>OX101789.1:24493692-24625474 GCA_944452715.1 Ophion slaviceki
TTTTAACCACCCTAGTTACGCCCTTTTGGACCCCAGCAATTCTTGCATACCCCTCTCTCTCTCTCTCTACACTAGACTCTATACACTACACTCTATACACTAATCGCACTTGTTTCATGGAAGGGCACCGGAGCGGCTTTTTTCCACGTGGTGTCGTGCAGAGACCACGCAAATATACCAAATTGCGAACGTTTCACAGGAGACTTTTCACTATGTTGTTCTTTCTTTTTTTTTTCGTTTCGTCGATTTTCCGACTGCAAAACAGGATGGCCCTTCGGGTCTCGTTTTTTCCCCACGTTTTCAATCGCACACGCATTCCTTTGACGGAGAAAAAACTCGCTACAAAAATGCGCCACGTTCTTACGAAAGAGCCAAATATCAATTGCACTCGTATGTCTGCCTCCCTGTTCCCAGAGATCGATTTCATGTGTTTGTTACACGGTGGAGAGACATTCTTGACTTAGTGACTTTCCTTCATGTAGCAAATGGATTGCTCGAACAATATCTGTATCGGAGCAAACATCGAGAAGTACGCCTTTAGTTGATTTAAGGGGAGATATCCACCTAGGAGCCTGAAAAAGGTCATTTTTGTGAATTTTTTCAAGGAAAACTGTTTGAAATTTTGGATTGGGGTTTTAATTATCTAAAAGTATATACATTCAAAAATATGTTTAATTTTCTTGATTTTAAAATATCACAAATATACAAGGATATTGTATGATCCTTGGAGCGTGGTAAAAAATCTGCGTATACGGTACCCACTGGCGTTTCTTCGAAAATCGTCTAAAAAAAACCAAAAAGATTATTAAATTGGATCCTATAATCTAGTACTTGTCATAGCTGAGTTTGAAAATATCGATTCATGACAAAATGGCGGACGTTTGAACATAAATAGTGATTTTTGAGCTAAAAATTAGTTATTATTTTGCCTATAAAACAAAAACTAAGTAACGGAAAGAAAAAAAATCCTATGACAAGTACTAGATAATGGTGTATAGAATAACCACAAAAAACCTCAAGGCAATCGGTTCATTGGTTTTCGAGAAATGTTGGGTATCGATTTGAAAAACGTGGTTTTGAGAAAAACGCGTTTGAAAATTTGGGAATGAATAAATCATGAAATTTGTCAACTTACATGGAATCATCGATACCAGGCCCATAGTGTAGGTCTTCTACGGTCGACGGAATGTTCATAGCTTCTAAATCCTCGACCTCGACCATCTAGGTGTATATCTCCCCTTAAGATTGACTTTCCATGAAAACGGCCAAAGTCGGTTTTTTCGGATTTATTTCTCGAAGCATATGCTATGGAAAAAAAAGTCTTTTGGGCTCGATTCACTCATATTTTGACTGTACAAAGCGGTTATTTATTATTTTTTGTTATTTAACTTTTGGTCGGTTTTGTCGGATTTATTTCGCGAAGCATATGCTAGGGGTAGAAGTCTTTTAGGCTCGATTCACACATATTTTGACTGTACAAAGCGGTTATTTGTTATTCCTTTTTATTTAACTTTTGCCATGAGAAATAGGCGACTTTGGAGCACTGCTCGCATCGTAACTCCTCGTGGAATTGTCCGATCTGGCAAATACAAAAAACTTTAAAACATACGAGTTGGTCGATCACGGTAGCTGCGATCAAGTGAAAACTCCATTTTGATAAACTTATCAGCGAATTTGAGCATAAAATTCCGAATAAAGGCTTTTTAGGGCACATCGGTTGAGTCTGTTTGGGTTAATTGGTAAATTGATAATCCACAAGGAAGGATTTTTATTAAAAATTCGTTATTGCAGCAGTGATCGTGTCTACAGTTTTGAAAAAATGTCGTTTCGGGGAATGCGCGTTGAAAGTGTTCTTATTTTTTGCGATTTCGCGTTGATAATATGGATCCAATGACCTACCTTTAAAATCAAAACTTAAAAAATGTAGACCCAAAAACCTCTGGACTTTATACAATAAAAACGTAAAAAGCAATTTACAAAAAAGCCTTCGACGAGAATTCTTGAAGGGTCGAATGTTTTCGTCGGCAAATATTGAGTGATGCTAATTTTTTTCGAACCCAAAGTTCTACTACCCAGGTAGGAAATTAAAAGGCTGACGATGGAAACAAGCTTGTGCGAGCCTTGTTTCACCGAGCCTGAGTAAGACAGACCTGGCCCAGGTTTCATTGCATCGTTTGGAGCAGCCTGGAACCAAGACTGGCTGCTTAGCCTACACTCAGGGTTATTTCAAGCTTCATTCAGCCGGTGAATTTTGAGGCTGAAAAATCAAGGCTGGATGCAGGCTTGTTTCAGGTTGTGATAAAATAAAATACGTTTAAAATAATATTTGTTCTGTACTTCTATGAAAAAAAAATTTAGCAATAAATTTGTCGGGTGCGAAGGCACGAAAAACGAAAGCGAAGGAGGCAGCTCAGAACATTTAAACATATGCTCTTATCGATATTTATGAGACACACAAAAAAGTATATACGAAAATAAAAGTACGCAATAAAATAAAGTTTTGTTTTTTAAAATATTTTTTATATATATTTTGTAATAAATAATATAACAAATGATAAATATATATAACAAATCAGATGAATTCTTTACAAATTTATTAAATTTACCCCAATGTAGAATATAGAAAACTAAAAACAGGCCTCATATAGCCTCGGGAAGAGTTTGGGAAAAGCCTGGTCATAAATGCTCGTGAAGGCTTCATTAAGGCTCGTTTTGAGCCTTGTTGTTTCGTCGTTTCAGGCTTAGTACAGGCTTTTCTACCAGCCTTTGGTCAAGCCTGTGTGCAAGAGCCTGAAACCGCGTTATCATTCAAAGGTTCATCTAGCCCTGAAATCAGGCTGGTGTTCAGCCTGAGTTAAAAAATGTGAGCCTTGTTTCAGAGCTTGGCGAGCCCTTTTTTCATCGTCAATTCCTACCTGGGTACCTTGTCGTCCAAGAATAAAGATGTCACAGTCTAGACAATTCGGCATAGTTTCTTGTGGAAAATCGTAGATTTGACCTACAGTTAATATTTCCTGCAATCATTATCTACGATCGTTATAAGAAACTGTGCTAATCTTGGAGTTTTCTTTAAGGGGTTACCCCCACTTGCGATTTTGAAAAAAATCGATTTTTTTATATTGCATTTTTTTGAAGTGCAATTTGAAGTGCAGTTTTTTTATGCCCGGAATAGATGACTCTATGTAAGTTTACAAAAAAAAATATTTTCTTCGTGTAAACTGAAATTGAAACTTTAAACGCGTTTTTCTCAAAATGGCATTTCTGAAGTCGGTGACCAAGATTACTCGAACACTAATGAACCGATCTTCTTGAATTTTTGCAGGCTTATTTAATACATAAAAATATAGTCTTTAATCGTTCGAATTTTTTTTTCGAAAAAAATGGCCATTTTATAGCCAAAAAACGGCCGTTTTTTTCGTTAAAATCGAACCATTAGCTTTGACTGTCCGCCATTTTGTGAAAAATGAATATTTTTTAAAATCCTTCGATTAAAGACTAGTTTATACTTATATTTGACGAAATCCATCCGCATTTTTTTTTCAGATGATCCACTTCGCCGCAATGTTGGTCACCGCAAACCGTGTATATAAAAACATTATTTCATTGACGGCCATTTGTCACTAAACAATGTAATATTTTTCAATGAAAAAATTACTGAAAGTTCTTCAAGATGTGTTCTTTAAGATGGTATATTGATCGATTAAAAAAATTTGTAGTTTTCTTTAAAAAAATTCATGAAAACGGCCTTTTTTGCGCTACAAGTAGGGGTAACGCCTTAACGGGTTACACCTAGTTCGCAGCCCGAAAAAAGAGGTGTTTTTGTGAATTTTTTTTGGGAAATGGGTGCAGGTTTTTAATTTTTTTTTCATAGTGAAGGGTATCATTTCAATTATATTTCACAATTGTTTTATTCGGAAATATTTATAAACGACCGAGATACGGTAAATTGCACAGACCGCTGTACAAAAAAGGTTCTTCGTGGTGACCACTCCTGCTCGGGATCAAATGATCTGAAATCAAAAAACCAAATGAATTTAGTTTCTGTACCGTATTATCTAGTCTGTAATCGAAGGATTCAATAAAATAATGATTTTTGAAAAAATAGTCGCCAATCGAAAGTGATCGTCGAAATTTCGGTGAAAAACCCTCTATTTTCCTTCATATAAAAAGAGTATGCGTTGAAAAAAATAATCCTTCGATTGAGGACTGCCTTTGATGTACAAAAAATGTCTGTAAAATTTGAAGCGGATCGGTTTTATTGTTTTTGAGATATATTGGTTACCGATTCTGAAAAAGTTATTCCGAGAAAAACGAGGTTAAACTTTTTACCTGTAACAGTAAAGCAGTAAGCGAGCCTACCTGTAAACGCTCATAACGCCCTAATTTTCAACGGACCGACTTGAATTTTTTAGAGAATATTTTTAAAAGGTTATATTATAAGAATCCGTCGAAACGAAAAACCGATTTTTTTGAAATCTCCAACTAGGTGTAACCCCTTAACAACATAGTGGAACTTATCCTAGCTTCGAACTGCACTCTTTATTGGACACTTGACATCTGAAGAAAAAAAACAGTACCCTTCAACAATCCCATCTCCTGAGGGTTGTGACTACTGAAAAATTGTTCGTCCGCTGTTGTACATATACAAATATTTTAATGGTTCAAAAAAAAAAATTCGCGGTGCTCAATGGAAAATGTTACTAGGTTATGAAAAAAAATGAATTCATACAAAATTTAAGAGGTCTAAACCTATACCTTTTTAGGTAGTGCTCAAACGACTTTTAATTTTTATTTTCTTTCGATTTTTCGTCAATTTTTTCCCCTCCCATAGACATTATAATAATATAATTTTCTTACAACTTTTTATGCTCTGTAGCATTTTCTAAGTTAACATAAACAGGTCGTTTTCATTTCAAGTAGTTTTAATAAAAATAATAACTCCAAAGATGTTTAAAAAAATATGTATTCCGGATCACAGTATGCGATTGTTGCAAAACTTACGTAATTACTCCGAAGATCGAGCCGAATAATAATTTCCCTTCTCGCTAAAAGGATGGGTTTTTCTGTGCTCGCTCACAATTTGCAACAGTTTTTGCTCTTCGTTTTTCGTAATCAAACCGTTGAAATCTTTCATCAAAGAAACGGCTCGCTCAGCTATGTCGTTCACAACTTGCATGTTCTCAAAAGTAATCAAGCACGTATTATAATCCTAATTAAAGTCCCAAAGTCAAGGATTCAAGTCCAAAAAACTGCACGGGAGCTCAAATCGTTCGAATAAAGCTTTTTTACATTTTTATATTTACGTTTACTGTGACGTACTTCAATACAGCAACTACTGGAAACAGTCAAATGAATCGCGAAAAGAACTCACGAACAGTCAGAGAAACAAAGGTGCAGTAGCGTCAGTTTTGTAACTCCCGAATTCGTATTACTTTGTTTTCTTACTCCAAAACAACATATTACTCCAAAAAAACACGCACACTCGTTAGACGCTCAGTGATGTAAACACCGTGTTCTTGTTCATCAAGTGGTTGATATAATTTTCACAACCGAATACAAATATTGATTCTTAATCTGCAAGTACAAATTGTTTATGGTAAAAAAAATATTTAAATAAAAATTATGTATTGTTACAGAAAAAAATAAATCAAGACTTACATTGGATCACGCCCTAACATTTTCTGCATCGAGATAAAAAAAACTAATACTCCGATAATCATGAACAAAAAAACATGAAAAAGGCGTTTGAGCACTGAATTGTTTAGAACCCTCAAATTTCGCAAAACATTCTTGTTCTTAACATGCTTCAATTTTCCGTTGAGAAAAAAAAACGATAATTTTTTGAACCACCCTTATATATGAAGGTATTTAATATACGTGTACACGTACACATGATGAGGTAAGTGATGGCGTATATAACGAAACACTGAGCAAGCTGGCAATCAGATCCCCCAGAGTGTATCGATTTTCAAGAGTATATGCTGTCTCAAAGGATTCAGCTATTGGAAACGAGAGAAGACTTTGTGCGCCTCTCGTAACATTGTATTAAGCACCTATAGACTTTGTTTCTCCTAACTCCTATTCCTCAAAATTGACTACGACCCGCTGCTCCAATTCAATCGAGAGGGATCCGAGGCCCTTCGCAACACGTCGGCGTCGCTTCGAAATACTACTCAGCCCAAAATTTCAATATGTATAACTCTCAAAATACAGAGAAAGAAAGCGAGAGAGGGAGAATGAGAATGTCATAAATCGAACTATATTGACTTCGACATATAAAAACCAAAGGGAAAACGATTCTGCAGCATCGTATTTGCACATTCCTAGCAATATGAAAAATATTTCCTACGTAAATTTTCATCCATGTGGTCGTATATAAATATGTTGGTGAATAATACGAAATGCGAACGTCGAATCCGATGCATTCGAAAAAACGAATGAAAAACAAGCAGTGGAAAGCTCGCGAAGCTCCTTTCTCGTTCGAGGATTATATATCAACGAATAAAAAGGGAAAACAAATAAAATCATATCCGCAGTCGGAAACCTTGTATTTATTTAGCTGTATTTGTTCTACATGTGTTTTTCTCTCTTCAATCTACTTTTTCACCGGGTTTGCGTCTGGCTTCTGGTACTTTTCTGGCTTCCATGCTGGATAATCGAAATGTTTTTAAACGATCGGATGTGGAGTTACGCTCCATCAGGACTGCGCGCACAAATAAAGCGAACGAAAACAGGAAATATACATTTTTTTCGTATGAAAAAGTGATTCACTCATAAAATTAATTACACATCTATTTAAGATGTTTATCTATTAAGAAGAATATCAAGCTGTTAGAAAAAAAAAAAAATTCGATGCACAAAATCGCCGACTACTAATATTTTCTAATGTTATCTTTTTTCAGGCGCTCCGCGGCGTGACATTTAGAATCCACAATTTTTTACCTAGAACACAAAACAAAAATTCTCGTCAATCTACATTACAATACCTAGAGAAGTACGTAGGAAATTAAAAAAATATTGTATTATTCAAAAGTTGTAGGTATTTGAACTTAAGGGGCCAGTCCACTTTGAAGCCACGAAAAAAGGATATTTTTGCGATTTTTTTTGAGGATTTTATAAGAGAAATGAATATAAAAGTTGTTGGGCTTGATAAATAAGGCCTTGAAATACATTTTAAAAAAATCATTTTTATTCATCTTTAAGTACAAAAATTATAGTTTAACGTAACACATCAAAAATAGGTGGGCTAAGTACCTCCATCACAACTCGGCAACGGCTTGTCTGAAACAAAAAAAATCAAAGTCCATTAGATGCAGTATGACATCAGCTACAAAATGACCCTCGGATATAAAGTTTTATCAAAAAACAAAAAAATGGCAGATGAAAAACGAAAAAAGTAAAAAAACGCGTTTTTTCGCAGTTTTTCGCAAAAAAAGAGTAAAAATCAAAATTTTAAAACCATCGAGGGTCATCTTATTGCGAATCATGTTTACAATATGTGGTTCAAATTTCAAGAGAATCGGTTTACGAGTTTTAGAGATACGATGGAGCTGGATTTTGAAAACGTTGTTTCAAGAAAAACGCGTTTGAAGTTTATACTATGATCGGCCGGGCGCGCTATACGCTCAGGTAGACGAAAAGAGGTCCTGACGTTCAGGTAAAAAAAAATACTTAGAGAGCTCGGATTTTCATAAAATTTTGACACAATATTTCTGAATGTATGTACTTTCGAAAACAGTAAAAAAAATCGACATTTGAAATTTTCAAAGTGGACTGGTCCCTTAAGAAATGAATTTTCAGTGAAAAATTTCGTTATAACTGCTCATAAACTGCTCATAAAATGAAACGTTTTCGATTAACCAGAAATCCCGTACGTACTTCTCTGTGAAATGCAATTAGGAACATAACTTTTAAATTTGAAGTAAATCGAGTGAAAATTGTGGAAGTTATTTGTCACGCCAATTGGAAAAAAAGCTGTTTCGAGATGTTCAGTGTAGTCGGGCATTTTGTAAAACGAAAAAAAAATCTAACAACTTGATATTCATACTAAATAGATGTGTACTTAATTTTATGAGTGAATCACTTTTTCATACGAAAAAAAAGTTAAATTCGCACATGATTTTATACGCGTTACTGTGGCCTAAGGCCTTAACAAAAATAGTTACACGGTAAAGGACGAAGGGCTCGATGCGAGAGGATCGAGAATAGAAACGAGATGACTTTTACCCTGCAGTTTTTTGTTGTACCCTTTTCTACGTATAACGATGACGCTGTTACAACAACGACGAGAGAATCCAGCCAAAGCAATCGCCTTGGACCCGCGACAACGCTGCCGTCACGGGTGGATTCAATTAGCAATGTGGAAAAAACGAGAACCAAGCGAAAATATGATGCGAAACGCTTCCGGCGTGGACGCCGTCGCCATGTCCCGGAAACCATTACCACAACGTTTTTTTTCACCCTTGTTCGATTAGCCTCTGTGGTTTGCTTCCTCCACTCGAGTCCCTCGACGAAATGACGTTCTACCGCTCTTTCCTCGTCCCTGCAGCGTGTATTACAAGTCGGGACCGTACATTTGCCTTGCTCCAAGAACGGGTGACGAGGATAACCCGCGTGAATAATAGCAGGTATCTAATTGTGGGATTTTATCGATCCGCGTGTTCATCATTTGATTGTTGAAAACCATTTGGGAAGGGTGAGCGAGACGATCGATATATTTTGAATGAGGGCGCAGGGCAACTGTGGAAAACCCGTGCCGACAGTGCCACCTATACTTTCATTGAATTTCAGTTGCGGAAATGCAGTTGAATTTCCTCCCGATCGGAATAGCGCGACCGAACGGTCACCCATCCAAGTATTGGCGTCAGCCAACACTGTTCAATGTGACAGATCACCGCGCATCAACCGCGTGTGACACTGTCAATTTTATTTTTCAATGAGTTAATTCTTACGATTGTAATAATGAGTCGGTCATGAAGATTAATGTTGTCAAACTCAGCAATTTGTTTTTTTATTAGTAGTGGATAGTATAGTTCATGCGAAATAGATCTGATTATTGAACCCCGCAAAAAAGTGTCGCCAACGTCGAGACCCAATCAACGAGTCTGCATGAGCTTGGCACACAAAAAAGTCGATTTTGTATTTTTTTTTGTTGTAATGTACGTATTAGGATGACGAGGTCGGAATTTTATACACAATTAATATATCGTCTTGCCAAGTTTCAGTTTTTTTGTCAATTGAAAAAATTTATAAGCAATGAAGTTATTATTATTTAAATAAAGTGCCACCGTTGGTGCATGACCTATCAGTATGGGTGGTTTCAGCAACTAGGGTGATCTGAAATGAGCAAAAAATGAACTTATAGTTTAATAATAAAGTGAGTTTTATAAGACTGGATACTTTTACGAAATTTTGAAAAATACGAAAATAGCTAGGTGTGAAAAAAGTTCGCCTTTCGACTAAAAAGAACTCCTTTAATAATTTTTTTAATAACAAATGGATGGAGATATCAAAACATCATTCGGCCATGCGATAGAAAATGTTATACACTATGATGTATCCGAATTTGAGGTGAATGCGATGAATAAATTATAAGATACCACTTACACCTTTTCATGAAACAGTTTCGAGAAAAATGTAAAAGAAAAAAAGGTGAATTGCAGCAAAGAGATTGACGGTCGCGCAGTGGGCAATCTGATCCTTCACAAGAATCCATCATAAATTGAAGAATTTTTGAAAATCTTACAAAATGTTCTTTGCACATTCAAATTAAGACCCTAGGCCAGTGTTTGTCAACCTTTTTTATAAGGCGGCACACTTGAATCTCTGTAAAATTCTTACGGCGAGACTTCGTATTGGACTTCGCCCCGTGGCGACCGCCCCGCGAAACAACACTCGTCACGATCGGTGCCCGGGTATTATCACGTGATACATACATCCGCCTATTTTTTGGCGGCACACAAGAAATACACTCACGGCACACCAGTGTGCCGCGGCACACCGGTTGAAATTCACTGCCCTAGGCTATAAAACCAGAGAATAAAAAAATCGTATTTTTTAAATTTCAAGCTCACGCAGGCCCATTAAGGGGGGAGATACCTTTGGGCGATGAAAAAATTACTGGTTTACATGATTTTTTTTTGAAATGTTACTTTACCATTTTTGAGACTTAAGGTATGTTTTATTACTACTTTTAGCTGTTACCATGGTCTTTTGTTATTGATCTTTGAAAAAAGACGAAAGTATGGCACGGTCTTCTGATCGGGTTGCGGTGGATGTTGTCAGACGGCGTGACACGTAGCGTCTGCAGCATTAATCTGAAAAAAAAACCAACAAGGATTTTTCTTTCGTTAACACCCATACGCAGTATATGAACCAAAAAAAAGTGAGAAATGTGGAAAATCGATAAAATGGGACGCTTTGAAGCAAAAAGATTGATTCCGAAAAAAATGGCTTCATTCTGCAATAAAAAATACTTTTCTTTGTACTTTGCAATAACATTTAGGGTCATATATTAGTCAATAAGGTTAGAAAGATATAAACCAAATTTCATAAAAATCAGTCGATTAGTTTTTTAGCCATACGTCACGCCAGTTTTGAAAATGCAGTTTAGAAGACTGTGCCATACATCCGCCCTCTTCAAAGATTAATAAATAAAGAGAATATCATGTACCAGCCTTACTTACCAAACTGAAATCCCTTAAATACCTTGCCCGCACCCGAAGCGCCACATTCACTCGGCTCCTTCAAGATCCCTGCAAATTGAACGAGAGATTCTAATAATTATTTTTTTGATAAAACACACAATTGCAAAATTCGTTTTCACATTCTTGAAAACGTTAATTTTATAGGAAATGCAGGTATAATGTATTTCCCATCATGGACACTTGTCACTTCAAAAAAATTCCGTATCGCTCCTACCTGGAGTGGTCACCGCACGTTGCCCTGGATAAATATCAAAGCCCCTTGTTGGGTCCGAGTTTGAGGGGGGTCGTAGCGCGAACAGCGGATCGGGAAGAAAAAAAATAAACCCCCGACGTAACGAAGCATCCCTCGACGATAACCAAGACCACCGAAACTTGTTTTTCATCCCTTCGTCTTCGTGCGATTCTTCTGTTCAGGAAGTAAAAGTTGCGCTGGCATTGTCCGCTCATTTCCTTTTAGCCTTATACTCGACGAGACAGGAATTCATCGTCTCTTTCATTCTCTCTCTCTCTCTCTCTCTCTCTCTCTCTCTCTCTCTCTCTCTCTCTCTCTCTCTCTCTCTCTCTCTCTCTCTCTCTCTCTCTCTCTCTCTCTCTCTCTCTCTCTCTCTCTCTCTCTCTCTCTCTCTCTCTCTCTCTCTCTCTCTCTCTCTCCCTCCCCCTCTCTCTTATCCTCTCCCGTTCACCGGACAGTCCACCCGTATAAACTTCAACCCCTTCTCGGAAGATTTTTCGTCTCCTAGGGCTGCAGGGGGTTCATCGACATCGCGAACGTTTTCCCGCGACCCCCCATGAAACGCACGACCGAGAGACACCTTGTAGAATAATCGAAGGAAGAGACCCCAATCCGGTTGGCGATTTTTTTTCTCGTATATTTGTTACAATACACGTACATAAAAAAACAGATTGGGGAGAAGTGAACATTCTCAGGCCTATAACTTACTGTACGAGTTCCGTCAATGGTTTGAAAGCGCCGATGTTTCCTATATGTCTTATAGTATTTATTTATATTTCGTTGCACTCGCAAATAAATCTACACTTGTCCCACCAAAGTGAGTTTTAAAAAACTGAATGCTAATTATTGTCAATGACCATCGAATGATTGAAGAATCGTTGACTGTAAAAATCAATACGGATTGATGAAAAAAATATCGACAAAAATAGTTGTAAAAAAAGGACCAATACGAAGATTGAGTTCAGATTTTTTAGTATTTTACAGTGTGACTTTCGTGGGCAAAAAGTTTAAAGAGACAGTTGTTAGGTACGTAGACGTGCCAAACGATCGATTCGTTAAAAAAAGGAAGAAAAACGAAGACTCTCGCTTTCGCCACCAGTGTCCCCTACTTATTTGTAAGTTAACTGACCAGTCGAAAGAATCATTCGAGAAGTGGGGATGGCGCCCCATTTTCGGTCGTTTGGAAGACCACCAGCGAAGAAATCCCGCGGTCTTTGCCTCCCTGCAATTTAAATCGTCGACTTAGTCGACTCACGAACTTCAACTTGTGCAATACGATAGCATAAATATTCGCTCTGGTCACAACAGAAATTCTCCTCGATCTAATAAGCAAAAAAATAGAAAAAATACACAGTCAACAATCTCATTAACAATTTGAAATTAAATCACTCGTGTGTCGATCGATTAATGCAGCTTCGTTAAAAATGTGGCTGATTATTCATCCGCTGAAAATTACAAATGAACGCGACGGAATTAAAAATCGTTGTAAAAGAACGGAATAAAAATGCCTATGGGAATCCATGGACGGCGAATCACCGAAATTTTCGCCTCGATTCGGACCATCCTCATTCGTCGGGATAATTGATTATATAAATGATTAAAGAGCACCGTGCGCTCGGATCAGTGAATTTGGACGCAGTAATCGTAGTGTGAGAGTGCGAGAGCATCGATAATTTCCGAAAAATCGTCGAGTAATAACGAAAATCACAATAATAACAATAATAAATATCATTAATTTACTTATAATTTGATTGGCGAATTATTAATTTTATCATGGCAACAAATAACAACGAATATTATTATTTTAATTAGTATTTACAAGTGATTAATGGAAACTCGTTAGCTGCTTTGGTAATTAGCCGAGTTTACGCTCTTACACGAGACCTATTTCCAACTCTGACGAATCTTGCTTTACTTCGTTAAACTCGGAAGAACTTGTTACGTGGTTTTCGCAAGCCGGAAACGGTCAGCGACGAGCCTATTTTCGTTGCAAAGAAAAGTAGCGTGTTCCATCCGACGTTTTCTCCACACGAGAACAACTTTTCGTTTCTCCACGTCATTGTGCACGACGAAAGTTTTTCTCGGCCTTCTCACGCGGTAGTCGAGGAAAGGCGGAGTGTCGAGATGAAAAGCGTAATTTCGTGACTGGTAAAAATCGTTGATTGATCTATCGTCGTGGAATAATCGGTCAGGCCGAAAGAAAAGTTGCCAGTGCTTGTCGCCTACGATGAACAACCTCGAGAACGTCAAGCATCACTGAGACTGGAATTACAGAGAAAGGGAGTGAAAAGAAAAAAGGGGGTTGACAGGTGTCAGTTAAACGTCGAGACACGCGTGTGGGCCGTGTGCGAGCAACGAGGCCTAAAAACGCGCCGGAATTTTCACGTAACATTGGCGACGACAGCTTCGAGAACGTTTCCTCTTCCTTTTTCTCCCGACGCGACGTTTTTTTTTTGTTTTCGTACCAAGTTTTTGATGTTAGCGTCGTAGCGCGACGTTTCTTATCGTTTTTGTATGATTGATATGTTTGCGATCGATTGTGTATCGGTTGGACGGGTTCGAGTGGAAGTACGAGGTGGGGAGGTGTGTGTGCCGGAAACTCGTGACAAGACGGACATCCTGAGTTCCGGCTTGGTGAAGTGACATGGACGGATACGATCATAACTGGTACCAGCATCATCATAATCTCCATCAACATGATAACAATTATAACAGTCATCAAGATCATAGCCATCATCAGCAACATGGCCAGTATCATCTCTACTACAATTCCGTGGATCAAAGCGGCCAGTCTACGTTGTATCAGCCCCAGCAAGACGAGCAGCAAACGCTTCAACTACAAACCGCGCATCATCATCATCAGCAATTTCAACAACAGTATTACCAACAAAGGCAACACCAACAAGACTACCTGTATCGATTCTCCTTGCAGGTATTGGCGCTAAAACATACAGACCTCACTTGTTTAGTAGCCAGATTTTTGTATTTACGTCGAAACGTTTAACATCCCTTTGTACGAGTGCCACCACTTGTCTGGTCTGATGATCACACCTGGCCGGCTTCCTATCCAGTGCCATCGTATCCTAGCTTGATCGCGCTTGTCCAAGACCTCCAACTACTATCCTTCAGGATTTCGTAGCCACAAAATTCTGATGGTATCGTCGTGGTCGTCCATTCGTCACAGCACAAACCCGTCTCTACCTTCGAGAGCCTTTGGTTTAAAAATCTGAAATAAGTCGCCACGACAGCATCCAGTGGTTACTTTGAAGTAAAATAATTGTGGCTACTGTGATATACTGAGGTGTGATCAAAAACACGGAAATGATTTTCAACTTCAATCGTTTCTATTTGTCATCTTTCCGGGATTATTCGAAAAAATTTATATGTTACTTGCGAACTCCTTAACTCCTTAAAGGTAATCAAGTTCGAATCTAATATGCTAATTACGTACGTTCCTGGAGAGTGGCCTAACGCCACTTCAAAAACTGACTCAACATGTCCTTTTTGGAAATGCTTTTCGTTGATGCTTTTTGTTGGGGATCAAGTCTATATAATTTTGGAAGGGATGAAGCTGATTGGTAGATCAGTTGGTACTTTCTGGGAAGGATCGAGCCACTTTCAGGATAAGTTCACACTATCTGGAACGGATCAAGCTACATTAAAGATAACGTCATACTTCTGGAAGGAATCTAACTGCTTTTTATTTTAGTTGATACTTTCTAGAAAGGATCAAGCTACTTTCTATTTTAGTTGATACTTTCTAGAAAGGATCACGCTAATGAATACATTACTCGTTACTTTCTAGAAAGAATTAAGTTGCTTTGGGTTTCACTTGACACTTTCTACAGAAGATCAAGCTACTTCTCATTTTTCTTGATACTTTCTGGGAAGGATCAAACTTCTTTCTATTTCGCTTGATACTTTCTGAAAAAGATAAGGCTTCTTCGTACCTTCCTTCATACTTTCTAAAAAGGATCAAAGTACCTTGCAGTAATTCGGAAAACATTTTTTCATAGCACTCCTCCTTCGACACTTTTCAAACACATTTTCGTTCGATTCATTTCGAACGGAACTTTTCATTGATTCCCTTCTGGGGGCCTTTCGATCGATACTTTTTTCCCGCACGAGGGTATTCACGTCTGCGGAATGCGCGTGCTTTATGGCGAGGAAAGGGCAGGCCGCGAGAGAAAGAGCGAGTTGAACGGGAAAATTTATTGCGTACGTTTCTTATCGGATCACACGCCATGCACAAAAGTGGCCTCTCTCTCCCCTACTATCCGCCCCCCCCCCACTCTCCCTCCCGCACGTCTACCCTTCCTCCCGGCAACTCGCTGTTTTCCAACGCAGTTTGAGGGCCGATGCACCCTCTAGTTCCTGGGGAATTAATCAAACTCGACAGTACGAACGTGTTTTCCGGTGATTTTATGGTGCTCGGTTTTCGCGTACACACTCGTTGTCGTTCATTCGAGGGTACATGCACACCCATGCATATTTCTCTCGCTGTCACATGTACGAATAGCGATCCGGAGACAAGAGTGCCTGTCGCGTACACCGTTGTCATTTTTGGGCAACATGTAAAAAAAAAAACATATTTCCCAATCTCCCATTGGTTCTGGCACTTCGAGGACCTTAAAAGGGCATCGCTGATGACCGGTAATTGTAATCCTATTAGCAGCACCGGTTGACATATATATATATATATATATATATATATATATATATATATATATATATATATATATATTCATATATATCCACATGACAATGTCCCGAAACTGCCGAGCTGAACACAACCCTTGCGCGAGGATGCTTACTCCCTCTCCCCAGAATGCTCGGGTTTTCAACTATGATTGAAATATACAGGGTGGCCCGAAAAGTGTCGTCCAAAAGGTTAATCTAGATGCCACGTACCAATAGCTACCCGAATCACCCCCATGTATGTCCTACGATCTTTATTAGTTTTCGAGATAAAAGCCTCTTTTTATTTTTCTCTTTTATCTATGTCTGATTTTTTTTACTTCTCTTTTCGTTATGAAGCGAACTGTTCAGGAACAAATAAATGACCAACTGAACACTGACGTAAATGTATTAGATCGTGATGAAAAGTTTAAAAAATCGGTTTGAGAGAATCAGCTACAAAAGTTTAGATGATAACAGATATTTGTACCAGTCTGAACGGCTCCTAATTGCTTTAAAAAACTTCTAAAACTATTAAGCCTACACAAAAGAGGAAAAAAGTAAAAGAAGCTACAAGAAAAGTCGAAGAAGAAAAAAGTTAAGGGGATGTACCAGTGTGAACGCTGAAAATTTGGGTGATTTTCGGGAATTTTTTGGAAGAAAAGTACTCAATGAAATGTTTCAGAAAATTGAGAATATATTTGGCTATATTTGAACTATATTACATAATTTTTTCATAGAAAAATATTGAGATCCAAGCGACTCATACGCTGCCTTCGGAGGCGCAAAAAAAAAGTTCCTCCACTGCTGACATGATTTTGGCCGATTGAGTAGCTGAAACCGAAAAAGGAAAAAATGGAGTTAAACTGGAAGGTATTTCCTGGACAATGACGTAGGATTTTCGAAAAATATCAAAATCTAACAAAATGGCGTAGTTATGAAAAAAAAGTCTGTTTTCTTGCCTATAAAATGGTTGTTTTTTTCAATGCCAAATCGTCAATTTTCATCGAATCAAAAATATCCTACTTCATTGTAGAGTAAATATATTCAAGAGTACTCAGTTCAAATTTCAAGTCAATCGGATAATTGCTCTTTGAGTTACAACGTGAGCAAATTTGAAAAATCTCATTTTATATTCTTGAAAGTATAAACTGTCGAAAAAGGCAAGAAAAATCGATTTTTCGAAAGTGTCACATTGGTATAGCCCCTTAATGCTTCTTTCTCGAAAACTAAAAAAGATCGTAGAAGACACATGGGGGTGATTCGGACTGATACAAGGCATCTAGATTTTCTTTTAGGACGTCACTTTCCGGGCTACCTTGTATCCCTCTAGTTCTTGGTTGGTGTATATATTCGAGAAGAGGGTTGCATAGATGAGGGGGTTGGAAAACTCCGAAGGAAATGCGGTAGGAGGACATTGAACAGGACGAAGATATACGAGAGCGAACTGTTGAAGAGGCTGCCTAAACAGCAATAGTAATTCGTTCACTGACAAAAGCCTTTTCCCCGAACAATGACGAAGTCTCTTCTCTCGTCTGCTCCATGCGCGGGCTCCCCCTCGACGTTACGACTCTCGGTCTAACGCGTTTCAACGTTGCTTTTCACTTCTACCCTCATACCTCCGTGCCTTTTCCGCTACTATTTGCCCCGGCTGCACGTAGCGGTACACGCTTCCGTCCATTCATGGCAAAGGGGCGCAAGCCACGTACCTACGGTCGCCAAATTTTTCCAAGTTCCGACCTTCCGTCTGCCAGACGTTGGATCGTTGCGTCCGGTATTCCGTCTCGTCTGTTGCCGACAGCTTCCCTCGTCGTGCCAAGGCGAACAAATTTTTGAGCGTGTGTATCTTCGTACTTTCGCTCTTTTCTCTCTTCCTCGCTTTTGTACCAAACACGCTCTACCATTTTCTGTCGCATTCTTCATGCCTCCACTTCACCCATATTGCTCTGCCGGTTGCTTCAGCTTTTCACCTGCCTCTACGAACATATCGAATGGAAAATGGTAATTGCCGAGGCGTTGCGCGAATCTCATTCGCTCTTTTGTCAGTACCGTAGTTGAAGACACTTGTACGTATGTATACGTTAATACAAGTGCCAAGGTAAAATCATTTATTTATAGAGACACATACACGTATACATCAACGGGATCTCGATTCTAAAACCACTCAGCACCCCTTTCTCTTTTTCATCATCGCGCATTCCATCAAGAGCGATTATCGTGCGAATAGGAAGTGGGCGAAGACCCCCTCGAGTTGCCTCCATCGCTCTCGGTCCCTCGGTCTCCGTGGTACGTCTTTCATTTTATACTTGTCGGAACACTGGACCAACTTTGCCATTTACCGAAGCATTCAATTCGATTCGCAAACGCCGGGGCTGCTCCACGAGATTATACGAGTCCTGCACACACACAGGCTTCATGTGTGTGTATATGTGCTTTATTTTACGGTAGCGTAGAGATTGCGGAAGCTCGTAGGGATCGACCGAGGCGAATTTTCGCGAGAGATGTGCTCCATCCAGGGCTGCATTTGTCATACAAATGATATTGGATGTCGTACGAGAGCGAGGTCCTCGGGTGATGCTCGGAGAATCCGCGTTTCACCGGAAGACCCGTCAACGTTTTCACGGTATCAGAGTTGAAGCAGCAGTCGGAGCGATGCATTATGGTGTGCAAAGCTGACTGGGATACGTTGTCGCATATCATGGTATCGAGAGTCAGCTGTTTTCTTTGCGGACTATGCAGATTATCCGTCCTATGTGCCTCGTCGCTCCCCGGAGACCCGCCTGCTGTTTCTAGTCCCCTGGCCAGGGAAGGGGATGATCTGCCAACGACAAACGACGAGAGAGAGAGACTACTGGTGCTCGCGGAGTCCTTGAGGAGTACGAGCGATAAGCAGTGTACAGCAGGAAAGCGCGAGGTGCTCGAACGTCCCTAGGATTTGGGGCGCATGTATGTTGGGACGCAACGAGATAAGCAGGCTACACGGCATGAGGGACGGCCAGCTTCAAAGAGACGTAATATGGAAAAATTGTCGCTCCGTGGCAGCGCTCATCGTCAAAGCCGATAAGTGACGCGTGCGGCACTGATTGGCTGTTGATGAGCCAACAAGAGCGCGAAAACTTGCTTGCTGCGAAGTGTGATGACGCACGAACGATAGCCCGGCAGCCAGCTTGATTGCCTCGATCAGCCATCGATGTAATTGGAAGTCAGGTTACCAGATACTGTAGGGAAAGTGTGCAGGGCGGAGCAAACTGTACAGGAGGCAACGAGACGAGTCCTCGTCATATCTGGATGCGGTAGTCGGTCACCGACCAACTGATCGATCAATGACAGCAACTTGGAACGACCAATGGCTCTACTCCCCGAGTAGAAATTGTTCTAGTCTGTCTGAGCTACGACCTAGTAACTGGCTCGCCCAATGGAGCTCATACGAACTGACCAATGGTTGGCTCGCTATGAGCTAGTAATATTGTGAATGTTTTGTTATCCAGCCCTTGTCTAGTCACTGCCCAGCTGATCTTGGTTACAAATGACAAAGTGAGGTTATGTGACTACGTGTAGTTCTATCGAGCGAATGACTCATGGCTGGCTAGCTAACTTGAGTTTTAGATGGCTTTGCAAAAGAAAAAAATCTCAAGTGGGCATGACGCCATGACCTAGCCAACACTGGCTCACTGCGGCTATGCGCCCCTTGGCTAGTCACTGCCCAGCCGAGCTTAGTCACAAATTAAAAAGTGTGGTTATGTGACTAGATGTAGTTCCATCCAGCGATTGGCTCATGGCTGACTAAGCAATTTGAGTTACAGATGGCATTGCGAATGCAAGTATTCTCAAGTAGGTATCTCGCCATGACCTAGCCAGCTATGCGGCTGTGCATCCCTTGGCTAGTCACGGCCCAGCCGAGCATGGTCACGAATGATAAAGTGTGGTTATGTGATTTCGTGTAGTTCTATCAAGCGATTGGCTCATGGCTGGCTAAGCAACTTGGATTACAGATGGCGTTGCGAATGCAAAAATTCTCAAGTAGGTATCTCGCCATGACCTAGCCAGATAACTGCGGCTGTGTACACCTTGGCTAGTCACTGCCCAGCCAATCTTGCTCACAAATGACAAAGTGTGGTTATGTGAATACGTATAGTTCCATCGAACGACTGGCTTATGGTTGGTTAACTAACTTGAGTTACAGATGACGTTGCGAATGAATAAAATCCTCAAGTCGGTATCTCGCGATAACCTAGCCAACACTTCCCAACTGCGGCCGCACTAGCCGGCATAAATGATCGGACAAATACAATTGAAGGTTATGTAATTCTATGCGATTGTCGCTCTCAATGCGAATGCAATTGAGTCATTGATTCGATAATGTTACTTACATTTGTTAATCCACCCATTTTTCAATAATCTGACATTGTGCAGTGTAACATATGTAGACGATAAGAACATTCAGAAATTAAACAAGTAGAACTGGCTCAGTGGACAACGTCACAACATCACCCAGAGGTCCCGGGATCGAAACCACGTTACGGCGTAAGCGTTTGTCTGAGATAATTAAAAATTGAAGCATTAATATATTTACAGCGCAAATATCATAAACCTAATTAATGAACAACGAAGAATATCGTAAAAGGGTCCAAGGATGTAAATGATGTGCAAAAAAAATCACGTAAATATAAATATATGGCCGCAAATTTTTTTTATCTAATCGTCACCTAATGTTTTGTTCCCAATGGCTAGCTGAAAACCTAGGTCATGGCTAGGTCAGAAATATAATACAGCCGTGAAATATTTCTTTCTATCTAGTCACCATCTAATGTTTTGTATCCAGTCACTAGAGGACCAAAGCGTTACAAGGCTGGTTAGTCAATCGCTAAAACGGATAGCTAATGGCGATTCGAAACATCACTTTATTAGCTTGTGGCTGAGCGATGATTAGTTACGTTTTCCACTCCGGTCATTCCAATTCAATTGAACAGAAAGAAACGTTTCAAAGGTCAATCATCGCCAGTAACATCCGCTACAAACTTTGCCGGTCTTGCCGCAAAACGGACAACTGGCCTTCGCGGAGACTTCAAACGTGGCAACTTTCAGTGTGCTGTCGTGTCTAGGCTTCCTCGGCAGGATATTCACATCACTCGTCGAGCCACGAACGCACACTGTCTTCGACGAGATTGAGCCGTGAGCCGAATGTTTATGGAGGGCTGTAATTACTGCGCGGTCGTCGGGCGGCATGGGGGCCGGCGGGGGTGGCAGAGCCAGACTCTCTCGTATAATGGCCCGGTAACGGGGGAAGGATCGAGGCAATAGCAACGAACGACCGGACGAACAAGCGAGGGTTCCCTTACGTTTACACACAAACACACACACACACTCACACACTTACATGTTCGAGCTCCGGGAGCTATCGCTATGTAGTCAGTGCTATACACACACGCCATCGCCAGCTCCGTCAACAGGGTTATTGTTCATAAGCCCGGACGCCATGTGTTCCCGAAATTTATGTGTTCGGCTGAGCCAACGTGTTTCACCGGAAGCGCCAGCATTGGCGCTTGCCTGTGCAATGAAATAGCGGGAGGCGCACATAACTATACATATACATATATATATATACCCACAGTAGCAATGAGAGCACGTTGCCTCCGCAACGATCCTCAAAGGATTCTACGGTTGGATACGCGGGTTAGCGCGGCAAGCGGAGGTGGGAAATCGCGGAGGGAGTCGAAAGTTTACACAGGATGGAGCTTCTTCGGTCTTTCACGTTTCGACGAACCCGCGAATTTCTACTCGCCACTTTTTGCCCGTTTTCGGCTGCCGTCTCGTCCCGCATATCGGCCGAGACACAACGAGACGATCGAGGCGTGAAGAGCTACGGCTGAATGCCCGTGAATTGAATGATGATTCTGCGGAGACGACTTTAACCGGCATTAACGTGACCGACCAAACGTGCCTGCGTACTCTATGGCTAAGGTCGTAGGGGTGTTGGGCTGATGACAGTCAGATAAGACAACACACCCTCAATATATTTTCAAATATTCGCGCTATACGAGGGTGGGGTGAAAAGTTTCCGGCCTGACCAAGAAAAACGATATTTAAAATTTTTGTTTGCTTTATTTTTCGACATAATCTCCATCAACACTGATACATTTCTCATAACTCTCGCATCCCAAAAAACAGTAGCCATAACCTTGTTTGCCGATAAAATTGTTTTTGCCTTCTTTGGGGTTGGTTCCCCTTTTCCAACCCACTGTTTTGACTGTTCTTTACTTTCAGGAGTGTAGTGGTGGACTCATTTCTCATCAACAGTTATGAATCGACGCAAAAATTCGTTTGGATTACGTCTATACAGCGCCAAATTGTCGGTAGCGTCGACCGTTAGCAAACGCTCGATTGGTCGAGCGTTAGCAAACGCGGCACCCACCTTGCACACAGCTTTTCCATGTTCAAATGGTTGTGCAAAATATTTCGCACACGTTCAGCTGACATCCTACAGGTCTCAGCTATCTCATGCACTTTCAACCTGCGGTCTTCCAACACTATTTTATGGATTTTTTCAATCATCTCTGAAGTTGTGACTTCAACGGGCCGTCCTGAGCGAAGCTCGTCAGAGATGCTCACACGACCAATTTTAAATTCAGAAACCCACTGATTAATAGTTTAATATGATGGGGAGGAGTCAACTAGTGCTGAATCCATCTCTTCTTTTATTTGTTTTGGTGTAAAACCTTTCAAATGGAAGTATTTGATGACAGCACGTTTTTCCAATTTTTCCATTTTTACGAAAACAACGGAAGCGTCTCGCGCAATGTGCTCTCAAACGCAAACTAACGTAGCGATTGGGCTGAAACTGTACATACAAGCTCGGTAGGAATGGTACTGTAGGACGCTGCTCCAAAACTAGACCTAGTGGCACCATCTCTTGGTCAGGCCGGAAACTTTTCACCCCACCCTCGTACTATAGATGATGAGGTTGTAGGGTCGGCCAATGAGTGTCGCTAGTAACGAAATCTCGTTTAGCCGTCTGTGAACGCGAGCTTTTACGTAGTAAATGTTTTCGTGATTTTGGAATAAACAAAGCTGATCCCTGTATTATCTGGTGATAAAAATACCCGTCAGGTCAGATGTTTTTTGTAGTTGAACTAGTTTATTTATAGTCTAGGGTTATTGTAGTTCAGAAATACTGCATGACGGATATTCTGACTCCAAAGTTTTTTGTCACGACAAATCAACAAAATCTGCATTCACTTGTGGGTAAGTTGACATAGCAGATGTCGGTGCAAGATGGCACGCTATGTCATCTTACTCTGCTGCGTATAAAACCGCATATAAAGTCAGATTTTTTGGCTCATCGTTATAGGGTGCCTGGCAATACTTATTGTCGTAATGAGGTGGCTTTTAGCATCCAAACCAGTGCCGAATTTATACTTTTCTCAAAGGAAGGTTCTGCCTTGTTGGGCTAAAAAATGTTCGACTTTTCACCAATGTTTTATCCGAAAAGGATTAAATATAGAATGTTGATATTTGGTATGTTGACTAAGCGGTCTTTGTTGAACATCAAAATATTTTTTAAAATATTTTTTAAAATAAAGGAGGTGCCACGTATGTCGGTGCGCGGGCGATGACATTCTTCGCTTGCGGAAGTCCTAAGCCGCGGACAGGTGATCTGAAGCAAAAAAAATCAAACATATTTTTACTTTGTACAATATTGTGTATAAGTTAACGTAGAATCGAGAAGAAAAATTGAAAAAATAAAGACCTCTTAGTCAACATACCAAATATCACTATTCTATATTTAATACTTTTTGCATAAAAAATTCGGTGAAAAATGGAACATTTTTTGGCCCAACGAGGCAGAACCTTCCCTTAAGGGGTTATCCCCACTTGCGATTTTGAAAAAATCGATTTTTTTTATTGCATTTTTTTGAAGTATACGTATGGGCCCGAAATAAATGACTCTATGTAAGTTTACAAAAAAAAAAAATATTTTCTTCGTGTAAACTGAAATTGAAACTTTAAACGCGTTTTTCTCAAAATGGCATTTCTGAAGTCGGTGACCAAAATTACTCGAACACTAATGAACTGATCTTCTTGAAATTTTGCAGGCTTATTTAATACATAAAAATGTAGTCTTTAATCGTTCGATTTTTTTTTTCGAAAAAAATGGCCGTTTTGTAGGCAAAAAACGGCCGTTTTTTTTCGTGAAAATCGAACCATTAACTTTGACTGTCCGCCATTTTGTGAAAAATGAATATTTTTTAAAATCCTTCGATTAAAGACTAGTTTATACTTATATTTGACTAAATACATCCGCATTTTTTTTTTCAGATGATCCACTTCGCCGCAATGTTGGTCACCGCAAACCGTGTATATAAAAACATTATTTCATTGACGGCCATTTGCCACTAAACAATGTAATATTTTTCAATAAAAAAATTACTGAAAGTTCTTCAAGATGTGTTCTTTAAGATTTTATATTGATCGATTAAAAAGTTTTGTAGTTTTCTTTAAAAAAATTCATGAAAAAGGCCTTTTTTGCGCTACAAGTGGGGGTAACGCCTTAAGTATAGGCCACTTGGCTTTGTGCAATCCCTCCTATCTTAATCACTTGTACTTATCTAGGCCTTTTTAGGTGCCTCTAAAATCCGCCGCCCCCTAAAATCTCCCGCCTCTAGGCAGCTGCCTATGCGGCCTATTGGCGAATCCAGGAATGACCCAAACATTTTCACGGGGCAACACTTCATCGCCACCTATAATAGTGTTCCAGTAAAATCTTGGTCGCTATAATCCGAACTTTAACCCAGAAATTAAGGTATCTGAGCATAATCCAGCCGACGTGTGTAACACGACATACATATGTCATCTTACACTGAACTATGTCGTCTCACACACGTCGACCTACATGTGGTTTTCCATTTTTTTAAGTCACTAATGACCTGAAATATTCTATTCCATTATAACAACAAACATCTACGACTATACGCTTGGCTTTGAACTCACACGACGTCATTCACTTAAATGTGTATCGTAAAAGAAAAAGTGTCTCATGTTAAATATGCTATTTTAATGAATTTTTTGATAGGTTTATTTTATAGATACTGATATAAAAGTTGTTACACTTAATAAACACACTTTCGAAATACATTTAAAAAATATATTTATTTAAATCCCTATTTATAGACGAAAATGGTAGTTAAAAAAATGTCCTAAGAAAATTGTAGGTCTGCGCTGGTGATGAAATCTCGGAGATGGATCATCCGAAATAAAAACATCAAACGGTTTTAGATTCAGTATGTTAATGGCTATAGCCCATATCATACGATTTTTTTCATATGCAAAAATAACAAAATGGCGGGCATTTTTCGAAAAAACAAAAAGAAACGTATTTTTTTCACCGTTTTTGACCCAAAAACAGAAAATATCAAAATTTAAAAAAATCATTGGGTTACATAAATAGATAAAAAAATTGTTTTAATGTATTTCGAGTGTATTTAAAAAGTGTAACAACTTTTATATCAATATCTATAACATAAACCTATCAAAAAAAATCATGAAAATAGCCTTTTTAGCATCTAAAGTGAGAAGACCGATTAAGCACAACTCCTCTATGGTATCGGACTACCGTATAAGAATGGCTTACTCATGAGTCGTCACCAAATCAAAGGTTTTTTTTGTCATTTTCCTTCCTTTGAACATCTTTTGCCGTACGACAGACTGGCAAATTTGACTCCAGCTAGAATACTCGTACGCGTGGATGTATGTATGATGGAAATCAGATAGCAGGTTGCAGGTAACGCTGTAATACGACGTATAAACGAACGCGAGAGAAACGGGTAGTTATATTGCCGTCCTGGGAGCCCTGAACGACCATCGGGGATTCCCCGAGCCTCGTACTTATATTACTCCGTTATAGGTACGCCTCCGGCACGTGCGTGTGTATACGTGTAACGCTGTTCAGCAAAGCGATGGAATGAGAACGACGCGATCTCTCCCGGCCCGTGTCGATTCCACCGAGTGCAATCTCGAAATATAAGCCTGTCCGCGCGGTACGACGGGCTTGCCTCCGTAGCGACGAAAATCATTGTACGCCGAACGGAACACTAACCTAGCCGCCGTAAAAAGACCACACGTACACAGACACTGCATTCGCAACGCTGATATAAAATGGGCAGAGGAAAGGCAAAAAAGCAGATACGTGAGCTGGGGAAGAAAATGGCTAGCGAGTTGAGCAAAATCTTGCAGTTTTAACGATTCGAGACCGAGAAGAGACAAGAGAAATATGAGAGGAAGGCTGCGATAGGGTTGGGGAAAACTCGAAACGAAATCACGGAAATCTCGAAGTGGAAGATTCAACGGCCCGATTCGGTTTAACTTGGGTATAAAAAGGCAAAAGATGGAAAGGGGTGGGATAGGGGTTGGTGTATTTCTGTTTGGGGGTGGGCATTGCACAGGGGGCGAATGGAAATGCGCCATCTGTGGATAATGCCACCATTATGATAGTTCTCTCTCTCTCTCTCTCTCTCTCCCTCTCTCTCCCTCCCTCGCGTGGCTTGCAACTTTCGCCATGCACAATCGCATGCATAAGCTCATGTGGGATGCGTTTAACGTTGATAGACTCTCTCTTCCTGCTCTTTCCGCCTCGAGAATTCCAACCAACCCCGGAAACACGCAAACAGAAAAAGAATGAATTCACCCCCCTTGCACCCACGCGCTCAACCCCTGTCTCGACTGCTTGCTGATACAGATCTCCGTCTCACGAAAAATCCATTTTTCAACGCGTTTCACATCATGTTTCTCGGCTTCGTATAATTTGTTTTCGAAACAAATCCCCGCTGCCGCTTTCAACTAATTGAAGTAAACGAAAAGGGGGAAGGATACGTATGGAGCTTTGCTAGCCGAGTCTCCGAATCTAAGTGAATTTCCGGTATAAGCGAGGACGTAGAGGGACGAAAAGGATGAAGCAGAAAAATAAATTGCCGGAGCATTAGTCTCCAATATCCTTTTTTTATATACCTGTCACTGATTTTGCTACGGAAATTAAAGTTTTTTTTTTCCATATATCTATGTACCGACGTTCGAAATTCGAGGGTATACGTATACACGAAGGGTAGGCGAGTTTTCGTCTCGCTGGTTAAAGAGAAGGAGGAGAAGGAGATAGAAATGGAGAGTTTTCATTTCGTCATGGAGAGCTAACGGGACTCGAGACGATCGAGTCGTCTTTACCCACTTCCGGATCCTGTGCAAATCCTGATTTCCATCCAGACTCATCGACTTCCGCCGTAGTAATTAAACGTTGAAGAGAAAGAGGACATTTCGGAAGAGACGAGGCGATAGGCGAAGCGGTCTTCGGTAACAGCTGCTAGAAATGAAGGATTGTTAGGGAGGGACGGAGGATTTGCCAACCACCGGGATTTCGTGGTTCCATCTCAGCCTTCGTTCTCGGAGATTCAAAGCTTTCGATTCTCTCTCTGTCTCTCCATCTCTTTCTCAAGGTTTTTTCCTCTCTCCTGATGAGGGAGAAAACCAAAATCGATTGTGGGTACACACACGCTTTGCGGAATCTTCTCCGCGATCAGACTCAGCGTCACGATCCGTGAACGCTTTCGACAAACGATCATACGAAGACCAGAAAATCTTTGGCGAGAGATAACATTTGTTGGAGTATTTTGGATTTTTTTTCGCACTCAAAAAGATGTTGGAACAATGAGCCATACATTTTCAAAAATTGAAGAAAAATGTCTATTCACCGAATTTTAAGCACCGATATTCAATGCGTACAGGGGACATATAAATTTACGTACTGAGCAAATTCTGCAGACTTTCTTGGATGCTACTCTATTCGTAAGGTTTAGTCAGCTACAACTAGTGAATTTCAATCGCATCTGACCCTTACATTTGTCGGGACGAAAGGAAAAGGGATGGAGAGTTGTGAGGGGATGAGTTTCGAGTACCCAATTTGTCAATTGCTCGAGTGTTCTGTATCGGTACTTCTCGAGGACCATCGTAATCTCTCTGATGTGCTTTGGAAATCGCAATATATCAGTACGCGCGCGCGCGCGCGTGTGTGTGTGTGTGTGTGTGTGTGTGTGGGTGTGTTGCGTGGGTTCCTGAGTACGCATAAGTTCCTTGATTACGAGGGTGGGGTGAAAAGTTTCCGGCCTGACCAAGAAAAACGATATTTAAAAATTTTGTTATGCTTTATTTTTCAACATAATCTCCATCAAAACTGATACATTTCTCATAACTCTCGCATCCCAAAAAACAGTAGCCATAACCTTGTTTGCCGATAAAATTGTTTTTGCCTTCTTTGGGGTTGGTTCCCCTTTACCAACCCACTGTTTTGACTGTTCTTTACTTTCAGGAGTGTAGTGGTGGACTCATGTTTCATCAACAGTTATGAATCGACGCAAAAATTCGTTTGGATTACGTCTATACAGCGCCAAATTGTCGGTAGCGTCGAGCGTTGGCAAACGCTCGATTGGTCGAGCGTTAGCAAACGCGGCACCCACCTTGCACACAGCTTTTCCATGTTCAAATGGTTGTGCAAAATATTTCGCACACGTTCAGCTGACATCCTACAGGTCTCAGCTATCTCATGCACTTTCAACATGCAGTCTTCCAACACTATTTTATGGATTTTTTCAATCATCTCTGAAGTTATGACTTCAACGGGCCGTCCTGAGCGAAGCTCGTCAGAGGTGCTCACACGACCAATTTTCAATTCAGAAACCCACTGATTAATAGTTGAATATGATGGGGAGGAGTCTCCTAGTGCTGAATCCATCTTTTCTTTTATTTGCTTTAGTGTAAAACCTTTCAAATGGAAGTATTTGATGACAGCACGTTTTTCCAATTTTTCCATTTTTACGAAAATAACGGAAGCGTCTCGCGCAATGTGCTCTCAAACGCAAACTAACGTAGCGATTGGACTGAAACTGTACATACAAGCTCGGTAGGAATGGTACTGTAGGACGCCGCTCCAAAACTAGACTTAGGGGCACCATCTCTTGCTCAGGCCGGAAACTTTTCACCCCACCCTCGTATAAACATATACATATGTACTTATATATCGACGCTGCTTGCAAAAAGTAGCACGATTCAAAGTTCTTACGAAAACTATTATGATTATGCTTTCGCCACGGAAACTAACACGTTTCCATATTCACCGCGAAAACTAGCTTGTTTGATTGTCACTGTAAAAACTAGTGTAAAAGGAGTAAGTTTAAAACCTTAAGGATCTCGTCGCTCGTACAATCTAACCAAAAAGAGTTTTGGTGAGAACTTAAAGTCCTTCGTGCTCAGGTAAAAATCTGGAAAAATAAACCATAAGTACTTTGAATACTAATGGTTATCAATGAAAATCGATAAATACTTAAGTATCAATAAAAATCGATAGTAGTAATTTTTATAAAAAATAATATCGAAATTGTAAATACAATGAAATATTTATTGTGATCTTCTATTAAAAAATAACGTTATTGAAAATATAATTTAACACATTTACTGTCATTTTACAGATGGTTATCGTCGAATATGTTTGAAAAATCTTGCTGATGTTCGATTGGAATTAAACCTCTGTCAAGCATGGCCTGTACATTTTTTTAGCGGTGCAAGAGGCAATTTTTTATCTGTCGTTTGTTTTAATTGAAACATTCGAAAATCATCCATGTTTTGGTTTTTTTTAAAGATTTTCATCTCTCGTCCTTCTTGGTCAAAATCATATTAAACGTAGATTGTATCGACGTAAGGTTGGATGGATATTTCCTGAATACTTGACATTTTTATTTAAGTGCAATTAAATTTTTTTGCAAGGTCTAAAAAATCGTAAATTTCCGATTGCGGTCAAAGGAATCGGAGTAAACAAAATAGAGGGAAGGCGTAAAAAAGCAAGGAAGAAAAGTCGGAAACAATTCCAGTGTTACTGAAACATGTTAATTTTCGCGGTGAATTTCGAAATTTGCTTCTTTTCGTGGTGAAAGCTAGTTTTCGCTTTGAATATAGAAAGGTGCCAGTTTTCGTGGAGAAAACCGAAACTTGCTAGTTTTCGTGTCGGAAGCGAAAACATGCTAGTTTTCGCGATGATATCAAACGTGCTTGTTTTCATAAGAATTCTGAAACATGCTACTTTTCGTAAGCAGCGTCGATATATGGGAGAAGGACACATTGAACTAGTTATATCTATCTACAGTATGCTATCAACACATCAGGCCGTTTCCAGGACGGTCCCTAACATTTTAGTTCAAGCGAATCGTTGGTTTTGTGAAATAGGGAGATTGTTGTAACATCCTTTTTATAAATATGCTTTCATTGATCTAACTCTAATTTTGAAGACATCGAAATTTGCGAAATGTTGAGTATGGGGACAATATGCGAGGGGGTTCGACTAACAAGGAACATCCCGCAGGTGACACCCTTCGAATTTGTTGAAATTTGGATATGTTATGAAGCACCGAAAAGTAAGCGATACGTATTTTTTTTATCGGCGGAAAAACGGTTTTAAGGGGTGAAACCACCCCTCGAAAAAGCAAATATAGGAGTGGTTCACCCCTTATTTTTTTTTTGCAATGCCACTATAGTGTATTTTTCATTGCTTCGGATTAGAAGAATTTTCGTTTTAGTTTCATTAAAATCGGTGGACTCCTTGTGTGTGAAACTGTCATTTTACCCCTAGAGATGCCTTTTTTCGAGGGGTGCTTTCACCCCTTAAAACTGTTTTTCCACCGATAAAAAAAAATACGTATCGCTTACTTTTCGGTGCTTTATAACATATCCACATTTCAACAAAATCGAAGGGTGTCACCTGAGGGATGTTCCTTGTAAGTCGAACGTCTTCGAGTCGCCTTTTCCCATATAAATGTAATATGGGTGTATGTGTGTGTGTGTGGGTGAGTGTGTATGAATCCTTTGATAGTACGTATGCTTGTATAGATAAGCCACATCTCCGACGGTCCCCTTAATTCGTATCAAAGCCAATTCATGGCGTAACCACTCTGCTATATGCGAAGGTGCGTTTTCCTTCATTCCTCTATTACATACACTGGTCCATTTCTATATACATCATCCTTTACCAAATTCCCTCTCTCTCTCTCTCTACACACCACCATCCAAATTCTACGGTACTGACGACATTCGAGGGTAGGCGAATCGGCGATGGCAGTTGCGGCCTTGGGACCATCTCTTCTCTTTCTCCCCCCCCCTCTCTCTCTCTCTCTTTCAAGCTCACCCGCGAAGCTCGACTCTCGAGCGAACGACTCGAAGACAATGCAATTATTCGCAATTACCGTCGTACCGGCCGCGTCGCGAGAGCTCAGGGAATTATCCCATTCTGTTTCCATTACTGGTGACGACGCCACGATCGGCTCGTCCTCGCGTGAGCATGTCGCGGGACCCAACACACACACACATACAGACCCATAATCATAGCCACAACTAGGTACTACATATATATATATATATATATATATATATATATATATATATATATATATATTCGCATTTATCTCTCGCTTCATCACACGCATATGGACAGACAACTGAATTCCTCACGGTCGATTCTGTCCATGTGTCTGTTTTTGCCATGTGCATAGTTTCCCGATGACTTTGCATCGGAATACAAGACGATGTTCCGCCGGGTATGTCCCATCTCTTAGTGCCCACGGCGGGCGCACGTCGACGAGTATAATTAATCGACTCAAAACGATCCATTAATCATGCCCGTAATTTCTACGAATGTGTTCAACGCAGACCGATCTCCATCGAGAATTGAAGCTTCATGGGGCTTACCAAACAATTTAAGAGGCCAGTCCACTTTGGAGCCACGAAAAAAAGGCTATTTTTGCGATTTTTTTGTTGGGTATTTTATAAAAGATATGAATTTAAAAGTTATTTGGCTCGATAAATAAAGTCTTAAAATACATTTTTAAATTTTTTAATATTTTTAAGTACAAAAACTATAGTTTAACGTACCGCCTGAAAAATAGGTGGGTAGCTTCATCACAACTCGGCAACGGCTTGTCTGAAACAAAAAAAATCAAAGTCCATTAGATTCAGTATGACATCAGCTACAAAATGACCCTCGGAGACAAAGTTTTATCAAAAAATAAAAAAATGGCAGATGAAAAACGAAAAAAGTATTTTAAAAACGCGTTTTTTCGCAGTTTTCGTTTCGAGAAAAACGCGTTTGAAGTTTAGAGTATGAAAAACTCTTTCCTAAACTCAATTGGTAATTCCTGCACCGTACAAAATCCCTTCTGATTGCTCATCATCGTCGATTTCTTCAAGTCTGGCTTGCTTTCGATTTATTGAAATTTTCAAAGTGGACTGGCCCCTTAATTTAGGCATTTTGTTTAGAGATGAACGTCAAAAAGGCGACTTGTGCCGAAAACGGTTAGATACTTGTTTTTTTTTTATCTGTGGAAAAACGGTTGTAAGGGGTAAAACTAATGGGTAAAAATGGGCGACACGTATTTTTTTATATCTGTGGAACCCAATTTTTTAGGGGTCAAGCGCACCCTCGAAAATGGGGTGTTTTTCGTTTTTCTTCGATAACGTTTTAACGGTACGAGATATGAAAAAAATTCAAATTGCAGCAATGTTTATTTTTTTCGTGTAGTATATTGGAGATGAGAACGATAACGTTATCTACGAAAAACGAAAAACACCCCTATTTTTGAGGGTGCGTTTCACCCCTTAAAAATCGGGTTCCACAGATATTTAAAAAAACGTGTCGCCTACTTTTACCCATTCTACAATCATGCCGAATTTCATCGAAATCGGAGAGATCGACGCGCAACCTTTCCTTGTGAGTGAAGCATGTTAAGGGCTCATTTTGCCGTTTCACCTACAAGCCGTCCGATGATTTCAGTGAAACAGAAACGAAGATTCTTGTAAAGCAAAACGATCAGGAATCCACTACGGGAGAAAACTAAAATTGAAGAACGAACCACCCTTTTATTTATATTTCTCGCACCCCACATTTAGTAGGGGTGCATTAAATTGAACGTAACGAGTAACACTTTCAAAGGGGGATAAAATTAAAGTTTACGTATTTTTGCATTTTTGCCAGATAGCAGGTTTAAGAGGGTAAACCCCATTCCATACATTTCCGACGACTTTTTCTCAGCATCAAAAGTTTCGGGGAGCGTGAATGGTGAATGCGCATTCAGTGCGTAAAAATACCTCGATATGGGCTGGTAAAAAAATATTTAAAATCCAATTATTTTTTCCTACTTTGGCAAAAAAAAGTGGCTCCACTGAATCGTCGATCATTTCTTCTCAGCTTCCAATTGGAATTCCATTCTGTGCTCACTCTCTTTTTTTTTCGTTTGCTCTTCAAAACGCCGTTCGAGTTATTGAGCTCCAATCATTTTTTGTTTTTTGGCAGAATTTTAAAATTGAAGCATCGCGTTCATCATTTTTTCCATACAAATCTTCCATACAAACCCTTTGCCTCTTTTTCGGCTATTTTTCAAGTGGACTGCGCGGGAAAAATAATTGAGATATCGGGATAAATCAAGTGGCATTCTCTAAGTCTACCAAAATTATTTTCAAAACCCCCCTATAAACTTTATGTCACTTGAATAGAACCGACGCTGGGGCAGTTTGAAATTTTGCGATTTTGGCAATTCCGGTAAAGTAACAAAAAGGGTCGACAATTTTTTTTCGACCTTTAAACCATTCAGGGGTTTGTCAAATGAGAAATTTTTCGGCGATTACGAATATCACTGAATTTTTGTCGAAAGCTCAAAATTACGCCGGCTCAAGGCGAAAATCTTGCCTCCATACACATTAGACAATTTTTAATAAAAATTGTCCGTTTTGGTGTTAACTTTCGGAATTTTTAAAATTCTTTGTTGCAAATTAAATTTAATACCCGAGGCTATAAAATTACGCAATAAAAAATCCTATTTTTCACAATTCAAACTTATGCGCGCCCTTCAGACTAAATTCAACTAGGACTAAAATTCCAACGAGGCGGAGCTGTCAATTCACCTGTGATTGGGATTTCCGATAAATACAATGTCGAGCCCAACGACCGATGCAGCAAAATCGCCACGTACGAGTACCGTGGCTCGATTCGGACGAATTCAACTAATTTGCGGCAGCGTCATAGCTTAAGTAAATAAAGACAGTAGTTGGTCAGACCAAAATTATACCCGCGCTGGCATCCACACGTAACTTTTTATCCACGTCCCTTCGCTCCACCCGAGCTCCCTCCTACCCCCGCGCTCCCTTCAGCCACCCGTCTGATTACCAAGTTTGTTTAACGACTCGGCAATTATTTTTTTCCATCCTTTTCTTTCGCGTTTCTCCCTTTTTTCTCATTGTTTCTCCGCTCGCGTTGTTGAGACTTAACACAACGCCTGCATCTACATGCACGCCAGAATTCGCAGCCGAAACGTGGAAAGGGACGAAAAATTGTCCGCACAATGGGAATCGTGTACCCATACATGCGCACGTGTACACGTGTGTGTAGAGTTACGCCCATGGAAAAATGTGTATTATATTGTACGTAGGAAATGAAAGAGTTAAAAAAGATGGCCTAAGGGATGATAACTATGCGTCAGCGGAGCTTTTAGTACACTTTTGCCAGAAGATATATAATTTACAATGTATCTGTACGCTCCGTAGGACCGAAGCGGGAAGGAGAGGCAGGAATAAAAAAAAGGGGTGAATTCCAAAGGCGAAGGACGACGGGGCGGGAGAGGGAACTGGGGATCGCAGGGATTGGAGAGGTGGCGCGTACTGGCTAATGTAACAAAGGAAAGACGACGAGGGGTTGGTAGGAGCCCTCGGATGGTGCTGAGCGACGAAACGTAATTACGAGAACCGTATCCCCCACCGGCGTTCTTCCACATTTCATCCCCTTCGCCTCTCCCCGCTTATATACATATATACAGGGTGTTCCAAAACTGATGGTGGTCCCTGAAATGGGAGGTGGGGGGTGGAATCCCGGGTCGATTGATATAAGCATGTATGGGTCTCAGATCAACCCCTGAATTATTATTAATTTTTTAAAGTGAGCCAATCGGGCGCGCCCGATGAGCAACCGTACGTCGGTGAGCGCTACGCGCATGTGTGGTGCTGGTAGGTGCGGTGCTCCCGCCAGCCACCACTATACGCGCGTATCGCTCACCAATATACGCTGACTCGTCGGGCGCACCTGATTGGTCCGCCTTTCCAAATTTGATAATAATTCAGGGGTTGATCTCAGACCCATACATGCTTATATCAATCGACTCAGAATTTCACCCCCAACCACCCATTTCCAGGACCACCATTAGTTCTGGGACACCCTATAATATACATAAGCCCTGACCCATCTCGCTAGCTACATCGCGCGCCTGTTTCATCCCAAACGAGCCCTCCCACCCCTTTCACCCTCTACACGTTAATCGTTCTATTACTGTATATTACTATACGCGATACACATTTTTTTCCTCCACCTTTCCTCCGACTCGCTCCGTCGTCAAACGCACGTTTTATGACGGAGTGTCAGCACGCCTGGAAAATGAAGTTTCCCCGGGGCCGTAACTCTCCCCCCGGTTACACAAGATACCTTTTTTACATTGCCTGTCTGACTATGATTTTTCCACTCGGCCGCGTTTTCTATTTTCTTTTTTTCGGAAAAGAGAATCGCGGAAAAATGTGCATCGAGATAGTATCATTTTTCAATTAGGACCAAAGGGTTGCATGCTCGGTAGCAATTGTTTTCCTCTGTTCACGTCACTTCCTCTGTGGCTCCAATTACCAATTTGGGTATACATGGCGAAATCGTTGGGGATTAAAGGTTTTTTTTGGATGCTGGTTAGTTTATTGGTGAAACTTTGGTCGCGAAAAAGAGTCGAAATGACGTGGAACTTGGGGGGCGGGGGAGGGAGGGGGAGGGAGGGAGGGAGGGGGAGAGAGAGAGACAGAGAGAGAGAGAGAGAGAGAGAGAGAGAGAGAGAGAGAGAGAGAGAGAGAGAAAGAGAGAGAGAGAGAGAGAGAGAGAGAGAGAGAAGAGAGAGCGAGAGAGAGAGAGAGAGAGAGGTCAGGTCGTGACGCTGAGAGTCCGGAAGGCCGCGAGCGGTGCGAAGTGCACAATTTGTTGCACCTGCTGTGACCGACGGAGAGGAGTCGTACGCTCGAGTAATAATTTAGAACAAAAGCGACCACTAGCCAACAGAGTGCCCTTGCGTACCTTACTTCGTTTCTGTTCGTACTCCAGATTTTTACGAAAACTACCGTTTGATGCTGCCTTTTATCGCACAATTCTTTTTTTTTCTCACCAGACTTCTTTCTTGGTTAGACTGTTTATGATAATAATGAAAATTGACGAATCCGCGCACATCGTGTGCAGCTTCGGGAACTTCAATGTTGAACTGCGTTGGAATTGGCCGATACTCAGACCGATGACTGAAATGGAAGTTAATAGAAAAATAGTCACCTGTATCGACACAGGTTTTCAACACTCCCCTCCCCCCTCCCCCCTGCAAATGCGATGCAGTAGGGCATTTCGTAATTGATTTGATTAAATTTCATAATTGATGTGATTCCAACAATCTTGATTGCTGAATTCAACATTAATTTGGCCATCGGAAATTGCCCCGTTTCTTATTAATAATATTTTTAACAATGATTAATATCAAATGTTGATATTTGTTGATATCTAGACTTTGTTACTGTATTGAGATAATTAAATGAATTATTTACGATTGTCCAAAAAGGGAGCGAAGGCGAACTGGACCTAAAAAGACATTTTACCACACCACGGTATCGATTTCGCACGCGGGGTCCTAAAGTTTTGCTATTTAAATGCAAGACACCAGGTATGCATCTTTAAATTTTCCACCTTGCGTTTGGAAATTCCTGGTCATAGCAGCGCGGTTTTCTCGGCTCTTGCCTATCACCAGTTTTCACGGAGCGTGCAACATCTGGCGGTTGGCATATCTCGCTGGGCCTCCGCATACTTTCGCTCTACTACTTCCCGCTATATATCGTCGCAGTCTAATCGACGCCAACCGGCGTCGTTCCCGTCCAACCGCTTCTCACGAAACGACATGGGACGAGAATGAGAAAGACGGCGAGCACGGTAGAGAGAGACAGAGAGAGCGAGAGCGAGAGAGAGCGAGAGAGAGATAGAGAGAGAGAGAGAGAGAGAGAGAGAGAGAGAGAGAGAGAGAGGAGAATTGAAAAATTAATATGAACTTTACCACCCGAGGGAGGAAAGTGCGCTCGTCATATCCAGAAACCCCGAAGTTTCAGTCTCTCTGTGCCGAAGCGTCGGACGACTGCTGGAACAAAACGCCCACTGATAAATTCGACCCCTGTCCGGATATCCAACCCCCTCCCCTGGCGGTTCTATTCAAAACCCGAATAATATGCAGCCCGCCAAAAAAGTTCGTGAAAAAGAAATAAAATCGAACTGTCCACTGCCTTTTCGTGGCGCTCGGACGAAAAGAGCGACATCAATAATAGCGATGACACTAATAATTAAAATAATTGCAGATGTACACTGGCGTCGCTTGCAAGTATGTCGGTCATTTCGTTCGCAGGTACATTAAGAATGTATTTTAGACTGATGTCGAATTATGGCGGGAGACTGAATTAGAAGGTTAAAAAAGCATTTTTTCGGGATTTTTTTAGAAGTGAAAAAAACAAGTGAGCCGAGTAAACATTGAGGTATCTTTTCATGTATATATGAAATGTATAAAAAAAATTTCATCATCAAACAGTGAATGACTGCAGATTTATCAGCCTATTCCATGTGCGTCTTGCCACTGCAGTCCCCAATCGGCGGGAAAGATGCAGCTCGTCATTCTTGACTGAAACAAAAAACCCAATAAAATTTTCAATTGTCATATATTTTTCTTCTGGGTAAATTAAGAAAAAGCTGAAAATCGTGGAATTATAACTTTTCTCAGGTTTGAAAAAAAATGTGATAAAGAAAAAACACTTTAACGTGCTATCGAAATTATTTAAAGAGACTTTTTCAACGACTTTTTTAATTCACTTTGAAGAGATTTTCATAGTAAAGGAAATAAACTTTCATTTGATTCAATAGGTCGTTTACTTTTTTTGCTATTACGCCAGCCAATTTGGAAAAATCGTGAAAATGAAAACTGGAGAAGACGCGCTCCAAAGTTTTCAATAAGAGGAAATATCAATATCAAATGTCAATCGCTTTCTGCTTTCGGCCTTGTATATTCGAAAACATTTACAATTGGCTTCTGTAACTTTGCAAATATATTCTTGGATGGTTCATCTCTTGATTTAAGCAATAAAAAAAAAAACGATTTTTCTGACCTTATAATTCAGGCCCTGGCCTAAAGGGTTCATGTTATTATTTGTTAAGGTATTATATTATTAAGGTTATTATGGAAAACACGTTTTTCATGTATTCGAAGGGTCTGCGTGAAGCTTGGGTGCCAAAAAATCGGTTGATTTTCAATATTTTTTTCTGATGAGAGTATCGGGAGAACATGTTTGGGATTTTTCACACAATTAAGGCGTTACCCCCACTTGTAGCGCAAAAAACTCCATTTTCATTAATTTTTTTAAAGAAAACTACAAAACTTTTTTAATCGATCAATATACCATCTTAAAAAACACATCTTGAAGAACTTTCAGTAATTTTTTTATTGAAAAATATTACATTGTTTAGTCCGTCAATGAAATAATGTTTTTATATACACGGTTTGCGGTAACCAACATTGCGGCGAAGTGGAAAATCTGAAAAAAAAATGCGGATGGATTTAGTCAAATATAAGTATAAACTAGTCTTTAATCGAAGAATTTTAAACAATATTCATTTTTCACAAAATGACGGATAGTCAAAGTTAACGGTTCGATTTTAACGAAAAAAAAACGGCCGTTTTTTGTCTATAAAACGGCCATTTTTTCGAAAAAAAAATCGAACGATTAAAGACTACATTTTATGTATTAAATAAGCCTGCAAAATTTGAAGAAGATCGGTTCATTAGTGTTCGAGTAATCTTGGTCACCGACTTCAGAAATGCCATTTTGAGAAAAACGCGTTTAAAGTTTCAATTTCAGTTTACACGAAGAATATTTTTTTTTTGTAAACTTACATAGAGTCATCTATTCCGGGCCCATACTTCTGTATACTATATTCTGGATACTTATACTTCAAAAAAATGCAATAAAAAAAATCGATTTTTTCAAAATCGCAAGTGGGGGTAACCCCTTAATACATGGTTTTACCAAAATTGAAATTTTTAAATGAAAAATATTAAAAAACAATGAAGCTATTATTATTCAAATAATCGGCGTAGGTGGTTCCGGAAAGTAGGGTGATCTGCATTGAAAAACAAAACGTTCGGTCTAATAAGAAAACTTTCGTATGACGGGATACTGTTTTGAAATTCTGAAAATGACGAAAACGACAAGCTGTAGATACAAAAGTTCTATTTTCAATAAAAGAAGAAAAGAATTTAAATTATTTGCTATCAACAATTAGTTACACATCAAAAAATCATTCGGTCTTTAAAAGGAATGTAGGGGAAAGGTGTACGAGATGATCCCCCTAAGGAAGAATGCTCGTAATTTCAAAGATATTCAGCACAATTAAGCTCTGAAAGCGTTTACTACCGGCATATTTATCTATCTTACGATTGGCATATTCCAAATATTCAATTTATTAGGGTTTCGATCAAAAGATTTTCTTTATTGAAAACCTCACATAAGGATCATCTAGAACACCCCGGTGGCGCACCTAAGTTACGCTTATCTCATTGAAAATGAATGTCAAATCACGAGCACTTGTGCTCGCACGAATCTTCACGAACGAGAAGAATGAAAAAAATCCAATAATCCATTAGTAAGAACGGTGAATCTTTAGTTATTCAAATGTAATTGAAAGCTCGGATTTAGCATATTTCTTTTACAAAAATATCATAACTCCGGAGGCGTTAGGACATTTGAAATTCACCCCTTATGAATAATATATTCATTCAGTCGAGGCAACTATGGGTTTTCGATCTCGCCCCCCCCCCCCTTCACGGCTCCCCCCTCTCGTTCTATATCCCTCTAGTTCATCTCGCTCGAAAGCGTCTTGCATAATCGAGTTGGTCACGCGGCTCTTCTCTCGGACCCTCCTGTGTTCAAACTTCCATTCGGTATATCCTACCTTCCCAATGGGAAATACACGCGGAATATTTCCTTGCTCTCCTCGACCAGAATTGGCCGGTATATAGGACTAGTAGTGTCGAACAAGAAACTCGGAACTATCGTGAATTCTCGTCGTTTCTGCTCGTGTAATTCGAACGAAGCCTCGTTCATACAGTGGGCAGAGTTATTCCGCGATCCACGTTTCGGCGGTGACGAACACACCAGCAACCCCCCCCCCCCCCCATCTCATCAAACACAAAGCTCCACGTGCATACACATTAAGTATATTCTCTGCGGGTTTGTCAGCTTCAAAAATGACCGGAAGACATAGTTGCGGGTCAATGGAGAAAGAGCAGCGATGACTCCCTTTCGAAACTCATAACCGAGCCGGAAAAGGGTGTAATGATAAATTTCTATATGTGCTAGTGATCTTACTCATACTGGAGAATTACGGTGGCTGTACGCTCGTTTTTTCAAGCTAAAATTGAGCTGCTGGGGGTAGACTACGATGTAAAGACAATATAAAAATTCTCTGAAATTTTTTCCGCCTCTTTGGGCAATGTTGGCGTGAAAACGGCTGAAGTTTATTTTTTTGGTGCGTAGATTACTTTGGTATATGAGAATAAATGCTTTCTGTTTTTTTTTGCACTTTGTTTCGCCTGGGTCCGCCGAGTAACACCTGAGAAAATGCCATTTTCCTTAAAGAGGTCATCCCATGTGACAGCTATTTTTTTCGCTTTTTTGGGATTTTTTTTTTTGATGAAACATTAAAATACACTATCTTTGAATTTTACCACACATTTATTAACATTTTTACAGTGCCTCGGAATTTTATCAAACAAAAATACCGAGTTGAATCGATTTTACACCGTTCGGAAGACACTCATGTGCAAAAAAAGTTGGTTGGCAGCTGCCACGATTCCGGAGTTTTGCTCATCCGAAGAAAAAAAAATCGAACGGCATTTCAATTTGTAGACTTGAGGCTATCACCGGAACTTGAGTAAAGTGAAAATATCGAATATTGCATTCTTTGCATGGTTTAAAAAGTTGAGTTCCAAGTTTTGTCATTTTTTTCGACTTTTTCAACTTGAAAAAAACTATGGCGGATATAAATAATATTCTAGTTCGGGTGAGAACTATCGATGTGCTGACTATATCAAAAAAAATTGAGCGAAATCTGTTCAATAATTTTTAGGATATCATGGAAGACAATTTGAAAAAAAAAACAGTTTTGAGAAAAACGGGTTTAAAAGTTCAAGTACGATTTACACGAAGAAAATTCTGACTCACCATTAGTCTACTATGCCGGGTCCATATAACATGCACACGATTTTTGCAACATTTTCTTCTGATCGCAGTATTGGAATAACAAGGTCGGGATTTTACACACAATTAGTCGAAAGTATTGCCAAGTTTGAGTTGTGTTTTTCTTGAAAAATATTGATTAACAATGAAGTTATTGTTATTTAACCAAAGTGCCACTGTTTCCCCAAAGCCAATCGGTGGTTCTGCCAATTACGGTGATCTGGAATGAAAGATAAAATATGTACTTTTAGCATAATAATAGAACTTTCGCATGACCGGAGATTGTTTGATTTTTTTTTATCACGAAAGTGGCAAGTTATAGAAAAAAAAGCTTCGACTTTCCACCAAAAAAACAACTTTGATCATTCGTTATCGACAAATGGATAGACATATTCAAAAAAATCATCCGTTCATACGATAGAAAATGTGATAAACTATGCTATACTAAAAAATCATCCTAACTCGGTCAATTTTGTTAATTTTTACAAGATCTTTATTGGAAATAAAATTTAAGACCCTAGGCTATAAAACAAGGCAGTGAAAGGATTGTATGTGTTAAATTCCAAGCTTATGCAGACCTCTCCAGCGGCACGTGATACCCTTCAGCATTGATCAGGAATGGAAGCTCTCTACTAAATACTCAATGTAAAACAGTTTCATCACCTTTAAGGGGTTACCCCCACTTGCGATTTTGGAAAAATCGATTTTTTTTATTGCATTTTTTTGAAGTGCAATTTGAAGTGCAGTTTTTTTTTATGCCCGGAATAGATGACTCTATGTAAGTTTACAAAAAAAAATATTTTCTTCGTGTAAACTGAAATTGAAACTTTAAGGCCTAAGGCCACTGTAACGGTCCAAAAAAAAGGTTTTTTCACGAATTTTTTGCTTCCAAAATTGAAGGTAATTGAAAAAAAACTTTCAAGGGTGTTATCGGGCATACATGAAACTTTATTATCAAATTTTTTTACAGCAAAAAAAAAACAAAATGGCGGTTCCACAGCTATCTTCCCGGGGCATGTTTTGCTTGCAGGGCTCCGCGGCACGCAGCACCACTGGTGCACTTTTGAATCTAGAACAAAAAAAAACCATCAATCTAGAGAGTTATAGCTAGAGAATGTCGATCGGATTTTAAAAAGTATCAATTTTTGTGGATTTGGCGTGCGTTTGAAAAAAAAAATTGATTTTTGACGAAAAAAACGGCTAGTTTTTTGTTAATAAAAAATCAATAAATAAAGTTATTGAAAATCCCGATCGACATTCTCAAGATAATGTTAATGTTCACATCTGGTCAAAATTTCAAGTAAAAAAAATGAAAATTGTTCGAGTGATGCTGCGTGCCATTTTGAAAAACCGTATTTCGAGAAAAACGCGTTTAAAGTTTTGCGAATAGTTTTTTATTGGAAAAAATAAAAAAGAAGGTAAAAAAATATTTACCGTTAGTCTGCAATCCCAGCACCATACATTTGTCCTTCGATGGCCAAATTTTCGTCTGGCAAAATTTACAGTGGCCTTACCCCTTAAACACGTTTTTCTCAAAATGGCATTTCTGAAGTCGGTGACCAAGATTACTCGAACACTAATGAACCGATCTTCTTGAAATTTTGCAGGCTTATTTAATACATGAAAATGTAGTCTTTAATCGTTCAATTTTTTTTTTTCGAAAAAAAAATGGCCGTTTTATAGCCAAAAAACGGCCGTTTTTTTTTCGTTAAAATCGAACCATTAACTTTGACTGTCCGCCATTTTGTGAAAAATGAACATTTTTTAAAATCCTTCGATTAAAGACTAGTTTATACTTATATTTGACTAAATCCATCCGCATTTTTTTTCAGATGATCCACTTCGCCGCAATGTTGGTCACCGCAAACCGTGTATATAAAAACATTATTTCATTGACGGCCATTTGCCACTAAACAATGTAATATTTTTCAATAAAAAAATTACTGAAAGTTCTTCAAGATGTGTTCTTTAAGATGGTATATTGATCGATTAAAAAAATGTTGTAGTTTTCTTTTTAAAAATTCATGAAAAAGGCCTTTTTTGCACTACAATTGGGCGTAACGCCTTAATCATCATCTAACCCATCATCTGACCTTAAATAAGTATTAAAGATCGTTTTCCAGACATATATATATATATATATATATATATATATATATATTTTTTAATATAATACATTTGATACAAATCTGGTATTCAATTTGCACATAAAATGTTAAAAAATTGAAATAATAATTAAGTCATTAAAATAAAAAATAAGATTACTAATTACTTAGTCTATGAAAATAATTATATATTTATATTAAAAATTATACTTTAACATTCTCGAATATGAATAATATTAATAAAGAAGCATGAATACTCTTCATGTTTCTTTTTACTGGTGAACTAATTATAAGTATGTATGGAACTACATTAAAAAAACAGAGCTGTGCATATTAGTCTGTCGACGCAGACAGAGTCGTAGGCAGAATTGATTACACCGGAAAAAGCTCAAAGACTTAACTTCCCATGAGTTCATTCAACAAAACCAAAGAGAGAACTCACCGTGCCTTTTACGAGTACAGTTGAGCATCGATAATCCGAACGTCAATTGTCCAAATGGCGATTTGGTTTATCCGAAACGTCAATTATCCGAATGGCGGTTTGGATTATCCAAAATATCAATAATCTAAACAATAATTTTGTTCATCCGAAGGTTCAGTTATTCGAATCAATTACGCCCTATATATTGTTCCACGATTCAGACATTGTTGTACGTCCTCTCCACTTTCGTGGTCTGCGCTTGCGCGCACTTTGCTTTCCGCTAGCAGTCGAGATTTGGCATCAAAGAAACGAGCTTCCGCTGTGAAGCAGAAGAAAATCGTCGACTTTAAAAAAAAATAGATAAGTACTCAAAGATGTATGAATGTTGATTGGTTTTAAATACATCTTTAATTCGTTCTATATCATTAAATGATACAATGGTTCTTCGCAATTCATCAAAAATGTACTTGTATTATTAACATATAAATGTTCATTGTATTTTCAAATATTTATATTTTATCATATTAAAAGAACGAACGTTTTTTTTCGCCCACGGAATATTGCTGTTCGGTTATCCGAATTTTCGATTGTCCGAAAGGCGCCCGGATTGATTCGGAAAAGCGACGTTCTACTGTATTCCGAATTCGAAAGTTACCATTGACGTATAACGTATCACGTCATAGCTGCGCCCGATCTCGAGATAACTCGTTTCATTTTCGTCTGGATGGAATTTCTCCTCGGTATATTTCCCTCGTTTTCTGGGCTGCCTCGCAATAAGGAAGCGCCTCGAAGAGCATTAGTCTCCCTGGGAAAATCCATGCAAGAGCCAATGTGGTGGAGAGGAGCGCAGAACTCTTGGATTTCGGTTTCCTTGCACCTGCTTTCAACCCGTCCGCCCTCCCCCCAACATCGAAGGGGTTCGTGTTCCATCACTTGGGCGCTTCGTTCATCTAGGACTCGTGAGCAAGGAGAATGTGAGGAATAGACTCGAGACTGAAACTCCGCCCGTGTGTTAGTCCATACATCGCGGGGGAGATCCAGATGTTGGAAACTACTCGGATCCGACGTACTGCGTTGCCATATTATTATCGTTCATTCGTTGACTTGTGGAGTTTCGTAGGAAGAGGTAATTTCGGCAAATTGTTAAGGCGGAAGATGCCAAGGGGAATGGTAATTTGAATAGCACCTTGAGCGACGAGAGAGAGAGAGAGAGAGAGAGAGAGAGAGAGAGAGAGAGAGAGAGAGAGAGAATCGGAATCGAAGAACTAATGTCTGAGATGATCCTATATTATAGGGGTGTAGAATAGATAGAGGTAAACTCGGGCGTGAATTCGCACTTACCTTCCCTTTGAAGGGATGAAGCCTTCGAGTCACTACGGCACTAGCAGTGAAGTTCCCTAATATCGTATAATACGAGAATGCATAGCTTTCCTCTCGACTCCCTCAATTCTCGATCTTCTCTCTCACACCTCCGTCTCTACATTTGATTCTATGCATTATGTACAGGGTGTTAGGAAGGTCGATGCAAAGCCTTGAGGAGGTGATAGGTCACCTCGTTAGGAACACATATAACCTAGGTTACCTTAGTCCAAAGGATTTCGAGTTATCATGGTATGATTTTTGTAAAATTTCCCAAAATTAGGTACCAATTCGTTTACCTCTTATGTTAAGGGGTTAGGCCACAGTAACGGGTATAAAATCATGTGCGAATTTAAGAATTTTTTTCGTATGAAAAAGTGATTCACTCAGAAAATTAATTACACATCTATTTAGTATAAATATCAAGCTGTTAGAAAATATATATATTTTTTTTCGATGTACAAAATAGCTGACTACTCGAAACTTCTCGAAACAGCTTTTTTTCCAATTGGCGTGACAAATAACTTCAACAATTTTCACTCGATTTACTTCAAATTTAAAAGTTATGTTCCTAATTGCATTTCGCAGAGAAGTACGTACGGAATTTCTGATTAATCGAAAACTTTTCATTTTATGAGCAGTTTATGAGTAGTTATAATGGAATTTTTCACTGAAAATTCATTTCTTAAGTTCATATACCTACAACTTTTGAATAAAATAATATTTTTTAAATTCCGTACGTACTACTCTAGGTATTCCAAAGTAGATTGACGAGAATTTTTGTTTTTTGTTGTAGGTAAAAAATTGTGGATGCTAAATGTCACGCCGCGGAGCGCCTAAAAAAAGATAACAAAAGGAAATATTAGCAGCCGGCCATTTTGTGCATCGAAAAGAAAAAAAACTTTCTCACAGCTTGATATTTATACTAAATAGATGTGTAATTAATTTTATGAGTAAATCACTTTTTTATACGAAACAAAATGTTAACATTCGCACATAATTTTATGCCCGTTACTGTGGCCTAACCCCTTAATGCTATTCTTTTAAATAGCATTAACATAAGAGGTATTTAAATTTTTTGACAAGTTTTTCATTATTCAACACGTTCCATTTAGTTAGCTGTGTGGATACAGATGATTGTATTGGTGTTTGTCGATTGAATACACATTGAGCCAAGACGCAAATACGTTTTTGTTACCAATTATTGTCTGGTTAAACATTATGAACGAGTTAGTACCAAATTTTGGGAAATTTTTCAAAAATCATACTTACCATGATAACTCGAAATCCTTAGACTTTGGACTAAGGTAACGTAGGTTAAGTCGTTACCCCCACTTGTAGCGCAAAAAAAGGCCTTTTTCATGAATTTTTTAAAAGAAAACTACAAAACTTTTTTAATCGATCAATCTACCATCTTAAAGAACACATCTTGAAGAACTTTCAGTAATTTTTTTATTGAAAAATATTACATTGTTTAGTGGCAAATGGCCGTCAATGAAATAATGTTTTTATATACACGGTTTGCGGTGACCAACATTGCGGCGAAGTGGATCATCTGAAAAAAAAATGCGGATGGATTTAGTCAAATATAAGTATAAACTGGTCTTTAATCGACGGATTTTAAAAAATATTCATTTTTCACAAAATGGCGGACAGTCAAAGTTAATGGTTCGATTTTAACGAAAAAAAACGGCCTTTTTCGGCTATAAAACGGCCATTTTTTTTCGAAAAAAAAATCGGACGATTAAAGACTACATTTTTATGTATTAAATAAGCCTGCAAAATTTCAAGAAGATCGGTTCATTAGTGTTCGAGTAATCTTGCTCACCGACTTCAGAAATGCCATTTTGAGAAAAACGCGTTTAAAGTTTCAATTTCAGTTTACACGAAGAAAATATTTTTTTTTGTAAACTTACATCGTCATCTATTCCGGGCCCATACAGAAGTATGGGCCCGGCTACTTATACTTAAAAAAAATGCAATAAAAAAATAGATTTTTTCAAAATCGCAAGTGGGGGTAACCCCTTAAATATGTTCCTAACAAGGTGACCCATCACCGCCTTAAGGCTGTGCATCGACCTTTCTAAGGCCCTGTATGTATAGAGAGGAAGGATATTTTGAACCCGTTATATCTACGTAAAGTTGGCCATCAGCACATCTGCCTGTTTTGGGAAAAGACCCAATATTTTTTCTAAACAGGTCCCTGATTTGGACATCATTGCAGTGGCCTCTACATAAGTATGCTTGTACTTATCTAACGGCGATTTCGAAGACATTTGTACTTGTATAATGCCGGGTATGAGGCAGTCGGCGCCTATAAGGACGGCCCTCAAATGTCCATTTTCTCAATATCACCTCACATATATAGGGTGTCTCAACATGACCTGACCTTTCGATTTATTAATAAAACGTATTATTCATTTGAAAATTACGAATATATTAGGTGTAGTAGAAAGAAATCCATTATTTTTGCCTTCAATTTCATGCAAAAATAATGGATTTCTTTTTACTACACCTAATATTCATTTCAATATAAGACACAAACATGGAGGTTATGTGTGGAACACAATATCCGATTAATGGCCGCCTCGTCCCTATTTGCAAACCTTCACTCTTTTGCCGAAATTTTCAATAACATTTTTGTACAATTGTGGACTAACTTCATTTATGGTGCATCCAACTGCTTCCTTAAGCTCCGCAATGGTCTGTCGATCATTGGCATACACTTTTCCTTTCGAAAAACCCGAAAGAAAGAAGTCCAATGGCGTCAATTCTCACGATCTTGGCGGCCAATTCACATCGCCGCAGCGCGAGATAACTCCATGAAACTTCGTCTGCAATAACTATGCAGTAACAATTCAGCAAATAACAATCTCTATGCGTCGCTCGATCGTGAAATTCTTCATAATTAAACCTCTATACTTCCTGATGCCAGTTGTCAAAGATTAGTACTCTATGGTCGCCACAAAAAAATAGCACGCAATTAAAAATATCCGGTGATGTTGTGCTACCCTTTATATATTTTACCTGCGTAACAACTATCATTTTTGGACTTATTTTATTTATTGATAGACGAAGACTCACCAGCATCTTTTCTTACAAATCTATCACTGCAGATAATTACTATATGCACATTATAATGTGCACGGCTAAAATCGACATAAAAACCATATTATATATATATATTTCATGCTATAATATTTTTGCCCATTCACATGGAAGAGTATACGTGCGCATTTATATTCTTGTTATTTCGAGTACGTATAAATATATATAAGCCCAAATATTATATGCATGTATGAGCTAAGCGGACTGTAGATTTTCCATCTCATACGAATGATGAAAATAAACATATATATATATATATATATATATATATATATATATATATATATATATATATATATATATATATACGTCTGCATGTATGTATGTATATAACAAACGAATGAAATAAGAAATTGGAGCTCCGGCTTCTCCGAGTTAAGAAGGATAAGAAAGACGCTGACGAACGAGAATAAGAGGAAGGAGACGATGGAGCTTCGTCTTTGGGATCCTTGGAAGTCTTTGATAGAAACTTGCAGTCGGTATAGGAGACCGAGGCTGTATGGAGTTTCAGAATTCGCGAAACTTTACGTAATTAAGGTAAAGCTCCGGGACGAGCGAGCTGGGATAGAAACGAGGAGTCCTTTGATGGCGATGCTCTCCTACTGTACCGGAGCAGAGGATCCTATTATCCTTACGTTCCCCCGAGATTCGCGATTCGCCGAGTTTATCAAATTCCTCTGCTCATTCACGATGATACAACCGTCGATTATGAGCTGAATCGAGTCGATCGTGCTTCGTTATTAATTTTTCGCAAAATTCCGCAGTAATTGATAATAATAATGCAACTGAAGAAGTACGTTGCCCGGAGCAATAAATTCTATAAAATAATAATAATAATAATAATAACACTATTACCAATTATGGCAATAATAATAATAATAACAAAGTTGATGATTGATGTTTCAGCAGCAACAACAACAGCATCAGGCTCAACAACAAGCACAACAGCAGCAAACGCAACAGCAACAACAACAAACGACGCAGGCACAACAGGGCCACCGAGCTAATTCACCCGGAAGCGGAAACGCGGGCAAGAGCAGTCCGGCACCTCCAAATTCATCATCGCCGGCTAGCGTAGTCACCACGACACCCAGCAAACCCCAAGCCGAATCGAAACCAGTCGAGTGCAATCTGTGCAGTCGAACGTTCAAAAATATACCAGCCCTCAATGGCCACATGCGATTGCACGGTGGTTACTTCAAAAAGGTTGGTTACAGACAATTTCATGAAAATTGGGTCATTTTTTAAAGAAAATTATTGGCGACTCAGGATTATTTTGTATTTTCGGTACCAAGTGCTTGAAGGTAATTATTGTCCAGCGCAATTGAGAAAATGAGTCTGTCTAAAGTTAAGAGTATCGCTTAAGGGGCTACATCTACCTAGAAACCCGATAAAGGCAAAATTCCGATTTTTAGGTTGGTGAAAAAGAAACGCATTTTTTAAAACACAAAGGTACAAATATTGAGAGCCTAAAAAATCACCACAAAATACAGAAAAACAACAAAAACAAAAAAAAATCGCGATGTTTGGCGGTGGACACTTTCCAGCTTAAGATGTAGATCTAAAATGTAAAAACCAAACGGGTTATTCAAGCTATCAATGAATACGAGGCATTGACGATCATCGATTTTTGAAACCATTGTTTTTGAGAACGTGGCGACGAATTGAAACTCGAGCATACAAAATTTATGAAAAAAGTCGTCATTTTTAGGTAACTACTGAAAAATAAAGATGGATTTTGAAAAAGTGAGATCGTCAACGACCTTTAAATATTTCTCATCGTATACACTATGAATTTGGAAACAATCCATCAAGTGGTTTTCGAGGTATCATGTCCACCGGCTTTGAAAACAGTGTTTGAGAAAAAAAACGCGTTTAAAGTTTGAAGTGTAGTGCAGTTACGGCTCGCCCAGCCGACTAGACTGTTAGAAGCTGTAGCTCAGTCAATTTGATGAATATTTTAATGAAATTTTCAGGGAATATAGCTAAAAGGTGATACTATCGAATAAAAATATTTTTGGAAAATGCTACTTTTTTTACTCACCTGGGTAGATGCAGCCCGTTGGGACGAGATATACGTTTACAACGATCAAACAATCGATTAATTTTTTTCTCTAAACGATCGATCATATATGAGGGATTCTCCGTCAATTCAGCCACTTTTTTTCGACCATCTCAGATCTGCCCCATAATTGGTTATATCAAAGTACTACTAAAAGACATTCTATGTGAATTTTTTCAGATTTTTTAATTCAACATTTTAGAAAATGCCGTTTTTTTCCAAATGAATATATCTCGGAAACTAGAAGTAACTGAAAAAAAATGTCACTACACAAAAGTTGTAGTTATGTGTTAGCTTTCGAGCGGACGACTTCTAATAATTTTTACATTCCGGTAACGCTGATTTTTTACCAAAAAAAGGGGGAAATTATTTTTTCATTTAAAAACGGCCATTTTTTTACTGAAAAAAATACAGAGTCTTCCAGTATGTCTGACGATATAGCAAAAAAATCGCCAGAGGGGCATGGGTCGAGGTCCTAGGGTAAAAAAATGAAACCGCACAAATTAATTTTTTATACCGGAAATGGTCTCCAAATTCGACATCCCCGACATAAAAAAGGCACACTCAAAGAGCGAAAAATTCGAAATGAAACAAAAGGAAAACGAGACGCTGTGTAAAAAGGGGATGCTCGAGCTTTGTTGTTCGAAGTTCTTGTCGAGGAGTTGATTGTAGTCGATGACCGAGAAAAAACGAGGGTATCGGTGTATCGGGGCAAGATGCAGGTACGAGGCGAGTGGCGCAGTTGCACGCAAGAACGGCTGATTACAAAACAAAAAAAAACTGTTGCCTGTCCCTAACGAAGGGGTCGTTGGAGCGTTTTCTCCCTGAGCGAGGATTCCCTCATTGGCCGGCGGAACAACGAGGAAGGCGGAAACGAGAAAAATCTCGAGAACGCTCGTGGCGACGAGTGCTGAAAAGCCGGGGGCAAGAAGTTTTCTATTCGATCTGCGGGTGTATATATTACTTCTATATAGGACGGAGAAAGTAGGATTTGAGGGTTGAAGAAGGTGTGCGATGGGGTCGTTTCCATGAAACCTGTTTTCAGGTTCGGCCCGATGGTGGTAGTTTCCGAAAACATTGGGTTAGGGTCGTGGGGTAGTTTTAGAGTGAGGATGAGCGAGAATGTCCCTCCCGTCGTTTCGACCCTCAAGGGGAGAAAGAAAGGAAAAAGATCCCAGGATATAAAGATAGACGTTTCGAGATAAAGACCGTGAAAGAGGAAGGGGAAAGGGGAAAATAAAGAGTGAGAGGATAGAAATTGAAAAGAAAGTTATAGCTCGGCAAAGAGAACAACCTGGAGAAAAGAGGGTTTGAACAAAAAAAAAAGGAACGGAGGGCATGCAATCGCTAGAGCGAATCCAGACTGTAATGTTCTCCAAGTAGCGTCCATTTGGCCAAGGGGGGGCAAAGATTCGAGAAGACGTACAAAGCCCGGAGGAGAAGGTAGGTAGAGGATGCCGATAGCCGGAAGAAAGTAGAGTAGCATCACGAAGAAATGAGAAGGCGAGAGAGATGGAGATGGAAGCTTCGGTATACGAGCGAAGTTTGCAAAAGATGGAAAGATAAGACGATGATCGAATCGAAGTGAACCCATTAACAAGCTCTTTCGTTCAGCTGGCCTGGCCGCGGTGCGAGGGACGAAGTCGAACCAATCGCCTGTCTCGCGTTCCGAACGGGCCGCCTCGATACGATAGGTCGGAAGGGTAGGAAACGAGGCGAAAGGGATAAGCTTCGCGGAGATACCGACGCTACAACGTCTCTTTCTAGATGCTATAGAAACGCAATCCAAACTCTCCTGCCCGCGTTCTCACTCCGAGCAAACATTGTCTCGGGCTTTATCCATTATGCAGATTGAATCTGTCGGTGGTTACCCTCTCCGAGGACTCTCTCCCCGCGACTGATGCATCCACACATACGTACGCGCGCGGTTGCTCGCGATCCCATCATTGTAAAATTCACCGAACGACTCGCGGGTGAATCTAATGGCACTATGATGATCCTGTGTGGATGATGCGCTATCATTCGGTTGGTCTAGGTCGACGACGAAACTACGCCGAAAAGACAGAAATCATGAGCCAGATTGCGAGATTGCACGGAAGAAAAGTAGGTTAAGGATAGACACCAAAGTGATTTTGCGCACTCGCTATTCGTCTACTTTACCATTGATTACTAGGTTGGTTGAAGCAACGAACTTCTGTTGGTTGATTGTCGATGGTAATGTCAACCGTCTCCAGCTGCCCGCATAGTTGTTACTGATCATCTGGATTGACGTTACGACATTGGTGCTCAAGTCGAAATTTTCAGCCTATTTTGAAGGCCTTTGATCCTATGTCAGCCTCACTTGAGTCTGTTCACTGCTAGAAGTCCTACTATGGGCCGCCGCATGCTCTTCCTTTGCTGCTTACCTCCTGCATAGGCCCTTATACTCCTACCTAACCTAGCTGAAGTCGTTGCAGCTCCTCTTTTGATTGCGTTTGGACCTATCGTGCATTTGGCTGTTTCGACGAAACGAGGGTGGCGATGATCACATTCGAAAGAGCGAGTCTGATAGTTTTCAGTAACCGTCATGCGTTGGACTAGATAGGACCGCGCGTTCGCCGTAGAGGCCTACTTTTCCCATAGCCTTTCCATTATCTCCACCCAGCGAACCTTTCGCATTCGCTTCAAACTTGCCCCTGCGGCTCCAGCAACTCTCCAAAGTGGAAGAAACGGATCTTGGGCAAACAGTTATAATATTTTTGATCGGAATTGCCCTCATGTGTGCATGTATACGCGGATCCCTATAGCAGGCACGCATGCATACGTATAGGTACTAGTATACGTGGGTTGGTGTATGCTTAGGCATGTATGTGTGCGGGTCTATACGTTTGTCTACGCATGCGCGTATTCAGGCATATGTATCTCTAAATGCGTAATAGAGTGTATGCGTGTGCGTGTATACGTGTACCATTCGACGTCTTCCTTAGCGCCTGCAAGTGGAGAAAAGGGAAATTTGTTCCCGTTCTAGGCGTTAAGTAGGAGCTTATTTTATATTGTATGCGAAGCTACTTTACTGCCTTTATCTCCTACCACTGTGGGGATCTGGAGGGGCAAAATAGGCTGAACATTTCGACTCGGGTGAGCCACTGTTTGCCCTGTGCAACCAATCTTCGCGAAGACTATTCTTCGCGGCGTCAAGTTGCGTAAAGTTCAAACTACTGGTTCTAGGAAGGTAAAGTACTCCTCTGTCAGTTAGGGCCATCGTCCACCACAGCGGAGATGAGCGGAGCTAGGAAAAGACAAGCAATCAACCGCTAAATTAATGTTCATCGAAGCTGAGCTGGGCGTTGGTTGTTTTTTCCTAGCTCCGCTCATCTCCGCTTTGGTGGATAATGGCCTTTAGACTCTTCACGAAGGCTGCTCATGCAGACTGCGTTACAGAGCAAAAGAGCAGAGGACATGTTCACTCGTAGCTTACAAAGCAGGAATGTAGCAGGAAAGATCGCGTAAGCATCTTGTATCAACTAATTTCACTTGATCGAGCCGAGCATCTCTAAAAGTTACCAGTACCAATGGAAATGGTACGTAAATCGAGGAGTTGCCGCATCTCATTCGTATCCAACCCACTGACAAGGGGTTGTCCCAACTCGCTCCTTTTTCTCCGTATGAATCATGACCACCAAGCCAATAAATCCTTCCGGATCGAAGACGCTTTAATCATCCAGCGATTGCTCAATATCTCATCCGCTACCCAAATACTCCGCATGCAAAATGAGAAGCGGACGTTAATCTGTACCAGGTCAGTTGAGACTCGATCAATCTCGCTAACGAACGCGCGTTACACCCCGCTATAGATGCGGAATTAGTGTCTCGTCTATGAACGAGTTTCCAATCCAACGTTGCATTTCGACCACTGCGGATCCGACGTGTTTCGGCGTATACGTATGGACACAAGCCTACATCGACAAAGCCGCGTGTGCACAAGGCATGCATCACGCGAAGAGGCTCGGACCACACGCGGAATTCGTCGTTTGAGTCCGTATCCCCCCGCGAACACTGGATCGCATTGATGAGTGGCGATAGACTCGCGGGGGTTGAAAGGAGGAAGTGAGCACGAGGAAGGCGAGGGGTTGGCGGCTAGGGTTGCTCTTGCCTGGATTCGCAATCAATTCTGCACATTAGTGTCCCGTTCAATATTCATGAAGCCGCCGGTTAGATAGTAGCTTCGGACAAACTGGCGGCCCATGTAGCGTTGCGAAAATGGCCGCTGAGCAACGCGCCTATATATGTAACGTACGCGGGTAGGTAACGACACGCGAGGTCGTATACACCCGTAGGAACAGGAGCGTCAAAGACAGAGTTCAATTTCGTATATCACGTTGATGTATCGAACTCGGACGTAGGAAATTGAGGTTGCCTCCCGATCTCTACCCTCCTTTAATCTCACCCCCCCCCTTCAGGCCCTACCACCCTCTCTTGCTGTCTACGCGTTTATGGCTGATGCTTGACGGCTTTGGGATAGGAGAAACTCACCAGCCTCTTGCGTTTCGATCCCGCACGAACGCTCGTTGATCAACCGACTCACGGGATGTGCGAGCATGAGACGAATATGTATGTAGGACACAACGTGATTGAAGGATGCGGAATTACTAAGGTTCGAAGTCTACTTGCAGGACGGTATTGTTCATTCTCGAGACAGCCGATTGGACTTCCGGTTTAAATACTCCGCACTCTCTCTCTCTCTCTCTCTCTCTCTCTCTCTCTCTCTCTCTCTCTCTCTTTCTTTCTTCGCTTGTGCTGGAACTCTAGACCTGCACCTCCTATCGATCCCAGGCCTGCATCACATTGAAACTTAGTCGACGTGATGTGATCCCTTCTCGACAACCGGACTGTTCAAGCGTTGCGCTTGACAATCACGATCCTTGATTCGCCGACTCTTGACTGTTTCTATGCATCTCAGTACCTATATATATATATATATATATATATATATATATATATATATATATATATATATATATATATATATATATTGTGTGGGTGCATACGAGATACCACAGATTCCATCACAGGCTAATCGAATGGGAGAACCTCGATTAGCCTCGGTGATTAGCTCGTGCTTCGCGCGCGATCATGGAGCGTATCAATTTAAGGGGGATGCGGCCTGTAATCCGCCTTCGACGTGTATCCAGTAGACCCTATCTCCTTCTACAAAACGAAACGTCCAAATTCGACCTACCTACGCTTGGACACCCCAAATTCTGATACGCGTCCTACATACCGTATAACCAAGTGTCAAAGTTTTGCGATCTTCGCTGCTTGAGATACGGTCTATGTCGCGACTACGAAATTCGCTTGATCCACTATTTTGCCGGATAATATCCCATTTAGTATACTTTATATTTATGGATATTTATTAAATATATAGGTGCTATATTATATACTTTATATTTATATGTGTTTATTATATGTATATAGTTGCTGTATCAGTTGCCATTGTTGGACATTTGTTTCAGGATGAGAACAAGAAGACGGAAAAGAAGGAAACTCCGGGCCCGCCGTTACAAACGGCATCGGTCAACGTGAGGGCTCTCATAGAGGAGAAGATCATACAGAAACGAACGACCGGTAAGTCAAGAGTCTTTTATATCATGGACATTTGATATCGTATTCAAAAAGAGGGAGACTGGGAGAGGAACGCGAGAGAGAATGAGCTCTCTTTGCTCTCGAAAAATTGTGACAATATATATATATATATATATATGTACTCAACAGAGAGAATTCTTGGATGCTCATCCACCCCAACCGTGCATGGCCACGAACTTTCTCTCCTTTTCTCTCTATATCTCTTTTTCATACCTTTCTCTCTCTTCCTGGCTCGTGCTTTTCCTGTTTTCATCTCCATCTCTCATCCGCGCAATATTTCGCGAACTGCGCGATCCATGGAGTGCCGAACAACAGGACTGTGATTTACGGAGCTCGCATGCCAGAATATTTCTCGCATTGTCCACGTCGTTGTGATAAATCAAAAGCTCTCGGGGTCGCGCGCCCTACACTCTTGTCTCTACCTCCCATTCCCTCAATCCTCTCTCGCTATCCCTCTCTTTTTCTTTTTATCCTCTTGTACTCGTAGTTAAAAAATATATATATATATATAGCTACTTGCACCTATTGTTTTTGAAACTTCTGTAATTCGTTTGGAAACGCGTGCCGGACTTTTTTCCTACCGAGTAAACGCGTGAAAATAGCAAACTTTTGTTCGGTGAATCGATCGATATGTCATTTTCCGCGAGACAAAAACACTCCCGCGTTGACGAAATTCTAACGAGAAAAGGTCGCAAGATCGATCTCTCCGATTTCGATCAAATTTGGCATGCTTGTAGAATGGGTAAAAATAGGCGATACGTATTTTTTTATATCTGCGGAACCCGATTTTTAAGGGTTGAAACGCACTGTCGAAAATTGGGGTGTTTTTCGTTTTTCGTCGATAACGTTTTAACGATAAGAGATATGAACAAATTTCAAATTGCAACAATGTTTATTTTGTCGTGCACTATACATTGGAGATGAGAACGATAACGTTATCGACGAAAAACGAAAAACACCCCTATTTTCGAGGGTGCGTTTCACCCCTTAAAAATCGGGTACCGCAGATATAAAAAAATACATGTCGCCTATTTTTACCCGTTCTACAGGCATGCCAAATTTCATCGGGATCGGAGAGATCGACCTCGCAACCGTTCCTTGTGAGAGGATTTTTCGTGACCCTTCGTGGACGACGCGACGCGATAAATTCACAGTTCACATTATACGAACGTCGATATTGACCCCTTAAGGCGAAATGAACTGTCATATTGGAGAGATCACTGAAAAAAGAAAATATTAAAAGCTTACCGCTATTCACATTCGGTAAGACGTTTTTTTCCGCAAGCTATCACAAATTCCGAATATCGCGTCAATGGATTTGTACAATATCTGAACAACACACATAATCACTTTTATTCAGCGTATTCCTAAGAAAGGACACTACTGTGACAGGCCAACACGGGATGTTTTTCCCGATTTTTTTTTTTACTAGATTATTTAGTTCGTACTTAGAGAAATGCTATGTTATGAAGCATCCATTGAAGATATTCCGTGTAAATTTCAATTTAAAAAATGAAAAATTAACAACGTCACTAAGGTATAATAGAGCCTCGATATAAAAAATGTGATCCACCAACCGGATCGATCACTCGACAATGGTCGGTCTGGAAAATAAAAATAAAAATGTTTTATAATCTATGTAAAAGTAGTCCTCCTTGTATGTAGCCGTTAAAAAAAAACACAAAATCGCGGGTTTTCAAAAAAGGTGTAATTTTGGCGACATTTTTACCTATATTCGGGGGCTTTAAAAATACTAAATTAAAAAAATGGCTACGTACAACGATAACTATTGCATTTACGGAAACTTTGTTTTTTTTTTCAAATTAAAAATCTGACCATTATAGCTAGAGTTACGATACCGGCCAAGTCGAGCAAAGTCGTTTCGAAAAAAAACGCGATTGTAAGTTTCAGTATACGTAAATCGTTGCGCTACCTGCTGCCACTAAATCATCTGTAACTTAGTAAATTTTCAATATTTTAACTTGAACATTTTTTCACATATTCTTAAACATGTATACTTCGAGAAAGTACAAAAAAAATCTATTTTTCTACCCGTCACGGTGATGCCCCGCCTGAGTTAGCCCATCAGTATGTGATGTAAATTCACAATCAACGGCGAAAAATAAATCTAGTTGATCGTAAAATCGTGGAATTTATTCTTTTTCATTGCTTTTCTTTCCTTCCTGAACGCGCTAGAGTCAGGGAGATCGCACGTGAGGGATACTTGAAAAAGCAGTGAACATTTTTTAAGCAAAGCACTTTTCCGGCTAGCGGGTTTTCAGTCGCTTGCTCCCGCTCTCAATTTTATATGTTTACGTACGGAAAAGCTCTGTCACACACGTACACGTAACGTTCTGTGTTAGAGTCTGTGTTTGCATACTATATGTGTGTATATATATATATATATATATATATATATATATATAAACGCATTGCATACACAGGAGAACTGACTGCGTTCTGTTCGTGAAAGCAATTTGCCAGGCCGCAATCGATGATTGCCAATTTGTAAAAATCCCTCGCAGCTTAACGACCGAGCGACGCGCTCCAAAAGCACCATTTCCCTCTCCTCTCTGTCTCTGCTCTCCGCCCTATAACCATCGCGGGCGCCAAGCACGAGCGTGCTTTACGCCCGCGACTGATTTCCCTCGAAGGGCGAACCTCACGGTAGTCCTTCGATCAAAGCTTTCGTTTCCCCCCCCCCCCTCTCTCTCTCTCTCTCTCTCTCTCTCTCTCTCTCCCCCCCCTCTGTTTGCTTGAAGGGTGATGGAAAATTAAAGCCCCGCGTTTCACAGATATAATCGGCTTGGTAGTTTCTACGTCGGATAAGCCGATGGAAAATGAAGAGAACGCAGAGTTTGGCCCAACCGCAAATGATGTTGGGTTTAATGTTGCGCAAGCACTTTCGCCCATTTCTTATTCGCGTGTATAGCAAAATCAACAATTTTCTTTTCCTCGGTTTCCTCGTTATTCTCGGTGAATAATGACTATGCACATCTCCCGAAAACAAAGTGCCTTCTAAAGGAATAAGGTAATTGTTCGGATAAGTGACTATTCCGAATAATGAGCCTAACATTTTTTTGTTGCTGTTTTCTCATCATTGGGTCATAAATGATTATATTAAGTCGGGGAAAGCTGAAATTCATCCCCCCCTCCCCAACCCCCATAAAACGTTATGGGGTTTTGAAGTTCGCGGAAACATTTCAACGCCTATATTGGAATTGTTTGGATTTTAAAAAATTCGCTATTATTAGTAACGATTTTTCGCTCGTAAAAAATAAATCGTTGAAAAATGTCAGCTTCCCTCGACTGAATATGATCATTTATCACCCAATAAATGAGAATATAGCAACGAAAAAAATTCGGAAAAGTCACTTATCCAAAGAATCTCCAGGAATAATAATAGTGGAAAATAATATCCCGAAGATAGAGAAAAAAATTGATGTTCTTGAAGCGCGATGAAAATTAGTTCAATATTTTAAATACATAATTAAATATTTTAAATTCGCTATCCTTGATTGACGACGATTTTATCGTTCCATCTAATTTGCCGCTCCTTCTTTTCATTCATGATTTCCTCCGTGTCTGCCCCGCGCCCATTCGTCTGATCAAAGCCCCCACTCCCCTAATGGAAAACTCTCGAGATATATAGTGCCTCGTAGCAAAGTGTACGCGACTCGGCGAAATTCAGTAGAGAAGGTACCTTTTGTTCAGACCTCATTCACTACGTCATTCTTGGACGGCAATCTACGAGCTCTCGCGCTCTCTTTCGCTCTCCCCTCCTCACCTCCGAAGCGTCGAGCTCATCGAGAAAGGGGGTGTTTTTCGACGCGATGTTTATTCCACCGGATGACTCCGGGAACGTTTCCCCGTTGTTGCGCTGATTGAAAAATGAACGGGCGACCACCGTTCTCTCTCGGCGTTCACCTCGTTCGTTTTATCTTTTTTTTTTACCTTTTTGCTTCGCTCTTGTTCTCTCTCGAAAACGAAACGCTGCAATCGCGTTGAACGAGCAATTATGCGCGATGGCACAAATTACAATAGACTGAAACTTCCGGACCGGACGCGTTCACTTTTGGCACACTTTTTCTGTCGGACCATTTCTTTTATCTTGTTAATTGCGTCGTTGTATCATGAATTCAAAAAATTCAACGGTTAGAAAGTTCTCGTGTAAAAAAATCGAGAAGTGAAACACAGTGTCGTATACGATACTCAATTGAATTTAATTATTTTTTTTCAATTGCAATTTTTTCATGTTTTCAGTTTTTTAAATTCTATTCAATGCCCTGCGTTGAATTTTGACAAAGTGTTTTTTATTTTTTGCTTTTTTTTCAAAGTGACTTCGTTAAAATGGCTGAAAATGGAAAAATTGGACACGAGAGAAACGAGGCATAGAGAGATACAGTGTTATTCCGTCTGTCGTTTCAGCAACAGAAGCGAACAACAGCAACCAGGCTCGATCGAATACGGTGGGCGGAAGTCAAAACGATGCATCGACTCACGGTATCGGTAAAACGAGTTTCGCCGTGCCGGCTCCACCGCCATTGGCACTCGGTGAAAAAAATCGAAGACTCTCCGACACGGAGCACTTTCGACAACCGAACGTCACAGTCGGTGGTCATGCGGCGGTTCAGAAACAACTACAGGAAGCTCAGACGCAGGCACAGGCCCAGGCGCTCGCTGATATGATTCTTAAGGTACGAAGAAAGCGCCAATCGAAACATTTATTTCAAATATTTTGCAGATTAAGGGGCATCACTAATGTGACACTTTCAAAAAATCGATTTTATTTATTTTTTTTATTTTTCGATAGTCTAGACCTTCAAGAATAACATACTAAAATTTCAAGGGCGGATCTCAAATAGTTTTTGAACTACAGTTGAATCAACGTTTTAAAGAAAAATAAATAATCAAATACAGGCAATTGAACACAGTTTAACAAAGTAGGAATCGTAAATTGCGCTGGTATGTGAGAGTCGATGGTCCCTGTTGATATGTTGCAAGAGATATTAAGGGAGGAGGTAACTTTAGGCGAAGATAAAATTGCTGATTTTCATTATTTTTTTTAAAGGAAAAATTCCTTCGCCATTTTTGAGACTTAGGATATTTTTTATTAGAACTTTTGTCTATTACATGGTTTTTTTTATTAATCTTTAAAAATTTCACGGTCTTCGAAACGGATTGGGGCGGATGTTGCCAGACGGCGTGACACGTAGCATCGGCCGTATTAATGTGAAAAAAAAACCAACGAAGATTTTTCTTTTATTAACACTTATACGCAGAATATGAACCAAGAAAAAGTGAGAAGTCTTGAAACAAAAAGATTGATTTTTCCGGAAAAAATGACTACATTGTGCAATAAAAATGCAGTAAAATTATGATTTATATCAAATTTCATCGGAATCGGTCAATTATTTCTTTAACTATAGATACGTCCCGGCAGTTTTGAAAATTAGTAGAAAAAAATACCATGTAACAGCCAAAAATAGTTATAAAACATACCCTACTTCTCAAAAACGATGAAGAAATTTTTGGTTAAAAAAATCATGAAAATCAGCAAATTATTTCCTCGCCTAAACGTATCTCCTCCTTTGAGGTATTCCTTTCACGAAGCCAAATATTTAACAATTAACTGATTTTCATCTATAATCAAGTAAGAATACATACAGTATACAATACAGTATACAATACCCCGTATACTCGTAAAATGTTAACCCAAGTTACCGAACTTTTAACGAAAAATTACGACTCTAAAAATCGTCTCATTTATACTTTATCATTTAATTAATTCTCTTTATGGAATATCTCTTTATGGAGATGACACACTGGCCACATTTCTATCTAATCTTTTATACACTAAATATTCGAAAGATTTCGCAACGACAATAAAAACAGGCAGTTACCAAATGTTCAAAGAAAATATTAATGATAAAACTTAGAAAAATGTGATTAGCAGAAGATTTTTCGTAGCCGTGACGTTTCAGGGGAAACGTCAAAAGGTCTAAATCTACTAAACTTTCGCAAGTTTTTTATTCCAGTTTATTGTTGGTTATAATAATTGATTGTGATTTATTTTTGTCAAGCGCCACTTTAATTAATCAATGTTTCAAAAGGGCTATCCTTATACGCCCACGAAATACGGCCCTCCGCGAAAGGAATACCTTAACTGCTATTTATAAAATCTAATGTTTTTTCCTTGATAATGTATTTCTCAGGGTACAACGAAAATGGCCGTTAAGCGAGCAACCTCGGATCCAGGTCAGAGGGTTCAGCTAACTTATCAAACTTCGGTACCTTCCGCAACTGCAACGCAGCAACAACAAACGAATCAGACCCAAGGAGCGACGCCGCCCGCGGTATCCGAGAGTTTCACGATGACCGGATACTCTGAGGACGGCGGGTACTTCAGCCCGAGTTTGCAGGACGAAGTTTTCCAACAGGTCACCGCCGTGCCGGACTCCGTTCTTCTTCACGCAACGCAGTTGGATTCCATACAGGTGAATAAATCGCTGACAATATCCGCATGAAACTTCAGGCTGTCTCTCCCACGTGCGAAGTTGTTTTTGTCTTATTTGGCGAATGCAGTGAGCAATTGAGGACTTGCTTATTCGGCTCGTGATTACCGTAAAACTTTCACATTCGGGGTAACTTTGACAGTTTTTGGGGTTACTTTGACAGAGCGCCGAAATACGTTTTAAATGTGTGCGCTGCGAGCCCGCTTGACTTTCTATGGCGGGCGGCGGGTGTGGGGAATATACTTGAACAACAATTTGTTGTTCAAGTTTATCATAATGTTGCTAAAGCTGATTGTAATGTTGCTCAAGTTGATTTTGATCTCAATGACAATTATAAGAATCATCAAATGCCTATAATAGCGCTCCAGGTACTTGATATTTTTATGTAAAATGTTTCCTTAAGGGAGGGCACCACTGTAACTGTCCATTTTCAACCGTTTTCTTTGGATTTTTTAAAGAATGGAATAAAATACATGGTCAAAGGAGCTTTAAGGTTTTATAAGGTATTTATTGGAGTATGTAAAAAAAAATATTTGTCAAAAGTATACAAAATGGCGGCGCACGAGTTACTACTGTTTTGAAGCCAACCCTCTCCGCGGCACGCAGTAGAACTGTCGTAAATTTTGTGCCGGAACTAAGAGTGAAATATTTTCGGTAAGTATATTATTTTTAGCAGTCAAGTACGGAGGGAATTAAAAAATAATTAAAAGAAAAATAGAGACGAGTATGAAAAAGTTCGTTTTTTCGACCATAATTTTCATCTAAAAAATGATATATTTTTTACAATTTTGGATTCATCGAAAAAAAGCGCTTGTACTTGACTGTTAAAGTAATCTAAGAAGCTACATTCAATCTTTCAAGTCGATTGGACGAAAATTGTTCGAGTTCTGCTGCCTTAATGACGATGACAATTTGGTTATAAAAAATCATTGTTTTTCATTTAATTCTATGTGTAATGCATAAAACATTACATTTTTTATCAAAATGATTTCAAAGTAACCCTTAATGTTTGACATAAGTTGCATTTCAATGCCCTGCCAAAGAAGCCCCACATTCGAGGCTACTTTGACACTTTAAACAATGTATATATCAAATTGCGAGGGGGTGGTGGAGCTTGACTTTCTTATACATTTGATAGCCAAAGGACACACTGTTCTATTGGAGCAAGAAAAGTTGGTATCCAGGATGTTAAAAAAAAAGTTACCTACAAAAAACTCCCAAAACCTGTCCAAAGTAGCCCCATTTTAGGGTACCTTATAACGAGGTACAAAAGTCTATTTTTGAATGTAAGTTCTCATTCGTCAATACGTGTCAATGAATCATGAACTCGTTTTTCATATCGTTGAATACATCATCATGATCGCACCAAGAAAGTAAAACATACAAAACTAATAAGGAACATCACTTAAGGGGTTAGGCCACTCTAGAGGCTGAAAAAATAGGCTTTTTGAGGATTTTTTTTCAGAAAAACTACAAAATAAATCGAGATTGCAAAAAAGGGTGTTTATCATACATATCAGTGACTGTATACACTAATTTTTTTTAAGCGATTAATTTCAAAATGGCGACTGTGCAGCGTTTATCTCAAAACTGCATTTTTTAAGTTGGCCGGAAACATAACTCAGACAATTTTCAACCGATTCACTTGAAATGTTAAATATATCTTGAAAAATACATTGTCTATGGAAGTACGTAGTATTTTTTCTTCTATATTGCATAGTTCATTTTTTATTAACAATTATCTGACGATTTTTTAGGCAAATTTTTCACTTTCCAAAAATTTGCCTAAAAAATCGTCAGATAATTGAGTTATTTTTTTTGTTCACCATGTCCGATATTGATTTCCAAGTACATTATTTGTTAAAATATTGATATTTTATTTTTATTGAAAAATACTAAGCAAATATCCAAATTGGTTAAAAATTATGCGAAAATAAAATTTGTTTTTTGCGCATTTGGTTGAAAAAATTCAACCAAATCATGGCCGAGCGCCACAGAAATTATAGGTGCGAGGAAACTCGTAGTTCTCGGAGTAATCGTTAGAAGCCGCAAGCGCGCTCGTTTCTCGTAAGCGTAGCGCGAACCGAAAATGTACTCAAACGCCGGAGAAACTCTAAAAAGTATCGCTTATTCTTGGCCTGTGGCTAAGATCGAAGTGTAGTATCTGTTCTCATCAGTTGAATATCTGATATTCTCTCCATGGATATTCCATTGGATATCTGATATTCTCTCCACTATTATCGTGGATGATCATTCTAATGCTCACTTTTTATTTAACATTTTAAACAAAATGAAAAACTTACGTCCCAGGGCATATTCCTTTCGATGCAGTAAAAAAGTAATTAATTCTATTGATTATATTTTTGTACGAAATAAAAAATGTTGTAACAACCGCTTAATTATTTCATCCATACATCTACGAATTGTACATAGAATGATTTCAATAGAATATAATTTTAATGAAGGATAATGTAGGTATTCAGAGAACAGAAGAGCTTTTTCAAATAAAACAATATGTTATTTAAATTAATCACATTTTCCAATATTTTATAGTATTGTAACAATCTCACATATCGGTGGCACTCCGCAGCAGCACATTTATTGGGATCAACCAATATATTTTTCAAATTCAATTGGTTTATTTTCTCAGTGTATAGAAACCAAATAATCCACAATCGAAAATTCCATGATTGCTTGCCACAAGCCAGCCATTGCAGGATACTAAAAGACTGGATCTATACGGCCTTTAGTTTCAGACGACGGGGCTCCTTCAGGAACACACGCCCGATCAATTGCAGGACATAACGCTGGAGGATCGTTTCCCGAGTCAGCATACGGTGAATCCGGATCTCCAGGCGCTGGTTAATTCCCCATTGCCCGATTCCCTAGCTGAGTTTAGTACTTACGGTGCCCAATATACGGAGAGTCCGCACACGTTGCCGACGCAATCGCCGTTGCCGTCACCACTCACGAGACACGACAGCCCGAGTTTCACGTATCCGACACCACCGGCGAGCCAGGAGGGCCTTCTATCGGGCAATTTGCCGTTGTTGAGTCCGCAGGACGACGCGGACACGGTGAGATCGGTATCGTCGCCGTTGTCGGCGGCTTTTTACACGACAACGATGTCATCGGCGGCGGCTGTCGAGGAGGCGTTGAGCGAAGTATTGCCGGGTGAGTCGGAGGCCGACGCCGATCTCTACGGGCCCGGCTCGCCGAATCCCAACTCGCCGTTGCCGAGTCCATTGTCGGCGACGCCGGCGCCATCGCCGCTCTCCTCGCTTCCACCCTCGTCTGTCTCGTCGCCGGGACCCGCGACGTTTCCCACGGGCTTTCCGGTCTCGCCTCATCACGGCCTGCAGAATCAAATGATGCCGAATTCCGAGGATCCGCTGTTGTCGTCGAGTCCCAAGGACTTCATCGTTGGCCGACGCAAGTTTGAGTTCCAATCGTACAAGCTGATAACGAGCCAGAATCTCGTTGACTTCGGGTTGGGTAACGGGAGCCTCGCCGGTATCGTGGTCGACAACAACGGCGAGTACAAGCTCATACAGACGGCAGGCCTGCAAAAGGCCAACGTGCTCGTGCAATCGGGCGCCCTCAGTCCGGCCGCGTTGACCTTCAGGAAAGAGATACGCCTCGCCACACCCAAGATCGAGCCTGGAATCGGCCAAGCCTTGAACGTGCAACATCATCAACAGTTCCAGGCCAATCAGCTGCATCAACAGGCCATCAATCCCGCCAAATTTCTCATACAGACGAGCAACGCCACCGGCAAAACGCTGAAGCACAAAATCGGCACGAACAATCTGCCGATACCGGTGGAACACATCAAGGAAGAACTCTTGGATGACGACATATTCGTCAGCCCAGCCGTTAACGCGAGCGCGAACGACAGCCCGGTCAGGCAGACGAGAAAACGGCCCCGCATCGAGGCTCACTACGCCAATTCGTCGTCCTCAGCGTCCTCGTCCTCGTCGCATTCCTATCCGTCACGCTTAAGACGCGCCTGCGATCGGCACTGGGACAGCAGCTACACCCCGCCACCGATCTTGGATCCATCCAGACCCGGCTCCGGACTCTACGCGAGGCTACATCAACACGAACGCGACACCGAATTCACCTCCGACGATTCACAGGGCAACGACGGCCCACCACCGAGAATCAACATTGACACGAGATATCAGGCGACCATACCGCCACTCGGGTGCGACGGCGATCGCGGCAGGGGCGGACGAGAAACCGATCATCCACTCTGGGATCCCGGCATAACGAATCATCTCACCGATACTGAGCGTGAGTATCTATGGATATCCATTTCAACTTTCCTGCGATAAAATAGTGTAAACGAGATGCCGGTTCGAACAAGTCCTATCTAACCGTCAACCGTCAGCTGACAAGGAACATCACTTTGGTGACCTCCGACTTTGTTGAAACTTTTTTATGTGGAAGAGTATCGAAAACTAAGAGACACGTATTTTTTTTTATCGGCGGCAAAACGGTTTTAAGGGGTGAAACGCACCCTCAAAAATGGGGATGTTTTACGTCGATAACGTTTTGACGGTAAGGGATATAAAAAAAATTCAAATTGCAACAATGTTTATTTTTTTGTGTACTATACATTGGAGATGAGAACGATAACGTTATCGATGAAAAACGAAAAACACCCCCTATTTTAGAGGTTGCTTTTCACCCCGAAAACCGTTTTTCCGACGATAAAAAAATACGTGTTTCTTGGTTTTTGATACTCTTCCACGTAAAAAAGTTTCAACAAAATCGGAGGAGGCCACCAAAGTGATGTTCCTTGTGAGTAATGTGGGTAATCCAATGATCCTGTGAAACAATTGTGAAGAGATTCTGGATTAGGACCGAAACGTATTCAAAGAGTTTCGGACCCAACCCGTTAAAGAAGATTCTTAAGGCGCTATGCTACTGTGACGGCTCAGAAAATAAGCTATTTTGAATAAAATTTTTTTAAAAAGTGTTGCGTGTATCGGTACAAACTTTCTTTCAGTCAAAGGTACACTCCTACGAAATAGAAAACAATTTTTTGTCGTTGCATATAAATGTATATTTATTTAAGGCGTTACCCCCACTTGTAGCGCAAAAAAAGGCCTTTTTCATGACTTTTTTAAAGAAAACTACAAAACTTTTTTAATCAATCAATATACCATCTTAAAGAACACATCTTGAAGAACTTTCAGTAATTTTTTTATTGAAAAATATTACATTGTTTAGTGGCAAATGGCCGTCAATGAAATAATGTTTTTATATACACGGTTTGCGGTGACCAACATTGCGGCGAAGTGGATCATCTGAAAAAAAATGCAGATGGATTTCGTCAAATATAAGTATAAACTATTCTTTAATCGAATGATTTTAAAAAATATTCATTTTTCACAAAATGGCGGACAGTCAAAGTTAATGGTTCGATTTTAACGAAAAAAAAACGGCCGTTTTTTTGCTATAAAACGGCCATTTTTTCGAAAAAAAAATTAAACGATTAAAGACTACATTTTTATGTATTAACTAAGGCTGCAAAATTTCAAGAAGATCGGTTCATTAGTGTTCGAGTAATCTTGGTCACCGACTTCAGAAATGCCATTTTGAGAAAAACGCGTTTAAAGTTTCAATTTCAGTTTACACGAAGAAAATATTTTTTTTTTGTAAACTTACATAGAGTCATCTTTTCCGGGCCCATACAGAAGTATGGGCCCGGATACTTATACTTCAAAAAAAATGCAATAAAAACAAATCGATTTTTTCGAAATCGCAAGTGAAGGTAACCCCTTAAAGAAGATTCTTAAGGCTACTGTGACGGCTCAGAAAATAAGCTATTTTGAATAACATTTTTTTGAAAAGTGTTGCGTGTGCCGGTACAAACTTTCTTTCAGTCAAAGGTACACTCCTACGAAATAGAAAACAATTTTTTGTCGTTGCATATACATGTATATTTATTTAACAATTTATAATCGAGGAAAAGCACGAAAAAAAGTATGTTGCTGACGCTGATGATTTGCGCTCTCCAGGTAATCTGAAACAAAGAATTAAAAAGCCTTTTCAATCTGTATGAGTGTGGCTATTGCAATAACTAGAATTATTACTTTATATTGCAAAATAACAAAATGGCATCATTCGGGCGAAAGTTTGAGTTGGAATTAATATTATTTTAATGATTCTAGTTCGGGCGGTAGCCATACTTATGCTAAATATGCAGTAAAATTTGTAGCCTGATCGGTCAAGCCGTTTTTCCGAAATCACCAGCGCCAGGTGACAAAAAGTCGTTTCGAGAAAAACGACTCGAAGCAAAACGAAATATTCAGAGCAATACTAACCGGTAGAGCGTCCTTTTACTTACACAGCGAAAAGAGAGACTACTACTATACTGTAAATTTATAGAAGCATACGTGTATATGTCTATACTCAGGTATAAATTCAAAACAACTGTTCCCAATAGTTGCCAGGGACGCGCAGCGGGTAGTCGTATTAGAGCAGAACGCGCGCACCGAGCGATTCTACTTTGAAGCTGTACTGAGTCGACAAAGTGAAAATCGACTTTACCAGCAATTGGATATCAATTCTATGATGGAATAGAGTTGAAAAATGCAAAAAATTAAAATTCCATCTTTTCATCCCGTCACAGTAGAATAGCCCCTTAACGTTGGGAAATTCCATGGCCGCAGTTACTTTTAATCTATTATTTTTGGAGAATGATTATATGCATCGATGCTTACGATCTACACAAATTTGGAGCTTAATGAAAGTGATGAGCAGACGTAATTGTTTTAAAAAAATTGTGCCGTAAAAATTCCGCTTTTCCGCTTAAAAAACCTAAACAAATTTTAAGGTGTTTAGAGCCGGATTTGATTCGAAATTTTCCGGGAGCCAATAAAAACGTGCGAAAAGAACAGGAAAAAAAAATTACGTAGTGTAAAATAGTTCGGTTTTGTTCGCCTGCTCCTCGAGTTGAGTTTAACTCAAACGAAGAGTGATAAAAACGTTGCCAGACGATATGGCGTCTTAAAGGACATTGGAGGCGCGCTCGGTAGTTGGCTGTGGCGATCTGTCGTGTCAATCATGCTTGGCCTGGCCCAATACTTAGATGGGCGACCGGTAAGCCGCGCACTGGCCCGCGCGTTGACTACCTAGCGCGAGGCAACTCTACTAAGTTTCCGATGGTACCACAATTGAAACTTTGTGAAAATATAGTCACCTGTATCGGCACGGGTTTTCCACAGTTTCCCTGTGCCCTGGTGCAAATGCGATTCAGTGGTGCAGGGACAGAGTGACTGGGCAACACTCCGGGAGGGTTGCTCAAAGAACTGGCAATAGAGAAGTGGCAATTTGGGATAAAAGTGGCAGGGATCTTGGAACGTAGGCAATTGCATAGGAGGGAACATTAGACATTAAAAAATGACGTTTTGTATATCATACTTCCTGATATTTATACCTAACAAGCTATAGAAATAAGTTAACGTAAAAAAATATTTGATTCTTATATTTCGTTCCTTTTTCCAGTCGAGATGTATCTGCAGTTCGCCTGCTGCGCTGCGACACCGGGCGGTGGCCGAAACAAGGAATACGCGCTTCATCTCTTACACATGTGCAAGGGAAACATTCACGTAAGAACGTCATCCGATCGAACGAAGTTACAATGATTTTGCGAAATATTTTGAACGCTTGTTTCGATCGTGCAACGCCTGGCAAAATATTTATGTTTTCCATAAATAAAGCTTAATTTGAAAAACTAAATCACACTAAAAAGAAAGTAGCTTACCGGATGATTAGCAAATGGAATAAATTCAATTGACACCCGGAAGTTTTCAACCCCCATTTTTCCACAGACTTCGAATACAGTACCGACATTTTCAAAACTCAAAATCGCCAGTAAATGAAAAAAAAGATTCCGTTCAAGTATAAGTTAAAGTGAAGTTTCATAAATTGAAAAATTCTGTTGTGCCCCAAAATTTACAAGATTGCAAATGAAAAAGTTCCTAAATTGAGAAATTCTGTTGATGTGCCCCAAAATGTACAAGATTGCAAATAAAAAAGGACTGAATCGCTATACGATGTTTTCTTCTTCAGCCAACCATTGATCTATGTTACCTTGCTTTTCTTTTATTGCCTGCAGGAAGCGATGCTAAAATTAATGAGGCCCACCCCGACACTGCCATGTCAACATCCATTGCTGAGCTACGAATGCACCGAGTCCGATCGTTGGACGGCCCACGAGATGGACGTTTTTTATCAGAGCTTGCTCGAGTACAACAAGGACTTCGTAGCAATATCGCGCGACGTTGGAACAAAAACGTCGAAACAATGTGTGCAGTTTTACTATCTATGGAAGAGGCTCTGTCCCGACGAGTACAAGAGGCTTAGGGCGAGACACGGTAAACCAAAGATCAAGAACGAGTCTAAAGATTTCAACAGGGACACGAAAGATACCAAGGAATTACGAGATGCGATAGCATCGGTTACGGAAATGGACTTCAGCGACGAGAAATCGATACTTCATCGAACACTGGTAAGTTCCGAATGAATGTCCGACACATGCAGGGTGACCTGTTGTGAATGGTTAATACTGCAACTGTCGATAGGCCAGATCATGTCCTACTAATGCTGGAATTTCCGTTTACTAACAAGGAACATCACTTTGGTGATGTTTCTTGTTCACTTTGGTGTCACTTTGGTGATGTCACTTTGTCACTTTGGTGATGTCACTTTGTCACTTTGTCACTTTGTCACTTTGGTGATGTCACTTTTTCACTTTGTCACTTTGTCACTTTGGTGATGTCACTTTGTCACTTTGGTGATGTCACTTTGTCACATTGGTGATGTTCCTTGTTGAAACGTGTTCCTCCGATTTTGTTGAAACTTTTTTATGTGGAAGAGTATCAAAAACTAAGAGACACGTATTTTTTTTATCGGCGGCAAAACGGTTTTAAGGGGTGAAACGCACCCTCAAAAATGGGGATATTTTTCGTTTTTCGTGGATAACGTTTTAACGGTACGAGATATACAAATATTTCAAATTGCAACTATGTTTTTTTTTGTGTACGATACATTGGAGATGAGAACGATAACGTTATCGACGAAAAACGAAAAACACCCCTATTTTCGAGGGTGCGTTTCACCCCTTAAAACCGTGAAAGTCCCACGGTTTTCGAGATAAAAATAATCTGCCTTCGGTTTTTCGGATGTCATTTCTACAAATGATAAATTTTTATCCGGTTTAAAAAAATACTTTTGGGTTATTTGTTTTATCTAGAAAAGTCTTCTTTTTAACCTTAAATGTTGAGGAAACTTTACGAAAAAAGATCTGATGCAGAATTTGCATACAAACTAATTTAAAAATCTGACTTTGATAGCCTGCGGTGTAACAAAAAAAGTACTACGCATATCGTTTCAATTACTTTAAAAAGTTGCTTAGTCATTGTCGATTCATATCATTCGTAGAAATATCATGCAAAAAACCAAAAACAGATTATTTAAAAAAAAATAACATGAAGCCCTAAATCTCGAAAACCGTGGAACTTTTACTAAACTGAAATTCCAGCATATAGTAGGACGTGATCTGACCTATCAACAGTTACAGGATTATCCATTCATAACAGGACACCCTGTATATATATCTATACAGAGTGTCATGTTTGAATCGACCCCCCTTCCGCATATCTTCGAAAATGTTCGAAACGAAAAAAATATTTCGGGCAAAAGTTATATGGTTTCTGTGAATATTTTTTTTCTACATGCATGCGTAAAGGACAAATGAAGGTCAAACGTTCTTTTAGCGGGTCTGTGTAAGCTTGAGTTTGAACAAGCCGGTCAATTTTCAATGTTTTTTTTCTGATGAGAGTATTGAGTTGAGGGGGCCAAAATTTTGCACACAATTAATACATAGTCTTGCGAAGTTTGAGGTTTTTATTTTAAAAAATATTGATAAACAATGAAGGTATTATTGTTTAAACGAAGTGCCGCCGTTGCTGCATGGCCAATCGGTGCAGGTGATTCCAGTAACTAGTACGATATAAAATAACAATTTTTACAAGTACTTTCGGTATAATAATAGAACTACCGTATAAGCAGATTTTTTTTAATAACGAAAGTTAAGCGGCCAAACAATGGAAAATGTTAGGAACTATGCTTTAACCGATGCGAAAAATTCGTCGGAAATCTGTTCATCCGATTGGAGAAAAATTAAAAAGTAAAAGGTAAATCGCACCCGGGCGGTTCGCTGTAGCGCAGTAGACGATCTGACCGTTCACAACAATTGGCATATCTCGGTTGATTTTGGAATTTTAACGAAATCTGCGTTGTAAATTAAAGTTGAAATTCTACGCCATAAAACTATGAGTAAAATTATTGTTTTTTTTTTAATTCTACACTTCACGGCCTCTCGAATGGAACCTTCTATTTTGATCTGCCAAGTAATGCGATTCTTTTGTGCAGGGAACAACGAGCTACATCGATTGGGGTATTGAGGAATATTAGATACCATTTAAAAAAAAACAAAATCGACCTTTATATGTCATCTACGCGTCCCTATAGAAAAATCTTAATCGTCCTTGATCACGTGTCTTTAATTCCTACTACAACAATAATCGGTTTTCTCTCTATCTCTCCCTCTCTATGTCTCTCTTTCTCCCTCTTCTCTCTTTAAGGGCTACTATGACGACCCGGAAATCGGTGTTATTTGAAAAAAAAATAATTTTGAAGGCATAAGTCACATGACTGAAAAATTGCTGGATATTTATTTGTATAGACATTAACCCTTGGATGCCAAACTTATTTTTTCGGGACATACTTGCCACACTCGGGTTTGTGGGATCCCATTATGATTTTCAATCACAACTCACAGTAAAATAGTCGAATTTCGATGGCTGTTTTTAAAAATCGATAACCAATTAGTCGAGAAATCTGTCTATGCATTGACCGAATCGTCAACGTTAAGAACTTCTGAGATATGCTCGTTGAAAAAATATTTTCTCTCGAGAAAAGCGAAAGAAAATTGGTTTTACGAGTTTGGTTTGGGTTACTCAGACCCCAGTGGGGCATGCGAGGGTTAACAAAGTTGTGTACCAAATTTCATGAAAATATATTAATAAAAAAGAAGTTATGACCAATCACATAAAGAACATTTGGACGTGAGGGGCTCAACGGTGTACTTGATATTGACCACCCCATTGATCTGAAAGGGAGAAAACGAGTTTTTTTTTTCTCAAAATAGATAATATTGGCTAAGGCTTGATTAAACTTTTTTTGCTGTCGTGTTTCAATCATCAAAAAAATATTTTGAATTTGTTCTTCGATGTTTCGGGGACAACTGACATTATTTTTAATAACTACTGAAAAAAAAATGTTGGGAAGTAAAACGTCGGTCAAGACTAAACTACTATTACACTATATAAGTGTACCAAATTTCAAGTCAATGCATTCATGAGACTGAATGAGATTAGATGAATCAATGGGATGAAAAATAGTTTAATTTATGTAATTTTACGTGCGGTTGGATGAGCAAGAAGTGCACACTACGGGTGATGTGATTTTTTTTTGCTATTTGGCACCAAGATAAACCATTTCTAACAACGGATTAAGTAAAACTAAACCTTTGTAAATATTTAGAGAAGAAAACCCATCCCGCCTATCGTAAACCATGCATATTTAATATTGAACCATCACGGTTTGATGGAAGATCATAAAATTTGGCTGGCAAATGAAAAGCATTGCTGCCAACCGCAATAACCGCGAAGTTGCCGTATTTCGGCAACATTTAATATTAATTAATAGTAATAATAAACAATTTCGTGACATAAATATAAATAGGCATAATAGGGATGTTGCCTATTTTTGAGATAGTGTTGAAAATTGTTCACATATACATAATATACCTCTGAATGTTTATTTCACGTATTTACATGCAGCAAATTCTTCAAAAATCGCGTTTTAATTCATCCGTTTAAAAATGCGCGCCAAAATGCCAGACCTGTCATTTTACTTTTCGTTTTCGTATGAAAAAGTGATTCACTCATAAAATTAATTACACTTAGTATGTTAATTACATTTACTTAGTATAGTTAATTACATTTAGTATGAATATCAAGCTGTTAGAAAATATATTAATTTTCTTTCGGTGTACAAAATGGCCGACTACCAATACTTTCTTTTGTTATCTTCTTTTTTAGGCGCTCCGCGGTGTGACATTTAGCATCCACAATTTTTTACCTAGAACAAAAAACAAAAATTCTCGTCAATCTACATTAGAATACCTAGAGAAGTACGTACGGAATTTGAAAAATATTGTTTTATTCAAAAGTTGTAGGTATTTGAATTTAGTGGTAGGTTTTTAAATGAATTTTCAGTAGAAAATTTCGTATAAACCTGCTCATAAAATGAAAAGATTCCGATTAATCAGAAATTCCGTACGTACTTTTCTGCGAAATGCAATTAGGAACATAACTTACAAAGGGGGTAGCCGGTTAAGGGGGGTCTGACGGCCCCCACCGAGTTTGATCGAATCGACCCAAAAACCTGAAAGAGGGCTGAAAAACAAAATTTTAGAGATATTTTTTAACCCCCTAAACCCTTATGAAAACACCATAATCGCAAAAAATGCGTTTTTTTGATGTTTAATTTTTTTTTGAGCTTTCAAATGCATTTTAAAGCGGTTTTAACACAACCAAAATTTTGTTTCAGATGTGTAGACATGCCCTGAATTTTTCCAGATTTTTTCGTAAAGTTAAATCATGTGCAACATAATTTTAATGGCAAAAAAACCGTAAAAAATCGTCATTTTTTGTATTTAATGCTATGGTTTTTATTGACGTATTAATGGTAAAAAATCGTGCACCATAGCATAGAAAGCTACTATCTTCCTCTACAAAATGACGCTAATTGGGCTCAATTCGGTCGTCTCTAGCGTCCGAAAATCAAACTTGAATAAATTCCGTTTTTATAATTTGAGCATTTTCAGTTACGAAAATGACACAAAATCATATTTTTCAATTATTTTTTTAAATAAAAGTACATTTTGGGGTTTCTGAGGTCGCCGATTACAAATTTGATGTCAAAAATTAGTTTTGTCACATGACAGCTGTCAAAACGAAGAAAAAATATTTTAATTTTTGAAATTTTTTAAAAAAGCTATGGGAACGATATTAATAAGGATTTTTTAGGTCGCTGAATATAAATTCATTCTTATACACGAATTTTTAATCGTAACAGCTGTCAATAGTTATATTAACAAACAAAAAATTACGTATTATTCAGAAAAAAAATTTGGAATTCCCCGACTAAACTGTCACCTGGCGGAGAAAATCCCAACTTGTACCTTATTAAGCCACGTACCCGAGTGCCTAAGGCCACCGTACCCACGTGGGCCTTAGGCTCGTATGCCCCTCCGCACGGTACTGCGCATGCCCACTACGCACTGACGCATCGAGAACCCCGCTCCACGCGGTCTCTCTTTCTCTCTGTGTTCAGCCGCCGTCCAGTACACACGTCATGCGACGCGCTCTGCTCCGTTAAACAAATCTATTTGTTTTGTTAACAGCGTTTTTTTAATTTATCGTTTAACCTGCCTATCTCAACACGAAGTGATTGAAGCAGTATTCTAAGGTGAGTTTGAATATCAATTTAAATATCAATCAACATAAAAATTGATTTATAATCATAACCTCAATCTACAATCGTTTGCCTCATAGTCGACTTGAAATCGTACAGAAGGTGGCCGTCAACTTCAAGTTGTTGTTTAGTTCACTCACATGAAAAGAATTTAAAAAAAAGCAAAAAAAAAAAACAAAACTAAGACGAAACGATATTTCAATAAAAAAATGATTTGGAATACAATAATTTATTTCTGTTTTGTTTACCGATGTTTTCAACATTTTTTTTGTTTTGATTTACAATTTTTAATGTACTTTCGATTTTCGTTACTTTTGTTCTATTTGTTTTTTTAATTATGGTTTTTTTTTATTCCGGGTTTCAGTTACTTTTTTCATTTTTTTCAAAAAAAAAAAAATAATTTGTTAATCATAATAAAAAAAATAACAATGTTCTTTTTTTTTTCTTTAGGAAAAACTGTGCGATGCCACCGAAAAAACGAAAATGTACGGCTGGTGAAAGGTGCATAAGATGCAACAGATTGTTGCGTTATGATACCGGAAAACAGAAGTCCATTTCTTCAGATGATGACGTACACTTATATACTAAACTACTAGGTAAACGAGTTGAGAAAGGTGACGTTTTATGTCATCTGTGTCGTTCCGCAATCGCTAAATCCCGAACGGTTTCACCATCGACGAGCAGTGATTCTGATCCTGAAGAAAATCTTCAGTTGGATTTTAATCCCGAAGAAAATCCTCTGCCAAACGTCAATCCCGAGGAAAATCCTCTGCCAGATGTTGATCGCGAACAAAATTCTGTCGATCCTGTAGAGAGACATTCATCAACACTCTCCAATTTGACAGTATCAGATGACACAGAACAATCTTCGGAACAGTCTTCGCAACAATTGTCACGGTCGGAGTCTGGATCTTCCACAGGACAGTCATCACAATCTTCTAAAGACCCTCCTTACGTTCTTCGTCCAAGAGAACCGGACTATGAAATGATCGAGATGCCTTTCAACAGAGTTACCGCGACTCACAAATGTTGTTGCGTATGTCTTACTCCAATTACGACATCTCCGGTTGTTCCGTTTAAAGCGAGGTTACAGGTATTTATAAGTTCACGAATTTTCATTCCAAAAGGCAATCGCTGTTGTCCTGTACATCTTATCAGTGAACGTATGTACGTTGACGAAATTTCAAACTTGAAAATATTTTCGAATACTTGTACTATCAGTTCTCAAGAGTTGGCATTATTTTTGGATGCACTGTCCAAAAAATGCGACAACAGTATTTTAGACAGAGTAGATGATTACAATTTATCGGCAGAGCGCATAAAATCGCTAACTGGATACACAGTTGCAGAAATCAAGACTCTAAAAAACATGTTGGTCACTTTGCGAAATTCTCAAAATCGCAGTATTAATCAAGCTCTTTTAATATTCCTTTTTAAATTAAGAACTGGAAATTCCAACACAATCACTGCGTCAATTTTCGATATCAAATCTGAACAACTAGTATCTGCTTATTGCAAATCGGTTTTGGATTCATTCGCGAAAGACGTCTTTCCACTTCGTTTCGGAGCTCGGGCATGTTCTCGCGAAGATTTAATTGCTAATCACACGTCGCCTTACGTAAAAAAATTACACGGATTTGAAGATCGCCTGCTCTTGATTGCTGATGGTTCATACCTTCGACACCAAAAAAGTAGTAATAATTGTTACCAAAAAAAATCTTTCTCTGGTCAGAAAAAGTGTCCACTCTGTAAACCCTTCACAGTTTGTGCCACAGATGGATATGTAATAGATGTTTACGGACCGTACGAAGCAATTGTGAATGATGCGAAAATCTTACAACATGTACTAAGTGATCCGAACGGCTTGAGATCAATCCTCAAAAAAGGGGATGTTTTTATACTTGACAGGGGGTTCAGAGACGTCAAAGATTGGTTAGAATCTCAAGGGTTCGTTGTGTTGATGCCAGCGTTGAAAGGCAAAAGAAAGCAACTTCCAACAAATGAAGCAAACGAAAGTCGATTTGTTACGAAATTGAGGTGGGTGGTAGAGGCTGTCCACGGTATAATCGGTAGTAAATTCAAACTCTTGCATAATCAGTTTAACAACAACATGTTGGATTCAGCGATGCTTTATTGCAAAGTAGCGAATTTTTTGGTTAATGAGTTTGGAAAAAGACTGAATTGCGATACCGATTTACAAGATCAAATTGCCGAGCAAATGTTGAAAAGAAAAGACGTTGACAATTCTTTAGCGAAAGTTGTGGAAGAACAAAACTGGAATAGGAAGAAAAGGATCTTCAAACCGTTAACATCAAATGACGTATTAGACTTTCCGGAAATGACAGAGCAAGATTTGAAGATCCTTTTCACTGGCTCGTACCAGTTATCGCAAACTGTTTCATACTTAGCTGAAATGTATACCGAAGAAGGACTTTTGAATATGCAATACTTGTTGGAGGACGATACCATTTTGAAATGTGAAGTTAAATCAAGACATATAAACAAGAAAGTATACAGATGTTACGTTCAGTACGACCCTAACAGTATTGGATATAACGGTATAAAAAACTACGTATGTGATTGTGCAAATGGGCTAAGAACTGTTGGTTGCTGTGCCCACGTTGCAACAATCATTTACTTTTTAAGTCATGCACGGTATTTGTCCAAAATCATCCGCCCAGCTCAAATTCTAACGAATCTATTTCACGTTGATAATGTCGAACCTGTTATTGAAGAACACAGTGACGAAGATTAACAACATAACAATCATGTTGCAATGTATGTATTACTTGTGTCTGTTTAATGTATATATTAGATGAATGTATGTAATATTATTATAAATAAATAGATTTTTTAAAATACAATGACTTTTAATTATTGAAAAAACCGAAATAGCAAATACCATTTTCATTTGATGACATGTGTAATTTTTTTTTTGTTAGCTGTTTGACATCAAATTTGTAATCGGCGATTACAAATTTGACTCAGAACTCAGAAACCCCAAAATGTACTTTTATTAAGTAAAATAATTGAAAAATATGATTTTGTGTCATTTTCGTAACTGAAAATGCTCAAATTATAAAAACGGAATTTATTCAAGTTTGATTTTCGGACGCTAGAGACGACCGAATTGAGCCCAATTAGCGTCATTTTGTAGAGGAAGATAGTAGCTTTCTATGCTATGGTGCACGATTTTTTACCATTAATACGTCAATAAAAACCATAGCATTAAATACAAAAAATGACGATTTTTTACGGTTTTTATGCCATTAAAATTATGTTGCACATGATTTAACTTTACGAAAAAATCTGGAAAAATTCAGGGCATGTCTACACATCTGAAACAAAATTTTGGTTGTGTTAAAACCGCTTTAAAATGCATTTGAAAGCTCGAAAAAAAATTAAACATAAAAAAAACGCATTTTTTGCGATTATGGTGTTTTCATAAGGGTTTAGGGGGTTAAAAAATATCTCTAAAATTTTGTTTTTCAGCCCTCTTTCAGGTTTTTGGGTCGATTCGATCAAACTCGGTGGGGGCCGTCAGACCCCCCTTAACCGGCTACCCCCTTTGAAGTAAATCGAGTGAAAATTGTTGAATTTATGTGTCACGTCAATTGAAAAAAACTGTTTCGGGAAAAACGCGTTCAAAGTTTTAGGTACTCTATGGCCGTGCCAGAGGTGGGCTTACGTTATACGTTCAAAGTCGGTAAAAAAAAAATGTTCTTGCTATAAATCGAATGGTAACTTATTCTTATGATGATAAAGCACCGTTTTAGCGAGAAAAAAATCGATTTTTTGAAAATTCTACTGTGGCCTTACCCCTTAATTATAAGCTATCACCTCATACCAATATTTTTTAAATTCTTGGTTACTGGAAACATCCCTATTATTAAAGACTCAGAACTACATTCTGAGTTGTATAAAACATGCACTAATGCAGTTTTTTTTTCAAAATAATCATCGATAATCTTCTACCTCTTCAAGTTGGTAGCAACACAAAAGTTTTTCTTATTCACGTACTAAAAATATAAAAATGCGTAGTTTTTCTCTTCGATTATATATTTCATGAAAAATTAGCATCTACAGAATGAACCTGTACCTCGCCTGCATTTTTTTAGGTTAATTGACCAAAAAAAATCATAAACCGTCATTTGACTCATGTGAACTGCTCCAACCTCCTCAAAATTTTACCAGCCGTTCTATCGTCGTAATCATACGTTGACCTTCACTCTGCGATTCCTGCAGCATATGTTGGATGTTACTCTTCAATTCCAGTTGCCTCAAGCGACTATCGATTTTTTTTTAATTTTCACACCAACCCCTCAACTCGCCAGAATCATTCCACCCGAACTGTAAGATATTTGTTGAATTACGTAGTTACAGACGAACGAGAGAGAAAACTCGGCCACCCTGACCACGAGCGAAGGCGAATTGAGGCTTTTCGCCTACGACTGTCCCGATGTGAGTAGCCCTGTCCTACGTTTCTCTTCTATTCATATATTCTTCCCCCCTCCCCCGACCCAGCTTCTTACTCACAAGAGCTTCGTTACACTATGTGTGTGTGATCGTTTTCGCTGTTCGTGTTATCCCAATTCTTCTTATCGACGTTCTACGGCGCAAGGGATCAATAACTAACCGAGCTACGGAATAAATATCGTCTAAATCGAATAAAAATAATGTAGTAAGGTAGCTGAAAGACGTGAGCGTGTGAATAACAAATATTGCAAATTGCAAATAAATAAATTACATTTATACGTTGCTTCAACTATCCCAAAAGTAACAAAAAAAACTCCATTCGTCGTGTACATGTCAAAGTTTCTCAATGTCGCATGTCTTTTTTGCTGTGAAGATCCTCCAAATTTACTAATTTACCGAAACGCTTTTTTAAAATAATTCTCCGAGACTCGCCCAAAGAGTTTCGTGCCCAAATTCTGTGCACACACACCCACACACGTATTTATATTTATATATATTTATGTATGTATGTATGTATGTACATACACTAACACAAAAAAATTAAGGAGCAAGAAAAGTTGACCATTTTTTTCGTGTTTTTCGAAAGGCTGTAACTTTGTCAAAAATGGTCGTACAAAAAAAAGGATTTTGAAGCTTGAAGTTTCTAGTTTTCAGTTCTGACAATGATTTTTTTTAGAATCACCGATTGCGCGGTCGGAACAAATATGTCGACAAAAAAAATTTTGCGAATTTTTACGTTTTTCAAAGTTCTGCACAGGTTTCGGAGATTTTTTTCCGACTTAACCAATGTCACGGTCATTGAGCCCATTCAATTCACTTCAATTTGCTTTTTTTATTTCCGTACGACCATTTTTTGCTGAAATATCGGCCTTTGAATGAAAAAACGTCCTTTTGTCTTCAGTCATCGATATTTCAGGAACTAATGGTCGTACGGGAATTCGACCGGCAGTTTTGGAAACGTGAATACATACTCTACAAGCTCTGATTATTATTGTAGTAAAAATTTTGTTTTTCTATTTTTGCCATCAATTTTTAAAAAGTACAAAAAACGATCTTTTCTTGGTTTTTACAAAATCCAACGCTACTTTGCAAATATTGCGATAAACACTAATGTTTATGGACGGTCATTCAGCTCGATATGTCCCCAAGAGCCATGCAAAATTCCAAATTCATCCGTTCATCGGTCTTTCTTGCCCGATTGACCAAAACTCGAAAAAAAATTAAAGGAGCAAGTTTCCTCCCTCTCAGACATCATTTCATGATTATTAAGAGGGAAAAAAAATTCATTACTTTTCGTACAATTGGGTATTGAGTACGCATCAAATATTGGAAAAAACCCTGAAAATCATATTGATTAAAAATGTTCGAAAAAAAAATTTTTAATAAAAAAAATGTTGAATTTTTTTTTCTTTTTAATAAAAAAATTAATTTCAATTTTTTTATATTTTTAATGTTGACATTTTTTTTCAAATCAACATTGTACCGCCAGCATTAGAATTACCCAAACCGTAACACTCTCGCAACTTGAGCTTCAGTTAAATATCGTCTCACCATGATTACTTAAAAGTATGAGTTTTCGTATCATAATCAATACAATTTACAGATACTAAATATTCTTTCTTCGACAGTTTTGAAACGTCTAAACAGTCAAAACTATTGCTCATTTTCCAAACAACCCAAACAATGTTGATTTGAAAAAAAATGTCAACATTAAAAAACATTGATTTTTTTGTTTAAAAACAAATCAACATTTATTTTATTAAAAATTTTTTTTTTTTCGAAATTTTCTGGTCAACATGATTTTCAGGGTTTTTTTCCGACATTTAATGCGTACCCAATACCCAATTGTGCGAAAAGTAATGGAAAGTTTTTTTTTCTCTTAATAATCATGAAATGATGTCTGGGAGGAAGGAAACTTGCTCCTTTAATTTTTTTTTCAAATTTTGGTCAATCGGGCCAGAAAGACCGATGAACGGATCAATTTGGAATTTTGCATGGCTCTTGGGGACATATTGAGCTGAACGACCGTCCATAAACATTAGTGTTTATCGCAATATTTGCAAAGTAGCGGTGGATTTTATAAAAACCAAGAAAACATCGTTTTTTTGTACTTTTTTAAAACTGATGGCAAAAATAGAAGAAAAAAAATTCACTACAATTATAATCAGAGCTTGTAGAGTATGTATGCACGTTTCCAAAACTGCCGGTCGAATTCCCGTACGACCATTAGCTCCTGAGATATCGATGACTGAAGACAAAAGGACGTTTTTTCATTCAAAGGCCGATATCTCAGCGAAAAATGGTCGTACGGACATTAAAAAAAGCAAATCGGAGTGAATTGAATGGGCTCAATGACCTTGATATTGGTTAAGTCCGAAAAAAATCTCCGAAACCCGTGCAGAACTTTGAAAAACGTAAAAATTTGCAACATTTTTTTTGTCGTGATATTTCTTCCGACCGCGCAATCTGTGATTCTCAACAAAAAAAATCATTGTCAGAACTGAAAACTAGAAACTTCAAGCTGCAAAATCCTTTTTTTTTGTACGACCATTTTTGACGAAGTTACAGCCTTTCGAAAAACACGAAAAAAATGGTCAACTTCTCCTGCTCCTTTATTATTTTGTGTCAGTGTATTGACATATACGTACACCCACAGTCACACGAACACGCAACGTGACGAACGCGTTGTCTCGATTGTTTACGTTTTTACGCTTTTTTTTCCGTTTTTTTTTATCGTGTCGTTGTGTTGTTTATTTTGGCTTTGTGTTTTCTTTGTGTTGTCAGAGCTTTAGCGGAAGCGTAACAGTTACGATGTCCGGAATCAAGAAAATCGGCATTACCGGAAACGCAACGGTCAACAACAACTCAAAAACTCACATTAGTTCTGAGCAACAACTACCCGTGCCCACCCTACTTCACTACCCCTGCAAGATATGCGGGAAGTAAGTCATCACTGAAACAAAAATCTCTAAGGCTCTTGAGGCAAGAACGAAACGAAAAGAAAACGAGTTGAAAGAAACAAAAGATTCGCCCGTAATTCGGACTACAACGGTTGCTGCCGTTGTTGGACGAAGCGAAATCTTGAGGATAGTTGACGGGTCCCCAACGCAAATTACATCGGGTATTACGGACTAGCGGTATCGAGGATAGAGACAAAAGCGTTGATTTTTTTTTCGGTAATCGTTGTTCGATCAGTCTCGCTCGGTAATTGCTCTTTGCAAGCGAAGACGCTTTGGACTGTGGGGAAAAAAAGAACAAGCGGCTAATGTTTTTTAAATGTCAATCTGCGATTTTTGGTGACCAGACTCAACACAATATCGACGAAAGAGTTTATTAAGGGATAACACCACTCTAGCGGCAGGAAATAAGGCCTAACTTTGACAATTTATTTTGGGAGTAGGAAAAAAGGAATAGGATTTCTTTTGAGAGGTTTATTTAAGGCCTTAGGCCACAGTAACGAGTATAAAATCATGTGCGAATTTAACAATTTTTTTCCTATACATAGTGATTCACTCATAAAATTAATTACATATCTATTTAGTATGAATATCAAGCTGTTAGAATTTTTTTTTTCGATATACAAAATGGCCGACTACTAATATTTTCTTTTGTTATCTTTTTTTAGGCGCTCCGCGGCGTGACATTTAGCATCCACAATTTTTTACCTAGAACAAAAAAGAAAAATTCTCGTCAATCTACATTAGAATACCTAGAGAAGTACGTACGGAATTTAAAAAATATTGTTTTATTCAAAAGTTGTAGGTATTTGAACTTAAGAAATGAATTTTCAGTGAAAAATTTCGTTATAACTGCTCATAAACTGCTCATGAAATGAAAAGATTTCGATTAATCAGAAATTCCGTACGTACTTCTCTGCGAAATGCAATTAGGAATATAACTTTTAAATGTTGAAGTAAATCGAGTGAAAATTGTTGAAGTTATTTGTCACGCCAATTGGAAAAAAGCTGTTTCGCGAAGTTTCGAGTAGTCGGCCATTTTGTACATCGAAAATATATATATATATATATATATATATATATATATATATATATTCTAACAGCTTGATATTCATACTAAATAGCTGTGTAATTAATTTTATGAGTGAATCACTTTTTCATACGAAAAAAAAATTGTTAAATTCGCACATGATTTTATACCCGTTACTGTGGCCTTAACACATATTAAAGTATAACAAAAAAATGTTTCTATAATTTTCATACAAAATGTCGGCGACAGAGCCCATCTTGAAAAACGTGTTTTTGACAAACAGCTTCACGGGAGGACGGTTTTCTCGTAAAGTATAGAACCTGAAACAAAAACCAAAAATATTATAATCTATATATTATTAGCTATGGGACTACGTAGGGATTTTTTAAAACAAATTTTGAAAAAATGGTGCACTTCGAAAGAAATAAATCGATTTTGTGCCCAAAAAATAAGCAGTAAATTGTTTAGAAAAAAAAGTTTACATTTAATTTAAAAAAAAAACGGCTACGTACTCCCATAGAAAATATAATTGTGAAGCTACTATCAAAATTTCAAATCGATCCATGCAAACGTGTTCGAGTAATCCGTCCTCCCAGGTTGAAAAAAGTGGTTCCAAGAAAAACGAGTTTAAAGTTGTACGAGGCGCCTGAAAGAAGTCCGAGGCGCTGCGGCAAAATTGATAATTGGACCTTTTAAAAAAAAATCGCTACAGCACCAATTGCATATTGTTTTTATGATTCAAAGTATTTTTTAAGTAAAAAAATACTTTTTTAAGTAAAAAAATACTTTTTTAAGTAAAAAAATACTTTTTTAAGTAAAAAAACGATTTTTCCAAAATCCTGGAGTGGTGTTATCCCTTCAATGCATTATTTTTCAAATTTATGCGCCGGGTTCTCCGTACTTGCAATGTTCCAGTTTATAAAATGTCGAGAATCGCTTAAAAATTATCATTGTTTTTTTTTTGTATCATTGAAATTACTATATCGACCACAAGTGTAGCCGATATTAGATCCTGAAAGTCTTTAGGAGACAGGAGGTTGCGAGTTTCAAACGGATAAAGATCGAATAATAAAACTGAGCCGCTTCTCTTCTGTCCATCCTCACGTGCTCCAATAATCTCGATCATCGAGCGTGCGGCTTTATCGATTTTTTTTGTGAAGATTTTCATAGCAATGGGACCCAAATTAGAAATTTGCATAGACGAACCACTGGATTAGCCAGAAGAACACAATCCCGCGTACTCCGCCCAAGAGTCGAATATTTATTTGCTGCAGCCCGCAGTCGTCTGTTAATTTTTTTCTTCTAATTTTCATTCCTCGTCACGACGGATGATTCGGACTCTCGTAGCTCACTTTTCCGTCACTATTGCTGTTTAGTTTGACGAAATATCAATGTCCACTGTATGCATGGTGTAGTATGGACAGCATGCGACGCATCACATCCTCAACATTTTTCACGTGTGCCATTCGTAATTATATTTATATATGCAGAGCAATCAAAGATGGGATCATAACCGTAAATACAAATAACGTTTTTAGGAATTCAAATGTTAAACTGTTTTTAGCTATTTGAATAGTTAATTATACAATTATCGTTTTCGTTGTTATTATTACCATTTTTCTTATCGAATATATCAGTAAAATACTATATCGACGCTGCTTACGAAAAGTAACATGTTTTGGCTTCCAACACGAAACTGGCAAGTTTCGGTTTTCGCCACGAAAACTGGCACCTTTCAATATTTAACACGAAAACTAGCACGTTTCGGCTTTCACCACGAAAAGAAGCAGATTTCGATATTCACTGCGAAAATTAACATGTTTCAGTAACACTGGAATTGATTCCGACTTTTCTTCCATGCTTTTTTACGCCTTGCCTCTATTTTTTACTCCAATTCCTTTGACCGCAATCAGAAATTTACGATTTTTGAGACCGCTCAAAAAAAATTTGATTGGACTTCAATTAAAATTGCAAGTATTCGGGAAATATCCATTCAACCTTACGTCTATACAATCCACGTTAAATATGATTTTGACCAAGAAGAACGAGAGATGAAAATCTTTTAAAAAAACAAAAACATGTATGATGTTCGAATGTTCTAATTAAAACAGACGTCAGATAAAAAATTGCCTCTTGCACCAAAAAAAAAAAAAAGATTTACAGGCCATGCTTGACAGAGGCTTAATTCCAATCGAACTTCAGCAAGATTTTTCAAACATATTCGACGATAACCATCTGTAAGATTGCAGTAAATTTGTTGAATGATATATTTAAAAACGTTATTTTTTAATAGAAAATCACAATAAATATTCCATTATATTTACAATTTCGATTTTATGTTTTTATAAAAATTACTGCTATCGATTTTAATTGATAAATAAACCATTAGTATTAAGGCCTTAGGCCACAGTAACATAAAATCATGTGCAAATTTAACCTTTTTTTCGTATGCAAAAGTGATTCACTCATAACATTAATTACACATCTATTTAGTACGAATATCAAGCTGTTTGAAAAAATATATATATTTTTTTCGATGTACAAAATGGCCGACTACTAATATTTTCTTTTGTTATCGGTTTTTTAGGCGCTCCGCGGCGTGACATTTAGCATCCACAATTTTTTACCTAGAACAAAAAACAAAAATTATCGTCAATCTACATTAGAATACCTAGAGAAGTACGTACGGAATTTAAAAAATATCGTTTTATTCAAAAATTGTAGGTATTCGAACTTAAGAAATGAATTTTCAGTGAAAAATTTCGTTATAACTGCTCATAAACTGCTCATAAAATGAAAAGTTTTCGATTAATCAGAAATTTCGTACTTCTCTGCGAAATGCAATTAGGAACATAACTTTTAAATTTGAAGTAAATCGAGTGAAAATTGTTGAACTTATTGGTCACGCCAATTAGAAAAAAGCTGTTTCGAGAAGTTTCGAGTAGTCGGCCATTTCGTACATCGAAAAAAATAAAGAAAAATATTTTCTAACAGCTTGATATACATACTAAATAGATGTGTAATTAATTTTCCGAGTGAATTACATTACCATACGAAAAAAAAATGTTAAATTCGCACATTATTTTATACCCGTTACTGTGGTTTAGGGGCCTTAAAAACACTAATGGTTTATTTTTCCAGATTTTTACCTGAGCACAAAAGACTTTAAATTCTCACCAAAACTCTTTTTGGTTAGATTCTACGAGCGATGAGATCCTCAAGATTCAAAACTTACTCCTTTTACGCTAGTTTTTACAGTGAAAATCAAACATGCTAGTTTTCGCGGCGAAAGCCGAAACATGCTGGTTTTCGCGATGGATATGGAAACGTGCTAGTTTCCGTGACGAAAACATAATCACGCTAGTTTCCGTAAGAACTTTGAATCGTGCTACTTTTCGTAAGCAGCGTCGATATGTGGCCTTTCCGATGACGAAATATATTTTTCCACAGGCCTTTTCACCCTTGCCACTTTTTTGAGTCTCACAACGGCAGAAAAACAATGATGAAGTTGAAAATTGCATCATTGGAGCGCAACGAAAATCAATATTTCTGCATTCCGTTTATTTCTCCTGACAAATTTTCCCTACACAAATCCTTCAACTATTTTTAAAGAAATTCATTTAGCGATCTCCAACATAAATCTATAAAAAAAAAAACGATCTATAATGATGAAAATATCGGAAATAAAATGTGAAAAAGAACATTTGTTGCGTTCCAACGATGCAAACTTCAATACAATAAACCAAATATTAAAAAAGAACATCAAAAATCTCTTTCACGACAGTCGACAACGCGATTGGCAGATCTTTGATTTCCGCACGTGTATATAAATGTGACTACGAGTGGTATGCGATTATTCTGCTTTGTTTTCGTTGGCTCTCAGTGTCTCACGCATCTCAATATTTCGATGTAGTTCCCCTCAATGTCGTATCCGTATGAACCAGAACCGAAACTTTTGATTCCTCGAGTGACTAACACGCGACGGAAGAGCAAAAATCAAGGAAAACGGTGAATATTTCGTTCACGTTGGTTGTTCTTTCCAACAGAGTTTTCAACAAAGTGAAAAGCAGAAGCGCCCACATGAAGTCGCATCGGCCAATACCATCGCCCGATTCAACGGGTCCAGAATGTAAGAGGCCACAGCAGCAACACCAGCAGCTCAAGCAGCACCAGCATAATCATCACGGCAATCATCATCAGACGAACGGAGGCGCGAATCAGCCGGAGCATCAGAATGGAAAGTTGTCGACGGGCGGGACAATCAACGAGCCGATAAACCCAAGCGCCAACAATTTGTGGCACAATCCGACGAGATTGAGGCCACCATAGAACATACGATTCCTCACACTCAAGTTACCTTAACGAAGGCTGAAAACGGATGAGCGTAGCGCACACTTGATCACGCGTGATGGACGTTCAAACAACATCGATAAAACGCAAAGAAAGGTCGCCGCAGCAGCGAGACTTTACGCTCGGTCGAAGACGTTCGTCGCGCGAAGAGATTCTCCACCGGAAGTTCGATTAGAAATGGCCTAGTGAGGGATTCTCGAGTATATACACACGTGTAGTTATTTCGTCCCGGAAGTGCGTGGCGTATCGATTTAACGAGCCTGGACTATGCAACGAACCGAAATAAGACGTAGCAATTTCGAGTAAACCCAAACAAACTGGACCGCCAAGTCCGCCGGTGAATATTTTCTTCTTTATCATAGCGCGAGCCTGAGTCTCGAGCAAACTGGCCTGTTGCCTCAGTTGCGAGAGCACCGGGAACTGCGCTGTCGAAAAATCTTTTCCGAAGCGGGGCAACAGGTTCGCCCCCCCACCCCCCGATTGAGACACTAGATGGCGCTGAACGATCGAGGCGTCGTCGGGAAGGCATCGCAATGACCCTTTGACTCGCAGCTTCGTCTGACCGACAAAACGTATATTTTCTCTTCATCCGACGGACGTATTGTTGAGCGTCGAAATTTATTTTTCTAACTCCAAAGAAAAGCTCGTAGTTCAACAGTGACGACATTCACATGTACATTCACCCACAAACGTAGCTCATGACACATAGACAAGCTGATGAATATTTCTCGCGAAAGAATACACGAACGTAAAAAACGTCGCCCACTCGTGCGGGCGAACGACATATTTTTCTTCCCTGGAAACCGAACAAAAAAAAAGTACAAATCCATATTTCTTTACCGCGCGCCGATGAACGAAGAGACTACGAAGGGGAAGAGACCCTCTGGGCGAGTCAAAGGGTCCTGGGAGCCTCTTCGGACACGCCAATCTCGCCATCCCGTAGATATTAAAAATTTATCTTGACAATCGTTGATGTCGACCTTGAATGAGTGTTTGTCGAGGAAGACAATGAAGCGAACGAGAGAGTTCGGTTATTCTGTCAATTCGTTTCACGGGCCTAGATTAAGGGGTACTCTCACTTTGGATCCTAAAAAAGGATATTTTCATGGTTTTTTCATAGGTTTATATTGTAGATATTGATATAAAAGTTGGTACACTTGATAAATACACTTTCGAAATACATTTGAAAAAATGTATTTATTCATTTGAGTCACTATTTATAGCCGAAAATGGTAGTTAAAAAAAAGTTCTAAAAAAATTGTAGCTCTGCGCTGTGATGAAATCTCGGAGATGGATCATCCGAAACGAAAAAGTCATACGTTTTCAGATTCAGTATGTTAATGGCTATAGTGCATGTCATACGATTTTTCATATAATCAAAAATAACGAAATGGCGGACATTTTTCGAAAAAAAAAACGTGTTTTTTCACCGTTTTTGGCAGAAAAAAATAGTAAATATCAGAATTTGAAAAAATCCTTGATATGCGCTATAGCTATAGTTGTAAAGAATATGTGGTTAAAATTTCATGAGGTATCGGTTCAGTAGTTTCGAAGATTTTATCAACGAGCCGTCGAAAAACATTGTTTCGAGAAAAACGCGTTTCAAATTTGTTTGTGTTACATAAATACATTTTTTTTTAAATGTATTTCGAAAATGTATTTATTAAGGTCTTAGGCTACAGTAACGGGTATAAAATCATGTGCGAATTTAACCATTTTTTTCGTATGAAAAAGTGATTCGCTCATAAAATTAATTACACGTCTATTTAGTATGAATATCAACCTGTTAGAAAATATATATACTTTTTTTTGCGATGTACAAAATGGTCGACTACTAATATTTTCTTTTGTTATCTTTTTTTAGGCGCTCCGCGGCGTGACATTTAGCATCCACAATTTTTTAACTAGAACAAAAAACAAAAATTCTCGTCAATCTACATTAGAATACCTAGAGAAGAACACCTAGGAGCCGGAAAAAAGGTCATTTTTGTGAATTTTTTCAAGGAAAACTATTTGAAATTTCGGATTGGGGTTTTAATTATCTAAAAGTATACACATTCAAAAATATGTTTAATTTTCTTTATTTAAAAATATCAAAAATATACAAGGATATTGTATGATCCTTGGAGCGTCGTAAAAAAATCTGCGTATACGGTACCCACTGGCGTTTCTTCAAAAATCATCCGAAAAAAAAAAACCAAAAAGATTATTAAATTAGATACTATAATCTAGTACTTGTCATAGCCGATTTTGAAAATATCTATTTATGACAAAATGGCGGACGTTTGAACATAAATAGTGATTTTTGGGCCAAAAATTAGTTATTATTTTGCCTATAAAACAAAAACTAAGTAACGGGAAAGAAATCCTATGACACGGTTCATTGGTTTTCGAGAAATTTTGGGTACCGATTTGAAAAACGTGGTTTTTGAGAAAAACGCGTTTGAAAATTTGGGAATGAATAAATCATGAAATTTGTCAACTTGCATGGAGTCATCGATACCAGGCCCATAGTGTTGGTTTTCTACGGTCGACGGAATGCTCATAGCTTCTAAATCGATTTTTTCGACCATCTAGGTGTATATCTCCCCTTAAGAAATGAATTTCCAGTGAAAAATTTAGTTATAACTGCTCATAAACTGCTCATAAAATGAAAAGTTTTCGATTAATCAGATATTCCGCACGCACTTCTCTGCGAAATGCAATTAGGAACATGACTTTTTAACTTGAAGTAAATCGAGTGAAAATTGTTGAAGTTATTTGTCACGCCAATTGGAAAAAAGCTGTTTCGATAAGTTTCGAGTAGTCGGCCATTTCGTACATCGAAAAAAAAAAATCTAACAGCTTGATATTCACACTAAATAGATGTGTAATTCATTTTATGAGTGAATCACTTTTTCGTACGAAAAAAAAAATTGTTAAATTCGCACATGATTTTATACCCGTTACTGTGGCCTTAAAATTTGTTTGGGTTACATAAATACATAAAAAAAAATGTTCAAGTATATTTCGAAAGTGTATTTATTAAGTGTAACAACTTTTATATCACTATCTATAATATAAACCTATCAAAAAAATTCATGAAAATATCCTTTTTTTAGCGTCCAAAGTGAGAAGATATCTTAACGAATCGAGACGAAAATAACAAAACGAAAAAACACTAAGTATCCGGCCGACTACAATATACTTCCAGACGCACAAATGCGGAAGAATTCGTACCGATTTCGCTGTTACTCTTCTTTTTCTTAGTATAAGCAGACGAAGGTGAAGTTGCGAGAGAGAGAGAGAGAGAGAGAGAGAGAGAGAGAGAGAGAGAGAGAGAGAGAGAGAGAGAGAGAGAGAGAGGAGAGAGAGAGAGAGAGAGAGAGAGAGAGAGAGAGAGAGAGAGAGAGAGAGAGAGAGAGAGAGAGAGAGAGAGAGAGAGAGAGAGAGAGAGAGAGAGAGAAAAGGAAGAAAATCAGCGGCGACTGTAAATACGGAAAACGTAGCGAGCTGTGCGCGAACCCTCGCTGCAGCTAAAAATGTGCCACGTAACGAATCGATGTTAACTGTTGAATAATTCACACTTGTATAAATTCGTTCGATAATTCTTCCTTGTACCGCATTGTTCGCTCGATTTGTTTTTTTTTTCGTTTTGACCTTCGAAGCGGCTGCGAAGCAGTTCGAAGGAGACAACGACCAGAGGTGCAAAAAGGCGTAGAGATACGGTGGATTTTTTGTTCCCTTCGCACAAAACGCAGCTTCGGTAGTGTTCCGAAGAAAAACGTTTCTCGTTTGTTTTCGTACGTACGACGGTGGCTCTTCGTATCGAGCGAAAGATCCACCGTGTCTCTCCGAGGCGAAAGCGAGAGGGTAAAAAACGGACAAGGGAAGCAACAACGAGAGACGAAGACACCCAATGTAACTTGACGAGTATAATTAATTGAAGATTTAAGCGATCGCTTATGGCTGTGAGTCTACGACATCCGCTCCTTATCGTTAAATATTTTCCTCGTGATACGTAACGGCCGATTCTTGACTTCCCCTCGAGGTACTCTCCACTTTGGTTCACGTTAATAAACATAGGTTGTGGGTGCGTGTGTGAAACGCATCGCCACACGAGAGCGGGCTCAAAGAGTTCGTGCTCCCCGACGAGGTGTTGATGCTCGGCCTTTTCTCAGCCGCTTCGCCCCGATATAAGCCTCCTTCGGGCCTGTCGAACGCACCTCTCGCACGTTCGATACTTGGGAGGGCAACTAGTTAGCTATGATAATTGTAAGTGAGAGGAAGCCTAAGGAACGAACAACGACGAGGGCGATTCGGTCGCACTGTTGGACTTCCATCGACGAGTATTCAATCCAACTTCCTTCCTCGCGTCACCCCTTTCTTCCTCCCTCATCGACATTGCACTCGTTACTCGTGTAAACATTAAAAACGCCATTGACTTTCGTAACGCATATTGTAGGAGGAATTTTTAATGTACATTAGACAACGAAGCTTTTGTTTTTTTTTTTCTCTCTCTGGGACTAATTCTACGGCAAGCGGGGACACAACTGTGACGGGGCGAAAAAATACTCCATTTTGCCCAATTTTTCGGCTTATAGATTAGTTATTTGGAATTTGGAAAAAGAGGTGTGGTTTTAAACGTATGTTGACCTAATTTCGTGTAAATGTTTATTTGAAAAAATTATTGAGGTATTGAAGTTATTCGAAAAAAAAACTCAATACCTCAAAATAACTCACATAACTCAAAAAATAACTCAAATAACAAATAACGCGAAAAAAATGTATATTTGAAAAAATGATTGAGGTATTGAAGTTATTCGAAAAAAAAACTCAATACCTCAAAATAACTTACATAACTCAAAAACTCAAATAACTTACATAACTCAAAAAATAACTCAAATAACAAATAACGCCAAAAAAATGTATATTTGAAAAAATTATTGAGGTATTGAGTTATACAATGGACCTGCTGCATAAAAAATGTGGTCCAACTCCCGGATCGATAACTTGACAATGGTTGGTCCGAAAAAGTAAATATTAAAAAGTTTTATCATCTATATAAATGTAGTTCTCGTTGGACGTAGCTGTTTTTCGAAAAAGCAAAATTATTCACAAAATAGCGGGTGTTTAAAGAAAAGTGTTGTTTTGGCGAAATTTTTACTTGTATTCGGAGGCTTGAAGAAGACGAAATTTAAAAAAAACGGCTACGTACAACGATAGCTACTGCGACTACGGATTTTTTTATCGGGCAATTTTAGCTATCATTAAATCGTCCGGAACTTGGTCAATTTTCAATATTTCAACTTCACAATTTTTTCAAATATTCTTGAATATGTATACTTTAAGAAAACGGAGAAAGCGTTTTTTTTAAGCCGTCACAGTGATGTCCCACCTTAAGGTGAATTTTTCTCGATATTTATTATTATCATTATCGTTATTATTATGATTTTTTAGGATAGACGCTTAGCTCACTAAGGAAGTTGTTCAAGTTTTCACGGCCTCGAGCGGTTCGGCATCGATCGAACACTTGCACGGCTAAACATAAAACAAAAGAGGAAAATAAAAGAGATGAAAAAATAATTATATTGCGTACTCGAGAAAGACACGGAGCTAGAAAAATCCTAATTAACGAAGAACGAGAAACTTGCCTCTACTAACGATTTTCATTGCTATAATTACTCGTGTGTACATAAATCTCGTGTACATGAATGTACATACAAAACAGGAAGTGTACGTGTGTGCGTGTACGTGTGAATGTCCTCCGTGCTGTGTACGATTGGAATGAATTATATGCGACAAAGATTAATTTTTACTCGGCGAAACAACGCGCGATCTACGACACGGTGTTTCAGATCTAAGTTTTTTCACTTCTTGACTGTCTACTCGCGCACAAATGCAAATAAAGCGATTCAATATACGATTGCGAAGTATTCTCGATGTTTGAAATAATGCCGAAAAAAAGTGGATCTTCATTTGGCCATTTAAGGATGTATCGCCCGTACATTTCCTGCCAAAAGTGAGTTGCGGCGAGAATTTTGAGCACTTTGCGATAAGATAAAAATTTGAGGAAAATCAACCATATTGGAGATGCTAAGAACATTGGTGCTGAGTAATAAGAATGCCAAAAATTTATGAATAAATTGTTTGAATAAAAATTTGTTGAAAGAATCTCCGTAAACTTAATTTTTGTGACATTAAATGAGTTATGAAATTTTTCTGAATACTTGTGATTTTTTAAAGAATTTTCTCTCTATTTCGAAAATCCCATTTTTGGAATTTTACAGAGGCTGTATCTATGACACTGTTCGTTTAATACCCCGGCCACTTTTTGGATTTAATATGGAACATTGCTCCGAAAGCAAATTGAAAATTTGGGACCCTTCACCCATTTTTTTTAATTGAAAAAATTAAAATTAAAATAGAAGGAAAATTCTTAAAAAATGCATATCTATTCAGAAAAATCTACGAATTAATTTTATAATTTTTATTATGAAATGAATTCGTAGATTTGTCTGAATAGGTATGAATTTTTAAAGAATTTTCTTTCTATTTTAATTTTAATTTTAAGTAGTTCACCGGACATTTGTCGAACAATTTTATTTTTCAACAATTTACTTATAACTTTTTTACATTATTATTACCGGAAATTAATGTTCTTAGCATCTGCAATGTGGTTGATTTTTTTTAAATTTTAATGTCATCGCAAAGTACTGAAAATTCTCGCCGAAACTCACTTTTCGTAGGGAATATACGGGCCAATTAATCCGTAATTGCGTCGACCGTCAGCACCGGATATTACGAAGTATTTTGTCGTGCATGCAAAAAATTTCGCGCCGTTGTCAACTTTTCGCTCATGTTCAGGCTGCTTATCGAAGAAGCAAATTTTACCCGTCTATTTTACTGTTTGCCATTTTTCGATCGTTACCGTTTACGAGTAGCAAGTCAAATTAAAAGAAAAAAAAAACTTAGAGACGGACCATCCCAGTCGGTGTTACGTACGAGGGTGCGTGGGTGTATGTATGTACGAGCGTACGTAGACAATTAGATTATGCTGCGATAAGCAGCAAAGTATCTTGATTTTTTTCTCGATCCTTTTTCTATCTTCCTTCGAGTCTACATGGCGAGGCCTTTGCAGAAAAAAAAGCGATCCGCGGACACCACTTTTCTTTCATTTCCTAGTGCCAAAGTTGCATTTTCGGTTTTTAAATTATTTTTTATTCTTCTTCAGCGACAGGCCGTAACCGTTTCGACGTACGCGTCAATTTTTCTTTCGTTTGTGAATTTGGAAAAAATCGATTTCCTCGGAATCGTCAAAGAATTTTTCTTTCGCAAAATAAAAATGCCAAGAGAATGAAAGTAAGAGAAACGAATTTCCTTCGTACGGTGGATAATATTCGCGCTAGCTCAGTGTTGTTTAGCGAAAGTTTTGATAAGCGAGTGAGAGAGGGATGAAAAATGATAAAATATAAAGAAAAAAGGGGCTCACGAATTTTATATCAGAAATTGACGAATTGAAAAGTTTCGCTTCCAATGGAAACTCTAAATTGTTATTCAAGAGATTCGCCAATCGTAGACGCTCTGTAACTCTATACTCTTTAATATATGCGTGTATATATACATATATGTGTATATGTACATGTACATATATATTGTTATATTCACTGTTAACGGATGGTCTTCTAATTAACTTCTACCCTATTTAAATAATAATAATAATAAACGTAAAAACGTTGCTCGATAAATTTTGACTTTTTAACGTTTTTTCGATTACAGAGTGACAGAGGAAGCTCAAGATCCATTAAAAATTCGAAAAAAAAGATAATATTAATACCGACTTCTGATATTTCAACCTGTTTGATGTTTGATACCACGATCTCGCTCTACGTACGGACATGTAGAGTTATCCAGGAAGACGAGAAACAAACCTAAATGCAAGAGACAACTCTTTAAAAAAAGAAATTCTAACCTTTCGTAGTTGAATTCCACATTTATGAAAATTCTTCGTGTATCCTGTGATGATTTTTTTTTCTTCTAATTGACCATTTTCTCCCGCGTGAAAAAAAAAAACGTGATGAATCGAAAATCAAAAGGTCCGGCCATAGAGACGAAGAAAAATGTGTATTTTCCAATGTACGATCGACTTACAGATCGCGAGCTTTGAAAAGGCATTTTCGATCACCTCCTCCTCGTCGCCCTATTTTCGTTGAATCGAAGGTCCCCAATAAGAACGTACCTTCCATAGCTATTTTCATTTCCTCGATTAATGAACGGAATTACAAAAAATTCGGCTATTATACGTTGCATCGCGGTGAAAAATGTCTGGAATGTGCTCCTTCGACGCAAACACGACGAGAATTTTGTGCAACAGCCTCCAGCGCGAGTGCGCAATTGGAACTTTGAAAAAAATATCTGTGTAATACGAGTAAGATCACTGAAAAACCTCGTATTCATTTTTTTGAGAGGCGAAATTGAAAATAAAAATTGTTACGAATCGCTTCAGTGATTCTCCCCGATGATGACGAGTCGAATAAAATGAAAAACAAAGAAGAATAAAGAAAAACGAAAATGAGCAGACATATCATTTAAGGACAATACCAGTTGTTACGGAAACTAAGTTTCTACTAATTATAGTTGACTATTCTAACGTAATTCTAATTATTGAACGAGAAACTAGTGAAACAGGGAGATCGAGAGAAAAACAAAATTGGCTCGTGATTATAATCGAGAAAATGCGATGTGTGAGGATCGAAAAAAAAATTTCATTCACCTCCAATCTAGAACTCAACCGAAATAATTTCACGGCTTGCTGCACCAAAGCGAACGAGCGCAACAGCCAAAATTTAGCCGCCCTATATATCCGAGCTTCGCTCGAATTTATAGTTTCGCGCGCTTCCGAAAGGGGGCAAAAAATTCACGAATGGAGTAAAAAAATTAAAAGAAAAATAAACGAAACGAAAAAAAAAACGCGCTGGAGGCTGTTAATCCGAAAATGGCAAGAAATGGAAAAGGATGAAGAACGCGAAGGAATGAAAACAGTCACGAATATATGCATGTATTGTACAAACGAGTCCCTCCACGTCACGGAAAAAAAGAAGAGCAAAAACAAAAAATAATACGATTTATATGACAAAAAGTTATATATAAATATATATACATGCATAAAAAAAAGATAAATATGTGATGTATTTATATGGTATGTGGTATATGGTATTACGTATTTGTACATAGGCGGACCCGTGCCATCAACTAGTGAGTTGTACCGATATTGTACCGCCACGCACAGCCAAAAGCAAGCACAACAGAAAAAAAACCCAGAATGAATCGAGTATCGTCTCGAATTAACAGGCATTTTAACGATCCAAAAAAAATTCTTTCCTGCCTCCAATTCGATATAGTATTGGTTTCCGATAACGACCTGTTTTTTTTCCACTCTCGACCGTTCAATCTCCGAGACTGAAAGGACTCTTTCCATTTTAGACACAGAGTAAATGAAACATAAATCTGGAAAGCAAGAAATATAATCGTCGATATGGAACGACGATTATATTGATATATTGGTACAACTCGATGAGGAAAGTGTAGCGTGGTTATACACCTGAGGAATGTGCTCAAAATACTGTATTAATGAGAAAAAAAGTCTACTAAAAAGAATCATCAACGTTTTACGCAAAATTATACTCATAAAGACATGGAATACGAGGGAAAGAAGAAGCAAACGAAATACGAAGGAAAAAAAAGAAAGAATAAGCAATTCGTATTATCATGGATTATCGATATCGTAATCTACTCGTCCTTCTCTACTCTAGTTACCTAAAATTTAATGTCTATCTCTATATACATCCACACCAAGCATAGTTCTTTACTCTATTTCAATGTTATCCCCCTATTCTACCTTAAATTCTACAATTAAATGCGTAATTTTAATAGTAAATCGTAGCGTTTGGGAGCGGCCAGCTGCGGTACAATAGCCGATTGATAATATCCGTACAAATCGACTGTACTACCGATAACGAATAAACGATCGTTCTTCCATTAGCTCAATCCTTTCGAATACATTTTTCAAATTGTCCATCAAACGAAAAAATGATAATCCGATTTTTCGCAATAATTTACGAGAACACGATAAAGTGTCTCTAGCAATATTACGATTAATCTGTAATGCATTTATCAGTTTTTTTTTCAACCCTCCGATAATTCTCTTCCTCTGCTCAACTAGGTATAATATATATAGACTATATTTACACTCGAGTAGTTTCACGTATTTATTATCATGTTTATAGTCGTTGAAACCCCCATTGGTAATAATATCTTGCTCAAACTAAGTGCAGGAGATTTTGGCGTCTTCCTGTCCCCTGAATTCGAAAAACAAATCGTATCGACCCTTCCACTCGATTCCTCAAACTCAAAAAAAAACACTCAAATAAAAACCTATATCGATAGAATAAATTGCATTGGTGGTGATTGTAATGAGTCAAGTTCCCATCAATAAATTACATTTTCCTCGTCCTGCAGCAGCGAGGGTATACGTTTGTTCGCTCAATTCGTTGTCACAAAAGCAATCACAACCGACATTTTTCTCCACCGTCACAATCGATCGGACTGTACCGCAGCTGGCTACAAAAACTCAATACTCAAACTCTCCCTTGCAGAATCTCTAGCCCAGCGAGAAAAAAAAAGTAACAAAACTATTCGTGGTGTCAGAAGAAATAAAGTCACAGCACTTTTCTTCGATCGTGCGTAGTGTTTTCTTGAAACAGAGAAATCTTTTATTCCACGAATCCCGTAATGTATAATACAAATTGAAGCCGTTCAGTCAATTTCAAAGTGTGATGTATCGTGTCTCGAGTTGCCAAGTAATCATTTAAAAGAAAAAACGAAAAGCTGGGCCTGTGAACAAAAGAACACGTGTAAACGACCGACTCAATTGACACTCGCTTTAGCGAATATATGAACAAAAAAACCCTTATTCGAAATACAAGAATCGACCTAAAGACCGGTAAAAATGATTTATGAAAAAAAAAAGTATAGAGAAAAATGACGAATAGCTCCGAAATTAATGGAAAATCAATTGAACCGTAATTCTCAAGCCGCGAGAAAAAAAAACGAAAGTCGTTTAACAAAAGCGAGGAGCGTTCGTGTATCAGTATTATTATAAAAAAGCTCTATAAATATATACATATATAAATATGTGGGTGTGTGTACATGTTTGAATGTATGTGGAGAAGTTCGCGTAAAGAAGACATTGTGAGGTTCAATTTTCGATCAATCGTTTTCGAAAGTATTTCGTTAAAAAAGAAGGAGTGGACCAACAAACAAATGTGGAAAAGCTCTTTTTCGCGGCTTATATTTCGAAGCTTCGCTCCATAAGTTAAACGACTTTACCAGAACTCGACGTGAAATGGACTTTACGTGAGAAAATCCACTACCGTCAAACATGGACAGTCATTAGGCACACACATTGATGTATCGCGTATACAGAAATGTATCGTTTTACTTGATATATACACATATATATAAGCCCAGACGAGAGAATATATGATATACCAATATGTGACAAATACTCGAGATATATTGATGTGTTGTAACTTTTTTAATTTATCTCCGGTTGTTCTGGCCTTTACACGATCGAGAACAAACAACCAAACACGTCCGCCTGTCGAGGCCTATGAGAATTGAAAGGATAAACGAAATCGATATAACAAAAAAAACACACCCACAAATGTTAATACCAAAAATAAGAAAAACAAGTAGCGCGATTGCAGACGAACGAGAGCGTATAAAGAACAGATATTTTGACAAAAATAAACTCTCGTTCGAATGTCAAGTGCGATACCTGGATTTTTCCACTGACCCTGCAACTTGTCAACGAGTCAAACGTACATGTATTCCGAGATGAATTTTTGTTTTAACGTCGAGAAGTAAACCATCAAAGTCCGGACGTGAATAATCGAAAACCCAACATAGATCAATGACGACGACAAAGAACAAGAAAAAGAAACGCGACAAAACTAAGAGTTTCGATACTCCAAGTATAACGATGGCCCTAACCGTCATTCACGAATGAATATTATATGATTAAATCACTCGATATTAATCAAATTAATAAATTATATTATATAAGTATACATACATATAAATATATGTAAGAATATATACAATATTATTAGCATTATTATTATTATAATTACGACATTACATCCATAGTATAAATGTACGATGATATATATATATATATATATATATATATATATATATATATATATATATATATATCAAAACATATATATATGCACATAACTATTTTCTTCTATGGATATTGTGAATGAATGTGATTGCGTGTTATTTTCATAGTCACCTCTCCGGATGCGCTGCAATCGATCCGATCGCTCTCTCTCCCCGTTGTCATTCCCTATCATGTGTCCTTTTCTACTTGAAATAACGAAAACTACATAAAAATAGCAATTAATTGAAACTACGCGAATCTCGCTTCAAAAAACAATTTCTATCTCGCGTCAACACGTCAATGATATAAATATGCGTGTATGGGTATATGGTGCGTGTGTGTGTGTGAGTGTTTGCATGCATAGTAATGTTCCTCGAGTGTATTAAAAACTTGGCGATCCGTGAGCAGCGCGTCCTGCCCTAATTTGAAAGAAAAAAGAAACATAGCAAATCTCATCTTCAACACCGAGCTATACTAAGAGTAATTACGTAGCAATGAGAAAAGAAAACAGTAAAAAAAACGGAAAAAAAAACTATAATGTATAAGCCAAGTGCCTTGTGTTCTGGTAACTAATCGTTGAGACTTTAACCTACGATATTAAATGAAAATGGAAGTACGAAAAAGGAAGTGATCGAGCGCTTACCGGATGTGACGAAAGAACGCAGGCCCCGATCACAGATGTGAGAGGGGAGCTAAGGAAAAAGTAGACGAATTCGTTTATTTGACGATTTTTCTCGGTTCATCATTGTTCTCCAGCCCGAAGTCTCTAATTTTTTTTTTCCGTACGCCTTATAGTGTACCGAGATTTTGGCAATATTTTTTTTCTTCAATTTATTGCCGGAGTCTCAATGAACTCGAATTAATTTCAACGTAATAACATAAAAGTGTCTCCACTAAGACGTAAGGTTTAAATGACAGGACGATTCTAAAGACGTGCCAAAAATTAATTTAAAACAATACGGGAAGCATACCGATTGATTGTGATCTGTATAGAGCAAGCTCTACTTTCACTGCCTGGGAGAGTGAGGTTCGAAATTGTTCGTAATCGTTTTGCGACGAAACGGAAAAAATGAAAATGCCGTTCCCAACTTCCGTTTATTCAACTGTGTCTCTGAGGTTCATTGGAACGACGAGAATTAAAAACAGTCACAACAAGCTCTTTATTTCGTTTATTAACCCTGTTTTTACATTCTCACCTCGTCATGGAGGCTTTTGCTTGATTAAATTGATCCTTTTTTTACACGAGAAAAACATGTTTTAATATGAAAATTAAATTGCGTTTCGAAGTATATAGATATTTTTAAAAACTAGAATGTTATCGAGCCAGTGTTAGTGAGGAATTTTTTCTCATTTACACAATTTGTCGAAACGTCTGCCAAAACGTTAGTCGGTTTGTTTTAGCGTTTTGAGATACCGATAAGAGCGTCTGCTTACGATTGATGGGTGGATCGAGGGAATTAGATCACAGCAAATGTCAAAAAGCTCTCTCTCTCTCTCTCTCTCTCTCTCTCGTGCTCGCGTTGTTTTTTCTAACGAATCTATCGCGTAGTTTAGCTCTAACTAAACTGTATTAACTTAGCTATCTCTTTACAAGGAATTGATGTAAATACGTAGAATTCGGTACATATATACATACACATACCCATGCACGTACACACGCACCCACACACACATGTATGTATGTATGTATGTATATTATAGTTGCTCGATAAGAAAAAAAAATGTAAATTAAATATCGAAGGCACTCGCGTACTCCGAGAAAAAAAAATCAGAACTATCGACGTTATAAAATTCCCGCGAACGATTTGAACGAACGGAACGGACAAGTCCAAAAAATCTATTATCACATGATGTCGAATTAAATTTTTCTTCGTCCGCGAGGTTCGCTTATTTTTTGGGGGGAGGGAAATTTTTTGGCTCACCGGCTTACAAGAGTGTGCACACACGGAAAGTATTAATCTGTAAGGACAGCGAGGGAAATAACGTGCTTTGATCCCCTTAAAGAAAAATAATATTCTCGTCATCTGTAATATGTGTCTGTACAGAAAATATATTCTATCGCGAATTGTGAATTTTTTTTACCGTATTCAATCGAAGAGATCATCCTTCTTTTCCGTCACAACAGTACGCTTTTTTTTCGTAAACGCACATGCACTCACGCCCTACAAATAAAAAGCCCAACTACACAATTTTCCTCGATATATTTCGTCACAACACACAATCACTGGCATACTAGGCGCACTTGTCACTACCAATCGTCTGGGACGAGAGATAAAAAAGGAAACATTCGCACTCACAACACGAGCTGTCTCAACAATAAATTTTGTGCCAATACGTCGACGCTAAGTGCTCAATCAAATTTCTCAATCAAAAGCGAAACTTTTCCGTATGTGTCGAGAAAACGTGGGCTAAGGCAGATCACAAAAAAACCCTATATATTTCGTTGACAATCACACACGATGGACACGTTATACGAATCGAAAGAAACGACGATCAAAATATTAAGTGTGACTCTTCATCTCTTGAAAAAGCATACAAAAACCCAAAGAAAAACCATTTTTTGCAATTCAATAAATGATCAAACCGAATCAAACAACGTTTTTCCTTTCCATTCGTTTACGAATATAGAACGAAAAAAATGTTTTTTCTTTCGCTCGATCTCTATACAGCGTCTCGGAACACTGTCACCCGTGGCGTGTAAAGATCCGAGTTAATTCTAATTAACTAAGTAACATGATAAACAGTTTTAAATAATAACATGGCTGAAGCTTAAAATCAAAATGGTAATGAAATGAAAAAAAAAAACGAAGCAAAGAAAAAAGAAATACACGAGCGAAATAAATGAGACGAACATTGGGCGCGGGTGCCGAAACGCGTCACCTTCGGAACGTACTTCGGTGCTATGAGTAATTTAAGCACGTATATACCGTTAAGAGGCTAGCAAACACAGTATTAAGTAAATTACAAAAAATATAAGAATACACACACCCCCAAACACACAAACACACACACATATATAAATATATATATATTAAAATGTATATGTACATACACTTTTGAAGAGCACGTGCGACGACGAAGAAAATTGATGTGCGTGACGTACTCATCTCTAGGGCTGGACAATATTTTCTTACGAAGTGGAATTACAACCCAAACCATCAAAAAGAGAAGGTAAAAAAAGAAGTATGAATTCCCCGTTTTTCTGTACATTCCCAAATGTAAATATTAAGTGTTAAAGGTATATACATATTTTTGTGTATGTAAAAATACCCTTTGTAACCATCGACGATGAAGAATTATAGTACTCGAAATATATTTATACGTACATATATGTATATTAATATATACATCCATACAAACACACATATATATATATATGAGCCATTTCTCCAAATATTGTTAAATTTGTGTCAACCGGCCCGATTCAACTCTGGCTTTGCGATTTGTTAGCATCCCCTATACAGAGACTGTAGCAAGTATTTCAGTTTTTTTTAACCGTCGTTTCATGTTCTACGCGCCAATCGATGCAACCAGTCAAAACAATACGCACCCATTCGTAAAAATTTTATGACATTTGTTTTCCTCATCCAGGAGCTTGTTACAAAATTTTGACGTGTCCCGATAAAATTATTGCGGCTAAAGATCGCCGTTTATACGATGAGCATGCGAGCAGCGTTAAACGACGTAGGAAAAAAAAATCTGAAAAATTGCCCAATCTCGGTATCCGAGTTTGCGAGAACCGACCAGGTTATCGGCAAATCGAAGAGTTCGGAACTACAATGTTGCGTGAAAATGAGATGAAATCGACGATATATTCAATTTTAATATACAATAGAAAGATCGATGTTAATTGTTCGGTGTTATGACATTGGAAAGAAAGAAGAAAAAAAAACAAATGTGTTTACTGCTCCACTATGGATTCTTCTGCTTTTTTTGAAAATCACGTAAGCTCTTCTATGAAAGTCCAGCCCTAAAACGAACTTTCGAAGCACAATTTTGATTCTATTTTCACTGTATCTTTGCTCTCACTCACTCTCACTCTCTATCTCTTTCTCCCTTCCTTTCTGCCCCTTCCGTTTTCTTGCTCTCAGTCTCTATCGCAGAAAAAAAAATGTATTTTGATAATAATTATCGCCCGTTGAACACCAAAATTCCTCAATTCCCTCCTACACGCACACGTACACGCAACACACACGCACACACACACAAACTCTTCGACATATCAAAGAGGAAGACGAGAAATGTATGCGATATATTTCGGACACCTAAAACGACTACAGCAATACTATTCTTTTCGCTCAATACAGGGAAAAAAATACAACGGCAAAGCGAGCGAAAAAAAAAACAACAAGAACAATCCTCCTTTTTGTGGAATGTTTATGGTCGAGTTGAATCGAACATTTGACCCGGTACTGTAATACGTAAGAGCCTAGACTTGGATTTTAACCGACTATACAATAAGGATCCTTTGAAAGAAAACCAAAATGGAAAAATAAGAAAAAACAAAATAAAACATCGTGCTCACGTTCAAAGGGGTACCTAACTCAACGCGTCGATCCGAACAAACCAAAGATCGTATATGATTCATTCTTCCGCTCCGAAATTCTTTGAAAGCGCAAAAAAAACCTACGAATCGAACATTTTTTCGCCAAGCAAGAAAAAAAAAGTCTTTTGAGTAGAGCGAAATCGAAAAGTCCATGTAAACATTGAGAAAACGAATATCAAAACCGATCCCAAAGAGAAATGAAAGAAAGCTAGTCAAACAAAAAGTATGTGGAACATATATATATATATATATACATATGCATATATATGTGTATGTATATGTATGTATATATATATACATGTGTATATACCGCAAAATGGCAAATTTTTATTTCTTCATTAATTCACGATATTCGCAATAGCAAAAAAAGTAAAGTACCCTCGCCATCGTCAAGATTATCTAATAACAAACGAGACAGTAGACAAAAAGGAAAAAAGACCATTCGCTGGTGTACGTACAATAGTACAAGATAGACAAAAAGAAAGAGAAAACGACGAAAAGGAAGAAGAAATGTTTGTAAGATAACGAAATAAGTTCTGGTAAAGTTCACTCACGTAGTAGTACGGCAAAGACAGTGTATATGTACGAAAGAAAGAAATAATAACTCCTCCCCCTCGTTCCTCGCTACCCACTGTATTACTACGAGTCCTTCGAACTACCCTCCCAAAATCGTCCCTCTCTCTCCTCTACGAGACAAGTGTATAAAAAAATATATATATAAATGAATTTAAAAAAATGATATCATGTAATTAACACCGATTAATATATACATATATATAAATATATATATATATATATATATATATATATATATATATATATATATTACGACAAGTGATTGATTGTGAGTCATTTAAATAATTGTTATATGTATTTTCTATATATTATGATAACTAATACAATGATATATATTGAGATGACATTACGATACTATTAACTAAGTGTAGTAATTATAGATAAGTATGAAAAAAAAACTAAATAAACGAAGGAACATCAAAGAAGAACAAAGCGTACGGTATGCGTGAAGTACACACGAGAATTCAAAGTATTTCGTTCTTTCCAAAAATCCCGACGACTAAAGCTTTCGAAAGAGACGGTAACCAACGGAGGCGAAAACGCGTTTTCCGGCATGAATGGGTAATTTTTGTTGTTTTTTTTAAATATGATGAAAAAAAAATGTTAAACCATCATGAGCAAAAGAAATGGTCGCGAGAGAGCGCTCATTAGTCCGACAAAGATTGCAAAATGAAGAAACGGAGAGAGAAGGAAAGAATATACTCGAGTGTGAGAAGAAAAAATCAATATGAAATTCGCAAAGTAAAAAAAAAACAAAATGTATTTTCTCACTCCAACTGCGAAGTGAATGTTCATCGCTACATCTTATTTGGAACGAATAAAAAAAACCCTAAATATTATATTATTATATAAAATTACTGTATAATTGTAACGAAAATTGTTTTTCAAACGATGTGGTATTTTTATTGTAGATATTATTATATAACGAATAAATGATTCATTGTAAACGAGAGTTTATACTTATTACACCGGTCCAAATTTGTTAAAGTTTAAGCTACATCTTCGCATGGCCGTCGATCACTTTTAACGTTTTTATTGTTTCATAAATTTCTCGATGAATATTGCGATCCTTGCAGAAGGGATTTCCATGGATCGTTAGTTCCGTCAGATTGCTGAGACTTCTAAGATGAGTTAGCTGGTTTTCGTCCTGAGATTTTAGTAAAAAATGTCATAATTATATATAATATATATATATAATTATGACATGCCAAGTTTTTTTCCAACATGTGTAAAACGGTTGTTTTACACGTTGTTGAAAATGTGGTTATTTTACACGTGTATTTAATATTTGAATTCGATACATTGACTCGTTAAAAAATTATACTATCAATTTGGAGTATTTTTGCGTGCATTCTTATAAGAGGTTTTACTCTTAGATATAATGGAAAGGGTAACGTAAAACTGGTACAGGTTTAATATATTTTGCGTGGGTAATTTATGTGCGGATTTTTTTTTTGTTAATTTTATAGTTATTTACTATATAATTGCAGTGTAATTAATGTTAATATGGCGAAATTTGGATTATTTTCTCGATCGTTATAATCGCGACACCTTTGAGTCACGGCTTGGGGATTTCAAGTTTTGACTACTTTGCCCAGGGTCGTATGCCTCATACATCTTTTAACATGAATTAAGGTGATACACCACTGTGACGGGTGAAATAATCGATTTTTTTTTTCTTTTTCTCTAAGTACTTATTAAACTCAAGAATATGTGAAGAAAAAAATTAAGCTGCAAAATGGAAAAGTGAGAGCAGGTAGCGCCGGAATCATCACTCTAGCTATAATTGTCCAATTTTCAATTTAAAAAGACCACAATTTCCGTAATTGCAGTAGGTATCGTTGCACGTAGGCGTTTTTTTTTCTTTATTTTTTTAAGCCTCCGATAATAAGTACAAATTTTACCAAAACTACACTTTTTTTAACACCCACCGTTTTGTGCTGATTTTTCTCGAAATACGGCTACGTACATCGAAAACTAGATTTGTATGGATTATAAATCGTTTTTTATTTTTCAGACCAAACATTGTCAAGTTATCAATCCGGCGGTTGGACCACAATTTTTATGCAGAGGCTCTACTATACTTCAATGACGTTGCTAATAAAAAAAATCAATAAAAATGTACACCAAATAAGTTTAATGTATTCTTAATAAAATACCATTTTTCCAAATCCCAAATAAATGATCCAGTAGACAAAAAAAATCGGAAAAAACTGCCTTTTTCGGCCATCACAGTGGTGTCCTCCCTTAAGGTTCAACTTCCTTTCGAGCCATAAAGCAGTTGTAATTTCACCTTTCCATAACTTTGCTCCCCCTTCGTCTTTGCGTAAATATCTAGTGGAGTATATCAATTAACTAAAATAATGCATGCATTTACCGTAATTCGATTGTTCGCAAGGAATAATTTTTCAACGTTGCGCAATTTTTTGGCAAACTTCAAATCCGTCAGCTTATTATTTTCGAGAAAGAGCGTTTGTAAAGAAATGTTGCGGCTAAATCCACTCGTGGTGATGGATTCGATTTTATTGTTATCAAGTACTGCAGTTGTCAGGCTCGGGAACTCCTGCATACCTGCAAGATACTTTCTTCAAAATATTCATCCATCTTGAAGATTGTAAATGCACGGGAAACATGTTTTTAAATAAAGTGTGCAAATTTCCGATTGACAAGAAAACTTATTAAATTAATTCATTCGGGTTATCGTATCTTCTGCACATTGCTATTTTTTTCATTGTAAGAAAAAAAGCTATTACCTTTTAGATCGACTAGTAAATTATCTTGAAGAAAAATATATTGCAACTTTGGCATCCTCGGAATTCTGGCATCTACGATCGACCGAATTTCGTTGTTGTCAGCATGAAGCATCACGATACTCGAAAGTTCCGTCGTGTTCGAGTCTGCAACGCCAAAATCTTTCCTCCGCGTGCCAAGTTTATTGTGGCTAACGCACAAAGTTTGCAATTTCTTCAAAGTTCTCAACCCTTGCAGGGACTCTATAAGATTTTTGCTTAGATCCAAACTCTTCAATTGAGGTAGAAAAATATCTGGCAAATGTTCCTGTGGGGCGTACACGAGCCTCGTGAAATGGCAAGCAAGATATCGATAATTGACTTTTCGAGATCGCGATTTGAACAAGAATCAATGGTCGCGAATTTGAAATGAACTATTTTGATAGGTGTTCCAAAATTACGAATGAAATGTAACAGATATTAAGATTAATTGAAATAGGGTGAAGGGCCACTGTGAAGGGTCAAAGCAATTTTTTTTTTTCATTTTCTCAGAGTATTCGTAATTAAGAATACGTGAAAAAAAATTGAAGTTAAAATATTGAAAATCGACCAAATTATAGACAGTTTAGTGAGAGCAGGTGACCCAACGATTTGGGTGTACTAAAACTTTCAATCGCGTTTTTTGGAAACGACTCTTCTTTACCCAGCCGAAAGCATAACTTTAGATATAATTGTCTGATTTTCAATTTAAAAAAACCAAGCTTTCCGTAATTACAGTAGCTATCGTTGGACGTAGCTGTTTTTTATTGTTGGAATTTAGTATTTTTTAAGCACCCAAATATAAGTAAAAAATTCGCCGAAATTACACTTTTTTTATCACCCGCAGTTTTGTGATTTATTTCGAAAAATTGCTACGTACTACGAGAACTACATTTATATAGATTATAAAACTTTATTATTTTTATTTTTCACACCAACTGTGATGAAGCGAGCGATTCAGCCATTGGACCACATTTTTTATACAGAGGCTCTATTATTCCTCAAAAACGTTGGTTTTTTATTTTTCTAGATAAAAGTTTACACGAAATAAGTTTAATGTATGCTGAAGGGGTTCGGCCTCTCTAGAGGCCAAAAAATAGCCTTTTTGCGGTTTAAAAAAAAACTACAAAATAAATCGAGATTACAAAAAAGGATGTTTATCTTACATATCAGTGACTGTGTACAATATTTTTTTTGAAGCGATTAATATCAAAATGACGGCTGTGCAGCGTTTATCTCAAAACTGCATTTTTGATGTTGGCCGCAAACATAACTCAGACAATTTTCAACCGATTTACTTGAAATGTTGAATATATCTCGAAAAATACATTGTCTATTGAAGTACGTAGGATTTTTTTTATATTGCATAGTTAATTTGTTATTAACAATTATCTGACGATAATTTTTCACTTTCCAAAAATTTGCCTAAAAAATCGTCAGATAATTGTTAATAAAAAATGAACTATGCAATATAAAAAAAATCCTACGTCTTTCCATAAACAATGTATTTTTCAAGATATATTCAACATTTCAAGTGAATCGGTTGAAAATTGTCTGAGTTATGTTTCCGGCCAACTTCAAAAATGCAGTGTTGAGATAAACGCTGAACAGCCGCCATTTTGAAATTAATCGCGTCAAAAAAATTATTGTATACGGTCACTGATATGTATGATAAACACCCTTTTTGTAATCTCGATTTATTGTGTAGTTTTTCTGTAAAAAATCCCCAAAAAGCCTATTTTTTCGGCCTCTAGAGTGGCCTAAGGCCTTAATAACATACCTTTTTTCCAAATCCCAAACAAATAATCTAGTAGACAAAACAAAGTCGAAAAAAAACGAAGCTTTTTCCGCCCGTCACAGTGGCGTCTTCCCTCAAGTATATTCGAGCTTTTGTACGATGCAGTCAATGGGGAATAAATATTTCGTTCACCTGCATAATCGAGCATCCGACAATTGCGAGATGTTTTATATGCAGAAATTCATTCGAGTTGAAGATCTTCGTAAAAAAATTCCGGTCGAGTGAGCCATTGCGTAAATGTTTTTGCAGCATTTTTTCGTCAAACGAAATTTCGAGTCTGCGAAACCAATCGATAAAAATTGCCTCAGTGCGACGAAAATCTGTCACTAAAGTTTTCTTTTTTTTCGTATTGCATAAAAATTTGTCTACTTCCTCGAATCCGTTCGTTCCTCCAGGCCGATCGGATAGTAATCGATTTCTCGCAGACTGGGCAAAAGACGAATGAGATATTGGCGATGATCGAAGTGAGTTTCGATCAGAGGGCATGTGCCGTAAACGGGATCATGGAATTCGATGCTCTCAAGTTTTTTCAGCAAATGCAAATTTTCAACGTCCTCCGAAATAAAGGAATATAAATTATATTTTCAAGCAACGACCGAGTAGATGCTGACGATCGTAATTTTTTACTCGTTTTTATTGCTTGTGATTAATTTATATTTTTGCTTGTAATTTATTACTTGTAAATCGCGCAATGGATTTCCCGATAAATTCATGTGCAACAGCTCGCAATTCGACGAGAAAACATCGCGAATCTTTCGAACCTCGTTGTCAGCAACGTTGAGATCTCTCAAGCCAATTAAATCTCGAAGGCCCTGTAGAGACTACATCACTTTAGGCAGGAACATGTGAAATTTTTTTTACCTCACAGCGAATATTAAAAAACATTGATAAACGAAAAAGAAGAAAAATCCAACTTTGACTTATAGCCAAATTTACTCCAAGATCGGATATCCTATTTCTAGCGATTGAGAGAATCTCCAATCTTTTCATTTCCGAAAAAATGGGTACTTCTGGTATCTCGTTAGAATACAAGTAGAGTCTTTCCAACGATGTATTTTTTCTCAACGACGTTATGTCCTGCAACATGCGTACTGTCATTAAAAACAATGACAGGATCAATACTACTGTTAGCTAAACATTATTATTGTGTATCACAATTGAGTTGTTAAAAAAAATCTTCGATCTTTTTTGTTAGAATTGATCTTTTGTAATAAAAAAACAGAATGTCAAAAGGGTTTTTCGTCGAAATCATTCTGAACATAATTATTAATAGTTTTATATCACGATAATTCAAACTGTAGATGTTGGCGCCAAAACGCTACGCTATCGGCGCTGGCGCTTGTGACGCCACCGTTCGAACGAAACCGGATAGGCTATGCATGCGGCTCACCCGCGAGTGTACACAAGTGTACAATTTGGTGTCATTTTACATCGGAAAACATCTTGAGCATTTTCAAAAAGTCGAAAACTAGTTTAATTTTCGTGCAACGATGTGTGAAAGTGGATTTGTGAAAGAAAATTCGAGTAATATGCCGGCCGTAGATTTTTAGGTTAGGAGAGGCTTGATAAATTGGGTCACTTATTGTCGTTACGTATCATAAGTATATTGAGAAAACCGTAATAAAGTTAATATATTTCACTACAGTTTATGTTATAACACGTTTACACGTTCATCTATTGGTCTTCACAGCAAAAATAAGTGGACGATGATTTCGAGTTAACACGTCGTGCTACATCGAACCACCGATTTCGACATTTTGCGTCTTGTGGCACATTCAGAAATACCTTATCAGGGGCAGTTTCCGTCGTATTCATGTAAAAAGGAAAAAAACAAGCCTTATACGACTTTGTCGTTCCCATCGTTGACAGAAAACTCGTATTACACGAGTAATTCGTATACCGGCGTTCGAACGGTGACGTCACAGAGCGCTCGGGTTACTTCGGATGCTCTCGGCGCGTTTCAGCCGAGCCGAACAGAACAACAATTTCAAAGTGCTATATCGTTGATAATTGTTAAAAAAAAAAGAAAAAAAACTTTGCTTTAGAAACCGTACATGATCTTTACAATGAAAAAACATTTAATGTCTCAACTATCAAGAAAGCCTCCGAATATTTTCAGAACTAATTACAAGATTTATCCGCCTGTATTAGCACAGGTTTTATACACTTTCCCTGTGCCCTCGTTCAAATGTGGGACAGCAAAACAGTGTTATACGTTATCTTGTATTATGTTTCTTTTACTTTTAAGCTACATTCGACCATCCACAGTTCCTTGAGATTCCACAATTCTCCAAGTACTTCCAACGAAGTAATTTCCGGTTGTCCAATCACAATGACCGTATGCAGCTTTTCATGCACAAACGAGCTGTCACTTTTCAAGCGCGATGTGTCGTAAAAAATATTGAGCTCTTGATCTATATCGAGTTTTCCTGTTTTTCGATTTTTTCTCGCAGATTTTTCAGTAACACGTTGTTCCGCTGAGTCTCTGGATCGAGACATTTCCATCGCACTATGTATTCAATAAATGTCCAACGGACCTTTCTTCGACCGTATGAAAAGTGTCAACATTTTTTTCGACATCCCGAAGGGACCCTTTAGTTCGTTTGATTCTCGTTTGGTGGCGCTGCTCCCTACTGATCGGTGCTATCGATAAGGGGGGGTACACAAATTACGTAACGCAAAATTTCTCAATTTATATCCCCCCCACGTAACGGGACCGTAACGCTTGACCAGAACCCCCCCCCCCCCCCATTCCGTTACGTAACGGGGGCTTTGTCGTCAATAATTGCGATTTTTTTCATACGCATAACTAATTATGAAAAGATCGGGTTTATACTCATTTTGTGAAGTTTATTCATCTGGTTTCATCCCAATTTTTATGACAAAATCTTGAAAATTAACCGAGCCTTGATTTGACGACGAAAAACAAAGATGCTCTTCATTGTCCCATCGATATCTTTATGAAAGGTTATCTGTAAATCAACCCTTGGAGTGCACATCTCTGCCGCCAACCTATAAGTGCATCTTGGGTCAATCTGACCCAAGGCGTTTTTCAAATCGTTGTATTCCGGTAAATATGCATTTTTTGTTTTTTTTTTTTGTAGAGACGTTTTTCGTAGTAAATTATCCATATTTGATGGCCCTAAATTTATTTTTTGACGAAAACGGAAATTGAATGTCAAAACATTCGTTCAAAGTGGGGCATACGTTGAAAAATACGTACGTACACGTACTTTGACACTGGGTCAAAACGACCCAGTGTGCACTCGAAGGGTTAAAAGTCAACCATTCGTGGATATCTATACAAATGTAGCTATCGTTATGCGTAGCCGTTTTTTTATTTTTGTTTTTTTTTTACAAAATGCCGACAGTTTGGACATTTTTTTTATATTTTCAAGGCCCTTTTTCTGTATTCAAGCAGTCTTTAAAAATAGTAATTATCAAATGTTGAAAACGCACGTACGTACAACCTTAGTCACTGCGATTACAAAAATGTTTTTTAAAAAATTGAAAATCAGTTGATGAGTTTTTAAGTATTCGCTCAGACAAGGTCCAAGTTTGCGTTCCGTGTTTCTTGATATAAAGTTAGGTTTTTTCTGGAATATTGATACTTACATTAAAGTATCTAGTCGCGGGCGATATGACGGTCCTTTACCTTCATCATAGTTCTCAAAATAATAATTGTAAACGATGCCACACCTGTAGGGACTGAGGGCACTAAACGGTCGTGCTACCTGTTCTCACTAAAGTGACTATAACGCCGTCAATTGTCGGACTTTTGAATAAAAATGTTGCCAGCATATTTCTCAATACATGTACTTTCAAGAATTATTTTTAAAAAAATTCTTCAAATTTTGCTTGCGGGATGTGGGAAAGCTACTGTGCAAGAACTTGCAAAATTTGTAAAATGAGTAGTAAAATTACACGCGAGGTTTAAGGGGCCAGTCCACTTTGAAAATTTCAAAAAATCGAAAGCAAGCAAGTCTTGACGAAATCGACGATGATCAGCAATCAGAAGGGATTTTGTACGGTGCAGGAATTGCCGATTGAGTTTAGGTAATAGTTTTTCATAGTATAAACTTCAAACGCGTTTTTCTCGAAACAACGTTTTCAAAATCTAGCTCCATCGTATTTCTAAAACTAAAAAACCGATTCTCTTGAAATTTGAACCACATATTGTAAACATGATTCGCAACAAGATGACCCTCGATGGTTTTAAAATTTTGATTTTTACGCTTTTTTATGCGAAAAACTGCGAAAAAACGCGTTTATTTTACTTTTTTTCGTTTTTCATCTGCCATTTTTTGATAAAACTCTAATGGTCTTTGATTTTTTTGTTTCAGACAAGCCGTTGCCGAGTTGTGATGGAGCTACCTAGCCCACCCATTTTTGAGGCGTTACGTTAAACTATAGTCTTTGTACTTAAAAATGAATAAAAATGAATAAAACATTTTTTTTTATTTATTTCAACACTTTATTTATCAAGCCCAACAACTTTTATATTCATATCTTTTATAAAATCCTCAAAAAAAAATCGCGAAAATAGCCTCTTTTTCGTGGCTCCAAAGTGGACTGGCTCCTTAAATTAAAAACTTGAACATGTAGAAATTTTGCTATTTCTGGCAGTTGTAAAAGCGTGACGTAACGCAAACCTTGACCCACCACGTAACGCCTGGAAGAACCCCCCCCCCCCCCGCCCCCCCGCCCCAATCGCGTTACGTAATTTGCGTACGGCCCCTAAATGGAAAGGGCACCGAGTAAACAGATATTGTAAATTGTGAAAAAAAAATAATTTTTTCGTACCCTGCAAAATTTGTTACGCACAGCAGGGTCTCGTCCGTTTCCGATCTGCAGGTAAAACAATTGCATAGAAAAAGCATCAATAAACAAATAACGAAAGGATTAATAGGAGTATACAGCAAGCAGGTAATATTTGACAAAACGTGTTTAATATTAGTTTATTTTTCGACATTTTAGGATGTATGGACAATTATTACATAATAATTTTATATAATGAGATATTTTCTCTTAGTGGTAGTTTGTAAGTTCCGACTTGTGTTTATTTTTTTGTTCTCCTTTTGTTCCTTATTTCCGTTTTTTTTTAAATTTTTTGTTTAATCTTTCTTCAAAAATCTTACAGATCCACTCGTTCGCGAGACAACTCAATTAGTAATCGTCGAACTATATAAATGAATCGTGAAATACGTGTGCTCTTGATTTTCAATCGTCAATTAAAATGTCACTGTTTCCTCCCATTCTTCGTCATTGTTTCTCCCCCTCTTCTGTCAGTTTTTCAATTATTATCAATATTATAATCATTATATTACCATTAATTATTATAATTACGATATAACACTATAATTAATTTTTTTTCTTCTTGTTTCTTTAGTTAATGATTTATTAATTCATCCATAATGATAGAAAGTACGTTACGATGCAGTGTATAGCGAATATTGTTCGGTTGAACTGTTAATCCGTTTTCTGTTAACACACACACACACACACATGCACGCATGCACCCACGCATAATCACACAAACGCACACACACCGCGTCGCGAGACGTCGAAGTCTTATCATTTTTTGTTTTTGTCTTTTTAATTATTTTATTCGGAGAAATGGCGACTAGAAAAGGTGGCAAAATCCTTTGTTCTTTGGAGCTTTTCCCCGTTTGAAAATCATTCATACATTTGTGCCATTTCACTTCTTGTCTTCACCGCCTCGACTTTGTGGTCCATTATTTTTAACATTCCAGGTCGAAGAACTCGTTTTTTTTCACGAATTTTTTCCGCTGAATATTTTTACGCAATTGAGAAATGATATGAAAAATGATGGGCCAAATCCAGAGGGGTGAGGGCAGTGCGAGTGAAAATGCACAACCAAATGTTGGTTTTTCATTTTTCAGGGTTGACGACGCAAATCGAAATGACAGATTTGATGAAATTCATTGAAATTTTCCACATAGGGAGTTCTCGAAATTCTTTCAGCGTCAAAACCCTCCGAGTAAAACCGAATTTCAAACTATTTTTGACGATGCTGAAGTTTGCATCGTTGGACTGCAACGAATTTAATTTCTTTTGGCAGATTTTGCCTACAAAAGTCTTTGAACCATTTTTAAGATTTTTGGTTGGCGATCTACATTATAAATCTATAAAAAAGATCACCGATAATAATAAAAATATCGTAAATGAAATGTAAAACGGAACTTTCGTTGTTTTCCAACGATGCAAACATTCAATTATTTTCACCGCTCTATCGAGGTGCACGGAAACGAAGGATAGCCATTGGGCGTCTATTTGACCACACCTCAGCCTTCTTATTTTGTGGAGAATTATACGAAACCCGTGAGTATTTATTTTTTTTCTAACGCAGGATCAGCTTCTGGTCCGTTCTCATATTATTTCTTTCCATTCTTAGTCTAACTACGCGAGCGCAGTATTTGTTCCCTTCAATTTTACTCGGATTAACAGGCAGGAGAAATAAACGTTGAAAAAATACAGACGTCCACAGAAGAAAGATTGCACACTTCCGCCGCGATCCTCCGACTGCATGTGGGGTCGTTCGGACCCCAGACGTTTTTTTCAAATCGTTCTATTTCGGTAAATATGCATTTTTTCAAGCAGACGTTTTTTGTAGTCAATGATCCTCATTTCACGGCCGAACATTTATCTTTCAAGCAAAACAAAAGTTGCGTGCCAAAACATTCGTTCGAAGTGGGAGATGCGTTGGAAAATACGTACTTGCACGAAAAAAAGATCATGGGGTCAAAACGACCCCAGTCGACCCCGGTGTACAGTCGAAGGGTTGGAGGTAAAATTATTTTAAAAGATTCCGGCATCTTTATCGTGCAGAATTGATCGATAAGCTACGCAGCTGATTAAAGCAACGCCAGCTCAGCTTTCAATTAATCATTGATCAATGAAAGTGGATTGTAATCGTGAAATATTGCAATGTGGAATTTTGCCACCCCTCGCGCGCATTCTTTTTATCGCTTTTCGATCGAGTCGTTTCGAGCTGTTTTTTCCCTCTCCGATCATCTCACAGATCACACGCAATGCGTGCGTATATATATATCCCGATATATACCACAAACTTTACATATACGGAATTTTATTTTCGCTCTCCTCTGCATACAAGTCGAAAAGTTACAATCGTCACTTTTTTTTTTCATATCAATTCGTCCCCGTCTTTATCTCGAGCGTAATTCAAACTGCGGAACATCGAATCTTTCACTTTTTCCGAAGTATTTTATTGTTTGCTGCCCGGTGACAAAACGAATAATACGAGTTAAAGAAAACAAAAATATATGACATGGAAGAACAAAATAAAGTACACGGTTAGAAAAGTGTGTGTGTTTTTTTAAAAATCGTACTGTACTGCGTTTTTGTGCTTTCTGATTTTGTAGATTTGTGCTCCACTTTTCGAACGCGCGCATGACACTTGTTTTTCCAACGCGTATTTATACATTCACTTGGACTATGTGACTAGAACCACGATATATGTTCGACTTAGGTAGAATAATAATATAATCGGTGATCATAATATTATCAATAATAATAATAGTAATAAAAAGCTTTATAATAACGGTGACAAGTTTTCGCATAATATTAACCATCCCGAAGGACAATATGGCAACCTCGATGACGCTTACAAATTAACGATAAAATTAATAATACTAGAGATAACGTTCCTCTCCTCCGTCTTTCCTGTCTCTTTGCCCCCCGCGAGTGACCAGTCCATTGGACCGTCACTCATGTTGCCATTGACAAAAACACGGAGATAAGCCTCGCAAAAGGACGTGGAGAGGACACGACGCTCAAGCTCGCCATTATTTTGACAGGCGAAAAAAAAAGAATACAATAATAATCATACACAATACCGACGTAAAAGCTCAAAAAATATTACAATATGGCGTTACGATCACAAAGTTTCTCGGGAAATTCTTTTTTGGAAAAAACCAGGAGAAAGTTCCTGTTTTTCGTTTTCACGCGAACGCGCGAGAGGGCCTTTTGTGTTTTCTTTGCTCACATTCGAGACAACGGTTGAACAAAAAAAATCGACATTGGAAGATATTAAAATGACCAATCGAAAGAATGCAATTATTTCGACTAGGTAAAAGCGTCACGCAAAAAGCATACAAGCAATTCGTTTTTTTCTCTTCATCAACGTTCGCGTCAAATATTTCGTCTGATCATTTCGTTTCTCAACGTTATTCGATGAATCGATCGTGTGACGATTTTTGCGATCCTGGCACAGTTCCTTCTTCCTTGTTACGTTATTTCTTGTTTCTTTATCGAAGCTTTTCGGGCGTACCTCTTTTTCCTTCGTCGCGCGTTTTTACTCACAACATTGTATACACATTATATACCGGAACAATGCTCTTCCAAGTATACACACAGAAACATATCACTTACTCGTTTATAATATTTATTTTATTATTATTATTTTTTTTATTATTATAATAACGCGGTGATTCTCGGTAGATTGTTACAAATATACTCTTACTTCGACTTGTCGTTAGTTTTTCTTTTTTTTATCCTCTTGTTCCTCTCGAACGACACGTAGTAAACTCTGTTCATATTTTTTTTCAGTATCCTCGTTTCTCGTCGCTTTCTCGTTCTCGCTCTCTTTTTCCCTCTCTCTCGCGTCTTACAGGCTCGTGGACACGTCCCAACGCAGCTAGAATTTTAAAAAAGCTTCGTCGACTGAACCGGTGGAAAGGCCTCGATCGAAAGTTTACCGATCGATTTATACGGTGTCTTATTTAGTTTTATCTTGTTTTTTTAAAATCTTCTACTTTGTTCTCCAGCAACGCAGCTTGGGAATTCTTTTCTCGCAGGATACCTCTCGGCGCGTGCCTTTTTTGCTCTTTCTTTTAATTCAAAAATGCGGAATACCCGTTGAAAAATTTCGCTTGTCTTTTGGCAAGTCGTCGCTAGGTCGGGAAGTCGTTTCGTCGATAGTCGAAGCGATTTTTCGACGAGGCACGCGCTCGCGAAGGGAACGCGAGAAAAGAAACGCTCGCCGAGGTGGCTTCAAAATTCTCTTCGCTCGACACGAGCTATCGACTTGTGAACGATGGGAAAGAAATGGAGAAAGAGAGGAGCGGAGAGACGATTAATGCTTGTTACGATAGTGCGCGATGAACTTTTTCCTTTTGACGTGATGCTTCGCTTCTCCTATTTTTCTTGTATTCGTTTCACTCGGCGGATTCTTTTTTAATACGCGAATACGCTTTCAACTCAACTCCGGGAAAAAAAAGCAAAATTTATTTTCGCTATATGTGTATATTAGGGTGATTTTAAAAAATCAACTTTTCTTTAATAGTTGATTTTAAAAAATCAACTATTTTTAATAGTTGATTTGTGAAAAATCAACTATTTTTTAATAGTTGATTTTTTAAAAATCAACTATTTTTAATAGTTGATTTTTAAAAAATCAACTATTTTTTAATAGTTGATTTTTAAAAATCAACTATTTTTTAATAGTTGATTTTAAAAAAGTGATTTAAAAAAATCAACTATTTTTTTAAATGATGACTTAATATTAATACTTAGACGTTACTTGTCGCGATTTTCTATTTCCCGTTCTAATAACACAGATAAAACTTTGCTTGCTACCTTTGAATTTTATAACTCGCCAACGGGTAAAAGTACAACAATGCATGTTTTGGTAAGGAATTGCACGCTCTATAAAAAAAAGGTCCCTTATCGTTTTATGATAAACCTACTCTTTTCAAAGTTATTCAAGGTTTGTTGGAATTTAATTCACATTAGATTTTAAGATTTTTTTACTTTTCCGGCAATACCATCACAAAATGCCATGGGACCTCCTTTGTAGATTATTTCATTTTCTATGAAATCATGGCACTAAACAATTCGAAAATTGAATAGTTTAATAGTTAACGGCATTACAAATTCATTTTTCTGAGAAAAGTCGCTATTTCCGTGAAATTAATTGTTATATCAACCAAAAATATAATTTTAAATACGCCAATTTTTGTAAAGTTACTTTCTGATGTTTACTGTTGATTAAAACTGTAAAACACGTGAGTTGTTTCTGCGTTTTACGTTAAACAAAAATCTAAAACAATATATTTAAAAAGTTTTAAATATAAAAGTTATGAAAACAAATTCTTCGTAACTTTTATCGTACTGTAAATAAACAAAAAGTGATTTTATAAAAATTGGCTTCTTTTTATTTGAATTTTTAGTTAATATAACAATTTCGCGAAAGTAGCAACTTTTCTCAAAAGGAATTGAATTTGTAAAGCCGTCGACTATTAAATTTTGAAATTATTTAATTACATGATTTTAACCCTTGTCAGTCACACCTCCAGATTGTGACGTTGGGGGTGTAATCAACCCCACTCACTTTGGAGGGTGATAAATAATTGAAAAATTGAAGAAAAAAAATACAATGCATTTTCAACCCTTGTGTGTAAGACCATGCCGGTTATTTTCAAGTCGTCTAATTTTTAATATAAAAAAAATGTAGGAAAAAAAATTTCTGGAAGGTCAAAAATCGGCTGGGGTTGATTCAACCCCCGATGACTGTTAAGGGTCAAAGAAAACGAAATGATCTACAGAAAGGTCCCACGACGTTTTGTGATAAGTCTGATAGTTTCGCCGGGAAAGTAAATAAATATCGAAACAGTGCCGGATTTATACTTTTCTCAAGTCTAGGCCACTTGACTTTGTGCCGCCCCTCCTATCTTAATCACTCGTATTTATCTAGGCCTTTTTAGGTGCCTCCAAAATTCGCCGCCCCTAGGCAGCTGCCTACACGGCCTATTGGCAAATCCAGGACTGTCTTGAAATTCACTATAAATTCAACTTTGACCTTCGATAACTTTTGAAGGAGTAGATTTATTATAAAACGATGGGAAACCGTTTTTATATTGTTGAAAGTTCACCCGTTGGGGAGTTATAAAATTCAAACGTGGCGATCAAAGTTTCCTCCATGTTATTAGCATAGGAAAAAGCAAATCGCTATGAGGAACCTCTAGATATTAATATTAAGAGCTCATATTTTAACAGAAGTCTCATTCCACTTTACTAAAAGTACTGAATAGCAGAATTTGAAAAAAAAAGTCGTTGATCTTTCGTAATCACCCTTATATATATATATATATATATATATATATATATATATATATATATATAGTTAAAAAATTAAAACAAGCAAAAGAAAACGAGATGTAGAAAAATACATTTGGTTTTGCGCGTTCGTGATGTGTGTGTGCGTGTCGGCCTTCCAACGAATTTACTTTCACCGCGTGTGCGTGTTTTCGTGTATCCGTACGTTTGCGTGTACATGTGTTTCGTCGCGTTTGTGTTTAACCCTTCTCGTTCTGTCTCATTTCCCTTATTATTTTACTTAACGCGAAGAAGTTTAACTCGCGCGCGAGTCAGCCGCGCGCGACATCATAGGAGAGCGCCGCAGTGAGACGGGCGCGTGTGCGTTTTACGAAGAATGATTGTGAGAAATAAAAAAATATAAGTCGTCTAAAATTAAATGCTGTGCGCGCGAATGTCGTATCACGTACGTCGAATCGAATTCATTGTGTGGAACAGGAATGGGCGTAATTCGAACGACAAAATATTCGGTTGTTTGTTGGTAAACGAGAGTTTCGTTTCTCGAGAACAAAAAACAAAGAGAGAGAGAGAGAGAGCCACGAAACAATTTCATTGATCTTTCATTCGAAAGATGCCTATCTCGGATATGGAATTATTTCACTTTTTGCCGTAATTACGCTTGTGCTCTTTAACCCTCGTCGCTTAAGATCGAAACGAAAAACTTAATATAGACAATATATATATATATATATATATATATATATATATATATATATATATATATGTATATGTATATGTATATATATATATATTATAATCACGAAAATGCATCTTTGGATTTAAATCGCAATATCCCTCACTTATTGTATAAATATATATATATGTATACATATGCATTTATACACATATATAGTATGCTCTCACTCGCAATGTGTCCCATGCGAATATAAAGCTCGAGACGAGCCTCACACGATTTTCTAATTTCCCTTGATACGCGTGACAAAAGAAACGAATGAAACGATAAGTATCGAGAAGAAGAAGTAGAATTCTGCTTATAGTGAATCGACACGTTCGATCCCGCGATTCTGGAGAAGAATCATGTTCGTGAACCGTTCCCGGTGATGACGAACGTGGCGTCATTTTCCCTCATGGATGATGTTTCGTCGTAAGAGATCTCGTTTCGTCTCCGTGGCGATGAAAAACGTCGTCTCTCTCGTGAATTCCAACGTTGCTTTCCAAACAGCCCTACCGGCTGATTCGTATCGAGAAAGTGAAGAAAAACATAATGACGTTTGTCGCGCTTGAATCTCTGTCGTTTTTGGTTCGTTTCTGTGTGTGTGTTTTTTTTTTCTTCGAATTCTCGACGATACCGATGACGTTAATTCCGTATTTTCTTTTCTCTGTCGAACATTAATGGTCCTGGAGAAAGAGAGGGAGAGAGAGAGAGAGCAGTGTCACGATTGTGGCCGCAGCCTCCCGGTTGGCAAAAACTTCGCCCTCTCCCTCGTCGCTGGTTGTGCTGATTTTTTTTCTTGCCGTTGGCCTTCTCTCTTTCTTCTTTTAAACGCAAAATACGGTATAACTGTGACGAGGATATAAGTAAAAATAATATTGAGAACAGTAATAATGATAGTCCTAGTAGAGACCGCAGCCGCGAAGATTGTTGGCGATAATAACGTCTGTTACGGCGTCGAACACGAACTGTATGTTGTTCGTGTCGGTCGCGCAGGTCATGTGGCAGTAAATCTCCTTCGTGGCCGATTTGTTCTTCGCCTCGAATTGCGCCTGGATGTACGATGCGGCTCCGTTGTACTCCTGTGCGCCTGTGGACATTATTGTACGTCAATATACATAGTACGCTGAATGACCTCGTTAAGGGGCCAGTCGACTTTGAAAATTTCACAAAAATCGAAAGCAAGCAAGACTTGTAGAAATCGACGATGATGAGCAATCAGAAGGGATTTTGTACGGTCCAGGAATTGCCGATTGAGTTTAGGTAAGAGTTTTTCGTAGTATAAACTTCAAACGCGTTTTTCTCGAAACAACGTTTTCAAAATCTAGCTCCATCGTATCTCTCAAACTAATAAACCGATTCTCTTGAAATTTGAACCACATATTGTAAACATGATTCGCAACAAGATGACCCTCGATAGTTTAAAAATTTTGATTTTTACCCTTTTTTGCGAAAAACTGCGAAAAAACGCGTTTTTTTTGCTTTTTCCGTTTTTCATCTGCCATTTTTTTATTTTTTGATGAAGATTTATATCCGAGGGTCATTTTGTAGCTGGTGTCATACTGGATCTAATGGACTTTGATTTTTTTGTTTCAGAAAAGCCGTTGCCGAGTTGTGATGGAGCTACCTAGCCCACCTATTTTTCAGGCGATACGTTAAACTATAGTTTTTGTACTTAAAAATGAATAAAAATGAATTAAATGTTTTTAAATGTATTTCAAGACTTTATTTGTCAAGCCCAACAACTTTTATATTCATATCTTTTATAAAATCCTCCAAAAAATCGCGAAAATAGCCTTTTTCGTGGCTCCAAAGTGGACTGGCCCCTTAAAAGTTACCATAATGTGTACAAATTTTTACGTTGATAGATTTAAAGGTTCTTGCAAGAAAAAATCTTGAAGAATCGATCTTTTGGGGCCTCCTTACTGTATATAGCCTCTTAAATTGTTGGACACGTGCATGCAGGATGACAGAGATAAAATAATAATAAAGGAAAATGAAAGAATAGAAGTGAACCGTACCGCCGTATTCGGGGAAGCAAATCGTGAGGGGTGATTTGCGAATTTTCTCCTCGAAGAGATCCTTCTTGTTGAGAAACAGGATGATCGAGGTGTCCGTGAACCATTTGTTGTTGCAAATTGAGTCGAATAGTTTCAAGCTCTCCTGCATACGATTCTGGAATAAGGAAGTAAAAAGCGCATGCAATGGAAATTCGATGGCCGAATCGACGTAATAGTACAGTCGTGCTGTATATTGGAAACGGATAAAATTAGAAGAAGGCTAGTTTTTCGACAGGTGATTTTATAGGTGCGGCGGGTGCTAAAGCCGAGTTTGCCTAAAAATCGGGGTGTAGGGTTTTTTAGGGGATGAAAGGGGATGGGGGTGAATTAATGCCAAACTACAACCCGCACGAGGTCGGCGCCGGGGGACAAAATGGTCAGAAAAATTCGCGCTTTATTTTTGTCCACAGCGCCGAAGTCGTGGAAGTTCATTTTGGGGGTGCAAAAGTGGGGTGAAATTTTGAAAAATCAGTTTTCATTCGATAACTCTTTAGGAAAAATGCATACAATTTTTGTTCAAATGGGAACTTTGTAGCCCTTGAAAAGACGCGTCGATTGAGCATTTGATCAACCCTCTCCAATAATATCTTCACCCCCAAAAGAATTGTTGAAGTATTTTAAAAAATTGTTTATTGAATAACTCAAAAACGATCCATTTTTCGGGGATGGTTTAAATGTACGAAATGTAGAGAACAATTTTCTCTATATTTCCGTTCCTATGGACCACCCTTGAATTTTGCTTTTTCGAACGCGTCTCAGGGGTTGAAAATTCAAAATTAAATTCTGGGAGAACTATTGACCGAAAATAAAGAGATACGAGTTTGGCGCTGCGGACAAAAATGTAGCTGAGGGTTCAAGCCACAAATTCTTCCACGGCGGCGAATTCGTGCGGTCAATAGTTATCCCAGAATATCATTTTGAATTTTCAACCCCCGAAAGGGGTTGGAAAATCAAAATTCAAGGGTGGTCCATAGAAACGAAAATATAGAGAAAGTTATTCTCTACATTTCGTACATTTGGACCATACCCGAAAAATCGATTGTTTTCGAGTTATTCAAGAAACAATTTTTTTTGTATTTGAACCATTTTTTGTGAGTGAAGATATTATCGGAGAGTGATGATCAAATACTCGATCGACGCATCTTTTCAAGGGCTACACGTTCCGATTTGAACAAAAAGAGTGCGAATTTTTTCTAAAGAGTTATTGAATCAAAACTGATTTTTCAACATTTCACCCCACTTTTTCACCCCCAAAATGAACTTCCACGACTTCGGCGCTGGGGACAAAACTGAAGCCCGGATTTTTTTGCACACTTTGTCTCACGGCGCCGACCTCGTGGGGGTTGTAGTTTGGCATTAATCCACCTCCATCCCCTAAAAAAACCCTACATCCCGATTTTTAGGCAAACTTGGATTTTGCCTAAAAAAATTTTGTTTTTTGGATAAAAAAACTAGTCTTTTTCTATTTTGCTCCCATTACAGGGTTTTTCAGCGACAGCACGACTGTACTATAAGTGAATATATCGATATCACGAGGAGTAAACATTGTGATAACAATGACGAATGGTCGATTGGTGTACAGCTAATGCAATTGACCTTTGGAGAGGCCACTTGGTCATTCCGGTGACGAGACGCGTCACTCTCGAGTACGAGAAATTGTTCGAAAAATCGTGAAAGAGATCCAGGCTACGTCATTACGATTCTACAACGATAATTCCGCTCAATTGTCACATTTGACACGAGAGCATGAATGGAAACTTGTCACGATGCGTTGCGACTCGCCGTCCCGTCGTCCTTTCGTTCGCGAGACAACGAAATTAAATAAAGTTCGCTTTCTTCCCACGTGCTTTGACCCGGTCAATTGAACCCTTTCATTTGGTCTCTCCGTCGCGGGCACGGCTCGCGCCTCTGTGAGTGCGATCCCTTTTTTCCACGATTATTCCCTCTTGATTCGTCGCTTCATTCATACTCCCAAACATTCCATCGCTCGTCACGAACTCGCCCCGTTCGACGTTGAAACCCGACGACGAGCGATTCATCGCCACCCACGATATTTACTCGGTGCTAAGATTATGCGGGAAAAAAAGTTTTCGCGTCGCTTGAGTGATGTTCTTGAGGCGGGAGCCTGAATTAAACGGTCCGGAAAATCGTTTTTTTTTTATTGCTCAAATCTATAGATAAACTATCCAAGAATATATTTACAAAGTTACAGAGGCCAATTGTAAATATTTTCGAAGATACAAGGCCAAAAGCGGAGAAGCGATTGATTTTTGATATTGATATTTCCTTCTATTGAAAACTTTGCAGCGCGTTTTCTCCAGTTTTCATTTTCACGAGTTTTCCAAATTGGCGGGCGTGGTAGCAACAAAACTAAACGACCTATTGAATCAAACCAAAGTTTGTTTTCTTCAGTATGAAAATCTCTTCTAAGTGAATTTAAAAAGTCGTTGAAAAAGTATTTTTAAATAATTTTTATAGCTCGTTAAAGTGTTTTTGTAAACAATTTTTTTTTTCAAACCTGAGAAAAGTTATAATTTCACGATTTTTTCAGCTTTGTCTTAATTCGCCGAGAAGAAAAATATATGACAATTGAACATTTTATTGGTTTATTTGGTTCAGTTAAGAATTACGAGCTGCATCTGGGCCGATTGAGGACTGCAGTGGCAAGACGCACATGGAATAGGCTGATAAATCTGCGGTCTTTTTTTTATGTTGAAACATTTTTTTTATACACTTCAAATATACATGAAAAGATACCTCAATATTTACCGGGCTCACTTGTTTTTTTCCATCCTAAAAAATTCCCGAAAAAAAAGGTTTTTTGGACCTTCTAATTCAGGCTCCCGCTTTAAGTGATGGAAAATTATCCACGAGGGATACTTTGGTAAGCAAACGGTTGAATATGGCGAATCGGGGGCCCACGCCGAAATCAGTTAGAATTTTTTTTCAGAGATTCTTGTCACCAAGAAATCTATATATATATATTTATATATATATAAAAGGCAAAGCCTTGACTGACTCATCATCGCCCAGCCTGAACCGCTAAATGTAGAACTGAGAAATTTGGAGGACATGTTGATTTTATTATGTAGGCACCATTTAAGAATGATTTTTTTTTTCGAAATTTAACCCTCAAGGGGAGAAAACAGGTGGCAAAGTTTGTATGGAATTTAAAAAACAGCTGGTCGGATTTACTTGAAATTTGGTATTCGTGCTTCTTGACACAATTAATAAAACACGTATTTCAGCGTTTTTAGAAATTCAACCCCTGAGGGAAGAAAAGAGGTGGCAAAATGTGTATGGTAAATGGAAAAAATCTGGTCAAATTTACTTAAAACTTTGTGTAACAGGAAATTCAACCCCCAATACAAAAGGGGGTGGCAAAGTTCGTACGCAAAATAAAAACAAATCTGGTCAAATTTACTTGAAACTTAGTGTGACTGCTCCTAGAGACAATTAATTAAATTTCAGCGTTTTTCGGAAATTGAATACGGAAAGGGAAAAGGGGGTGGCAAAGTTTGTATGGCAAAATAAATATCTGATCAGATTTACTCGAAACTTAGTATCAATGGTCTTCAACGCAATTCTACGTGTTCCTTAACGAAACATTTCAGGTGCACATTTCATTAAGGAGCATTCAACACAAGTCTACGCGAGCGAAGTCGCTGGTGGTAAGCCAGTAAAACAATAATTAGTGTAACAATAAACAAAAAAACAAAAACAATAAACGGGCTAAATCTACCTAGGGCGGTCAAAAAATTGCATTTTCCAAAAAATATTTTTATTCCATAGTACTTTTAGCACTATTCCCCGAAAATGTCATTAAAGTATTCCTAAAATTGAACGAGCTACAGCTTTTAACAGTGACCGGGCGAACGGTAGCAGCACCATACTTCAAACGCGTTTTCTTCGAAACACTGTTTTCAAAGTCGGTGGACATGATATCTCGAAAACCACTTAAGGGGTTACCCCCACTTGCGATTTTGAAAAAATCGATTTTTTTTATTGCATTTTTTTGAAGTATAAGTATCTGAGAATAGATGGCTCTATGAGTATAGGAATAGATGACTCTATGTAAGTTTACAAAAAAAAATATTTTCTTCGTGTAAACTGAAATTGAAACTTTAAACGCGTTTTTCTCAAAATGGCATTTCTGAAGTCGGTGACCAAGATTACTCGAACACTAATAAACCGATCTTCTTGAAATTTTGCAGGCTTATTTAATACATAAAAATGTAGTCTTTAATCGTTCGATTTTTTTTTCGCAAAAAATCGCCGTTTTATAGCCAAAAAACCGCCGTTTTTTTTTCGTTAAAATCAAACCATTAACTTTGACTGTCCGCCATTTTGTGAAAAATGAATATTTTTTAAAATCCTTCGATTAAAGACTAGTTTATACTTATATTTGACTAAATCCATCCGCATTTTTTTTTCAGATGATCCACTTCGCCGCAATGTTGGTCACCGCAAACCGTGTATATAAAAACATTATTTCATTGACGGCCATTTGCCACTAAACAATGTAATATTTTTCAATAAAAAAATTACTGAAAGTTCTTCAAGATGTGTTCTTTAAGATGGTATATTGATCGATTAAGATAAGTTTTGTAGTTTGCTTTAAAAAAATTCATGAAAAAGGCCTTTTTTGCGCTACAAGTGGGGGTAACGCCTTAATGGATAGTTTCCAAATTTACAGGAGATACGACGAGAAACATTTGAGGCCTTACGCCACTCTAGAGGCCGAAAAAATAGGCTTTTTGGGGATTTTTTGTCAGAAAAACTAAAAAATAAATCGAGATTACAAAAAAAAAGTGTTTATCATACATATCAGTGACTGTATACAATAATTTCTTTGAAGCGATTAACTTCAAAATTGCGGCTGTGCAGCGTTTATCTCAAAACAGCATTTTTTAAGTTGGCCGGAAACGTAACTCAGACAATTTTCCACCGATTCACTTGAAATGTTGAATATATCTGAAAAATACATTGTCTATGGAAATACGTAGGATTTTTTTTTACATTGCATAGTTCATTTGTTATTAACAATTATCTGACTGATTTTTTAGGCAAATTTTTGGAAAGTGCAAAATTTCGATTATGACTATTGTTGATTATTCTTGTCATATATATGTAATGAATGGATTTATATTTTATGTATTTTTGTACTCATTTAAAAAATATTGAACAAATAATAATTTAATATATACTAAGTGTGTGCTCATTTGAGATTTTTTTCAATTTTTTTAGCCCAATAAATCAAGATGAGTAAAAATTGCTTCTGTCTAAATATTTTATCCATAACAAAGTATAAATTCTCGTAATTTTATGCACATCTATACGTATAATAAGGCTGTAAACGTTGCGTGTCTGTGCATTGAAAATATTTCCAAAAGATTGATTGAGGGGATGAAGAATAAATGATAGAATGCATTGAGGTGGGACACCACTGTGACTGGTAAAAAAAAATAGATTTTTCTACATTTTCTCAAAGTGAATATTCAAGAATATGTAAACAAATTTTCAAGTTGAAACATTGAAAATTTACCAAGTTACAGGCGATTTAGTGAGAGCAGGTAACGCAACGATTTACGTATGCTAAAACTTTCAATCGCGATTTTCTCGAAACGACTTTTCTCGACCTGGCCGTAATCATAACTTGAGCTATAGTTTATAGAGTAAGCTATAGTCAGGTTTAAAAATGTTCAACGACAAAATTTCCGTAATTGCAGTAGCTATCATTGTACGTAGCCATTTTTTTCAAATTTGGTATTTTATTTATATATCTTATTATATCGTATTTTATTTTTTATATATCGTATATTATTTATATATCTTTAATTATATATCTATAATTGTCCGATTTTCAATTTCAAAAAACCAAAATTTCAGTAGCTATCGTTGTACGTAGCTGTTATTTTTTTAAATATAGTGTCTTTAAAACCCCCGATTATAAGTAAAAATTTCACCAAAATTATATTTTTTTCAAGACCCGCCACTTTGTGATTTTTTTTTCTTGAAAAACGGCTACGTACCACGAAAACTACATTTATATAAATTATAAAACTTTTTAAATTTTCTGACCAATCATTGTCAAGTTATCGATCCGACCGTTGGACCACATTTTTCATACCGAAGCTCCATTGTACCTCAACGTCGTCAATTTTCTTTTCATAAAAAATTACGTGAAATAAGTTCAATGTATGCTTAATAACAAACCTCTTTCCCAAATCCCAAATAAATAATCTAGTAGACGAAAAAAATCGCAAAAACGACGATCTGTCCGGAAACAGCGGGAACTTATTCAACGCCCTAATGTTTCAGCGGTCTGCGCGTACGAAGTCGTAGGCACAGCTAGTTTAAAATTGTCATAATATCACACGACAAAATATCACGGACAAAATATCATCACGGCCATAAAATATCACAATCCGATTATTGTCCCCACGCGAGAGCGGGTTTGTTTGGGTTTGTTTTATCGTGGTGATATTTTGTCGTGATGATATTTTGTCCGTGACATTTCGTCGTGTGATCAGGTGACATGGAACCGTAAAATTACATTAGGTTGGCACATAAGTAATGAGCGATTCGTCTGGACCTAAACTATACCACAGACGATGCTGGAGTTTGCATCGTCGGACTGCAACAAATTTAATTTATTTTGACAGATTTCGTCTACAAAAGTTCTTCAACCATTTTTCAAGATATCTATTTAGCAATCTATATTATGAATCTATCAAAAAGATCGCCTATAATAATAAGAATACGGGAAAAAATTGTCGCACCAAACTTTCGTTGCGTTCCAACGATGCAAGCTTCAACACCGTTACTATAGCTCATATAGCTCATTACTTGTGTGCCAACCTAATACTTTATCACATTCCAATATTTTTTAAATTAAAATAGGTTTTTTCAGCCATTTTCATTGCAAAACTCCCCTTGCGCCAGCTACTGCATTGGCTGATTATTTACTAACAGTAAGATAACGTTGCCCTGATAGTTAAACGATTAGCTTTGGCGATTATGACCCAGTATCACAATCGTTGGATGCAACATGGCAAAATATAACGTTTTTTGTATGCCCTCAGCTCTCTTTTGGTCCTGCAGGTACTGGACGTTATCGAGACGCGCCGCATTTTTTCCCCCAGCTCACCGTGGTTTCGTCCTCGTGAAGAACCTGATCGTATTCGGACATGGCAACGCAGAATATGATCGCCGTTACGTCCTCGAAACAATGTATCCATTTTTTGCGCTCGCTCCTCTGGCCACCAACGTCGAACAATCTGAACGAGAGAAACAAGATAAAATTAGAGACCGTACAAAAGACAATTTCCCTATGAATAAGCGGAACATTAATTATAGAAATTTTCCTC
>OX101789.1:24625674-24645674 GCA_944452715.1 Ophion slaviceki
GCCAACTGCGAATAGACCGTGAAATTGTGGGACGCTGGAAAGTCCAATTAAAAGAACACAGAAGCGCCGGATACAAACGTGACGTCAGTTTCCATGAATGATATTTCGAAGCCAGAAAAGCTCGATAGCAGTGAACCAGCTGCGTTATTAGAGTTCATCCAGTAAAAAAATCGATACTCTTCATACGTGCATCAAGTGGAGAGGATGTAATTATAGCCTCGCTGTTACCATCGACGTCCCTCGAGTTCCTAACCAATTTCATCATTCATTCTACATTAATTACATCGTCCGATCTACCCTGTCCCTGGTGCCTATATACCTGGAATTGAAATTAAAATAATCCACAAGTTAAGAGGCGAAATTGCTCATGCCCTCCCTCCCCCAGACGTCTGCCTTCATAGCTGGTCCAATTGGACAACTGGATCGGCTGACTCTTCCTTCATAACAGGCACACCCGGTAAGTTATGCATTTTCCTTTTTCCCGTAGGATTTTAGCCCACTTGTTCCGAACGCACGAGTGAATTGCATTTGCACGAAGGCCCAGGGAAAATGTGGAACACCCGTTCTGATAAAGGCGTGTATATTTTGCCGGACTTGTGCACGGAGAGAAATGTTCGGTCTTTTCAACCATATTTTAACTACGTTTTATTTTTCCCTATGAGGATAATAATGTTTTTGCGTAATCGAACCTACAACCTACCTGCCAATCTTCTGCTTATACTACTTCTATCGTGTGCTTGTTCTCTCTTGATCGCAGATATGGCATAACAGAGAAAAGTAATTCCGGCTGTCCTTCCGAATAGCTGTTATCTTCGATTTAAGTGAAATTTTGCACAGATCTCTTTTTTATAATATAAGTCACTACCTGAATAGATTTTTGGCACATCGCAATAGTTTCGTACGATACGTTAGTGATATGTACCATATCATATGATATACCAGTGTGACACTTTCAAAAAATCGATTTTTTTTGCCTTTTTCGACAGTTTATACTTTCAAGAATATCCTGTAAAAATTTCAAGGCCGTATCTCTCATTTTATCTTGCAAAAATCGATAGTTAAATCTTTAAACGCATTTTTGGCGAAATTAGATTTTTCAAATTTGCGGACATTGTAACTCAAAGAGAAATTATCCGATTGACTTGAAATTTGACCTGAGTACTCTTGAATATATTTACTCTGCAATGACGTAGGATATTTTCGATTGGATGATAATTGACGATTTGGCAATGAAAAAAACGACCATTTTATAGGCAAGAAAACAGACTTTTTTTATAAGTACGCCATTTTGTTAGATTTTGATATTTTTCGAAAATCCTACGTCATTGTACAGGAAATACCTTCCAGTTTAACGACATTTCTTCCTTTTTCGGTTTCAGCTGCTCAATCGGCCGGAATCATGTCAGCAGTGGAGGCACTTTTTTTGCCTCCGAAGGCAGCGCATAAGTCGCTCGGATCTCAATGCTTTTGTATGAAAAAATTATGTAATATAGGTCAAATATAGCGTTGACACTGGTATAGCCCCTTAACGTGATATAGTGCTAGTAGTTATAGTCTTTCGTATCTGTTTCACGCGGAATGCAAAAATGTAAAAAAATGTACTGAACACTACGCTGGTTGATGTCGTAGCAATCGCAAGACATGTGGAATAAATAAATTAAATAATAACATGCCCTCAGCTCTCTTTTACCTACATCGAACACATACATTATTCGCGATATCGATGAAACGAGAATTAAATTCGTAGGAAAGTAATTGGAGACAGTCCGGTATCGATCTTTTCTCCTGACAGGGCTAAAAATGGACTCGGAGGATAAACGCCTCGAGTCTCGTGACCGCGTAACGACGGTTTTGTTTGACAGCGAGAAAGGATTGCGGGTTATCTATAGACCGGGGTCTTCGCACGTAGAAATTCGATCGGCTCAATTGCGACACTGTTTATATATATATAGGTATGGGGTGATATAAGGATATGAACAAAGTGAGGCGGGTTGAGGCACGCGTGTAGGGCTGGGCGCGGTTCGCAACAAGTAGTCTGAGACAATAGCCTCGTTGCAAGGTCTTCGGTGTTCGAAGCCAGGCTCTCTCTCTCTCTCTCTCTCTCTCTCTCTCTCTCTCTCTCTCTCTCCCTCCCTCCCTCCCTCCCCTCTCTCTCTCTCTCTCTCTCTCTCTCTCTCTCTCTCTCTCTCTCTCTCTCTCTCTCTCTCTCTCTCTCTCTCTCTCTCTCTCTCTCTCTCTCTCTCTCTCTTTCTTTCTCTTTGGACGAAAAGGTGGTGCGCTGCACACTTGGCTTGCACGAACCCTGAACTTCCACAGGATAGATAGGACTGGGAAAGCTCTCGCAAAGTATCGAACCGGTTCAGTGCTCGGAGTAATCTATATAGACGCACGATATGTACGGAACGTGGTGCAAATTTGGACCACGTTCGTGTACGTGACCTCCTCGATCTCGGGCCAATAAAATTCTTGGCCGCAAGATGAAAGGTGTCATCACTTTAAGGGGTTAGGCTACGGTAGAAACGACGAACACCCGTTTGTCGCTTGAGGCAACTCAAATTGAAGAGCAAGGTCCAACAGTGCAGAAATCGCAGATTGAAGGTAAACTTGAACTGCCGGTAAAACGTCAAATGCGTTTTTTCACGGAAACTATGCTCTTTAAAATGGTGTACACGATTTCTCGATATCCAAAGAACGGATTGACTTGAAATTTGGTACGAATATTTAGTGTAACGGTTGTTTCGTCTCGACCGATGTTTGTCTTCTGAACATTATTTTTTCATTAGTTATAAGGAATGATAATGTCATTTTCATTGAAAAATCGAACGAAAAGTTTTGAAAAAATTGTTTGGTGATGGAAATATGATAGCAGAGAAAAGCTCGGTCAAGTCGTGGCCAGAATTATGTATTTTAAGAAAAAAAATTGTTTTTTTGTTTCAGATCAACGGGGTGGCCAAAATCAAGTACACCGTTGAGTCCCTCACGTTCAAAGGTCCTTCACGAGATTGTTTATAACTTCTTCGATTATTCACAATTGAAAATGAAATGTGAAACAAGTTTGTTAATGTATATACAAATAATGTTCGAATGATTTTTCAATCTTACTTATTTCATCGAAATAAACTTTTTTAAATAACCCCGATTTTTGGGTCGTCACTTAAGATCGCGCGATCTTATCACAAGGAGGAATTGTTTTTTTCTGGGACCCGATATAATTACGGAAATTTAAAAGCTGCGAAACAGTTTTTTGTCCACATTAGAGAAATGGTCGGACGACGCACTTTTTCGAAAACTTTACGGTCGAAATTCCGAGTCCTTTCGTTTTTTTTTTTGGGTTACAACTATTGTCAACTTGGCTATCTCCAGTTTCTTGGAGATCGACCAAAACGTTAGCACGAGGCTGAAGTTTGTACCGTTGAAAGGCAATGAAAATGAATTTTTCGGCATTGCTTTTATTTCTTTCAAGATTCTTTAATCTTTCATTTAATTTTTTTTCAAGAAATCTTGCATGCGAAAATCACTTGATCATTTTTTTTAAATACTCATTTACACAGTACAATGTAAATCATGACGTCGAAATTGGTATCATTGAAAAGCAACGATATTTTTTTCATTCATTTATATTTATTTATTTTTATTATAAGCAAAAACATTTTTTGCAAATCGTGGTCGCAAATCTCTAATGGGAATACGTAAAAGTATTCCATTGATTTCCCCAGCCTTAATCGGCTGAAAAGAAATGTTGTCGATCAAAAATAATCAATTTCCACTGCGTTGCAACGATGCGAATTTCACGATCATTGTAAATGTGCAAAAAGAGGTTTCGTATCACGATAAAAGTAAGGAAATGAAAATATAAACGATAACATCCGTTGCATTTAAACGGTGCAAACTTCAATGCCGTAAAAACGAACAGCCACGTGTTTCCCAATGCACAACCGTATGAAAATTTCACGAGGGCACAGGGAAACTGGAACACCTGTGCCAATTTGCGGAACTTTTTACTGACAAAGAACATCATTTAAGTGTCCGCCGTCGACTTGGTTGAAACTCATATATGTGATGAAACATTGAAAACTATGAGACACGATTTTTTTTGTATCTACGGAAAAACGTTTTTAAGGGGGGAAACTACTCCTCAAAGAAAATACCTGTCGAGGGTGGTTTTGGAGTTTCACCCACGAGCAGTGGATATGAACAATCTCTGGTTAAAATGTGAACAAAATCTATGGAAATCAAGAACGCGCGCTCGTTTTATCGCTAGCCTTGAATCCATAGGACTTTCATAATTTTTTTTTTTGAGCTTCACTAAATATATTCACAATCGCCTTTGTAAAATTTCAGGGTCGGTTATCGATCTAATTACAGAGAAAAACATATTAAAACTGCGTATTTTTGTGAAGGAATTCCGAGACGACATACAGAACCCCAATTTCCGGTCGCTACAAAAGTGTATATAATCGTGGGAATCCGTCAGATTCTTAAAAATAATCAGATTTACATACTTAACACATGTAGTAATCCAATGCTCTCAGAAAAAGTTACGCTTATTGACCTAATTTTTATGTAATATCGAGTTTAATTTCTACTCCCGGTATTGGATTTATTACCACTTGCGACGATGAAGAGACGTGACAGCAAGGCAACAGCTGACTGTACTCTTAACCTCATCTCACTCATTCTAATTTCCAAACATATTTCATTTTTAACCGACATATTTCGCCGACACAAATTTTCCACGCTTTTCACCAGTCGTGGCCCGAATACAATGCTTTATATTTCCCGCACCTGACGTTGTTTTTACAGATCGACGTTGAAAAGCATGGAGGTTAAACTCGCCTGGTTGAGTAAAAAGAGACGGAGATAGAACTAATGTTGCCAAATATCAAACCTAGAAATAATGCACGAAGCGTTGGAATAACTTTTTTCATTTTTCTAGTTAAATGTGAACATTCATTAAACCGTTTACACATGGAAAATTTTAGTTATCACAAATTATTTTTGTTGCATCTGTTAAAAATATAAATTGTACAAGTCTCAAGTATGATCAGTGGTATGACTAGTGTGATGCGATAGGATTACCTTAAGGGGTGAGATGCAGTCCTAATTTAAAAAAAAACCGATTTTTTTTTATTTACATTTTCTTGAAGCATGATGTTTCGAAAATATTTCCTGAAGATTTCAAGTCAATCCGATGAATAGTTTCCGGGATATCCCACAATTAGTGAAGGGGCGTCGGGCCCCCATAGCAGGTAGCGGCTGATAAACGCGCAAACGATAATACCCGGGAAGGCAGAATGCGTCGAAGACAACAACAAATTGATATTTTGGAAGCTTCCACATCGGCAGAAGTTCTATTGTATGGGCCAGGAATTGATGATTCGATGTGAGTAATTTTTCAATTAGTATTTCTATACATAAATCAAGTGTGAAATTGGAAAACTCTTTGAGAAATTTTCAAAAATGTATTACTCTAAAACTATGAACTTTAGCAAAATCTTATAAAGAATATCTTCGTTTTAAAATTGCCCAAAATGTTTTTTAAAAAATAATTCATCTCGAAGAACTTTCATTTTTTGAAAAATTGATTTAACAATTGAATATAAACAATTGAATGCTCGACTTTTCGGCAAAAACTGATGATATTCGAATTCAGCGGATCAAAATACATAAAAAAAGTTTAGCTTCATCCATCGAGCTCAACATTTTACGAACATATAATACCGTATCCACATCAAAAAACTTTAAACGCGTTTTTCTCGAAACTATGTTTTTCAAGTCGGTGACCACTATAATTCAAAAACCACTCGATGGATTTTGATGAAATTTGGTGTGCTTATTGATAGCAGTTAAAAATTAGTCCTTAATCGAAGGATTTTTATTTTTGTTGAAAATTTCTATTTTTTTAACATCAAACGAGCGATTTTTTGGTCGAAAATTGAAAGTTATCTGTCGGAAGCCGCCATTTTGTTAATTAAAAAAAAGCTTCGATTAAGGACTAGATTTATTAGTAAACTTTTTTTTTGGTTCTTTGATTTCAGACGATCCAGTAAAATTCTATGATGGTCACCGCAAAGCACTACATGCCGAAGGGGGCCCGACAAAGATGGCGATATTTTTATAAATAATCAATATTTTTCTTTGAAAATTTGTACAAGTCAAGTTGAAATATAACATAAAAAGTCTGTGTAACCATTTTTGTAAAACAAACTTAAGGGGTTACCCCCACTTGCGATTTAAAAAAATCGATTTTTTTTATTGCATTTTTTTTAAGTATAAGTATCCGGGCCCATACTTCTGTATGGGCCCGGAATAGATGACTCTATGTAAGTTTACAAAAAAAAATATTTTCTTCGTATAAACTGAAATTGAAACTTTAAACGCGTTTTTCTCAAAATGGCATTTCTGAAGTCGGTGACCAAGATTACTCGAACACTAATGAACCGATCTTCTTGAAATTTTGCAGGCTTATTTAATACATAAAAATGTAGTGTTTAATCGTTCGATTTTTTTTTCGAAAAAAAATGGCCGTTTTATAGCCAAAAAACGGCCGTTTTTTTCGTTAAAATCGAACCATTAACTTTGACTGTCCGCCATTTTGTGAAAAATGAATATTTTTTAAAATCCTTCGATTAAAGACTAGTTTATACTTATATTTGACTAAATCCATCCGCATTTTTTTTTTCAGATGACCCACTTCGCCGCAATGTTGGTCACCGCAAACCGTGTATATAAAAACATTATTTAATTGACGGCCATTTGCCACTAAACAATGTAATATTTTTCAATAAAAAAATTACTGAAAGTTCTTCAAGATGTGTTCTTTAAGATGGTATATTGATTGATTAAAAAAGTTTTGTAGTTTTCTTTAAAAAAATTCATGAAAAAGGCCTTTTTTGTGCTACAAGTGGGGGTACCTCCTTAATTACTATTTAAAAAATTATTAAAAATGCTCGTTTTTTCACACCTCTGACTGCATCTCACCCCTTAAGCGATGCTCCTTATGAGATTCAGCTGCGTTTGCCATCGAAAACTCAGTACGGCTGAGTCGCAACGGAAGCCTGAGTGCAGCCGAGTGGTCACCCACCCAATTATTGGCCCAGGCTAACGTTGACACGGAGTTCCGCGAAAAGTGACTATTCCACTGCTCCCCATCCATCTCAAATAAATAAGGCAATACTGCCAAGTGCATTGCGTGATTCCAACGGATGTGAAAAAAACCTACCCTATTCGACGATAAACAGCTGCGGACGCGTCTTTTTTTTATTCACCCAGCTACGCGCGCTTTTATTTATAATCGACGTTCATAGACTGGAGATCAACGAAGATTCTATTCATAGCACGACATGCGGTAATCTATGTGCGAGCGCATGACTTCCTTGAGTTCGGACGTCCATACGTTCGTGTGAGGACGCATGGATACTCATCGATAGCTGAAGTAATCGATATCGGGTCTCGATTGGCCGAATTACGACGTTATAACGCTCATAAACGATATTCGAATCTCGTGCGGAAGTTGTGTGGATAGGGGTAGTGACATGGAGAGGTCTCCTGTCTAGACGGGAGATCTATTATAAAAGCACATAGGACATGAAGTACGTGCACTACGCTTCGATGTTTATGTACCCATGAGAGAGGCAAATGTTTGCACCTACGTATCGATTCATGGGATATTAATAAACAAATAATTAGAGATATTGATAAATTGTTAAATTTATAAGTCATTTTTTAATCAATAAAAATATATTAATAAAGAATGGAAGATATTTATAAAGAAATAATTGAAAACGTATCGTATTTAAACAAATTCAATATTTTTATCGCCATCTTTCGTAACGACGTCGAAATTTGCATCGTTGCAATGCAATGAAAATGTTTTTTTTTTATTTCCCAAATTTACTTTCGTAGAATTGAGCCACGAAAATCACGCAAACATGTTTTTAGGATTCTTATTTAGATGTCTGCGACAAATTTGCATAATATGATTTTGAATAATAAAAAAAATGAGAAATTGAAGGAGTTTTTGTTGCATTTCAACGATGCAAACGCCAATTCCATAGACCTTGTCAGCCCATTGGATTTCTTATTTACGATGCTTGCGACTTGGCTACCGAGGTAGAGAAAAGGTAAATGATGGTCAAGGTGATGCTGAAATTTGATCATATTTGGAGCATCGTTGGAACGCAACGAAAGTTTTGTAGCCCAATTGGTTTGGCACATTCAGAAAAAACCCTGGATAAAATGAAAATGAGGAAATAAAAAAATTCAAAAGTATTTTCGTTGCAATCCAGCGATGCAAACTTCAACATCGTGAAATTTGTCTCGTTGGAAGGCAACAAAAATGCATTCTTTTTAATTCCTCAAACTTTTCTCGGCTCTGTAAATCACTTAAACATTTTGACGTGTTCTTATCACAGCTTTGGGACCTCAATTTGCAAAAAAAGGCTATCAGTATGCATAAAAATAAATAAATGGAAAATTAACCAAAAATTCGTTGCATTCGAACGATGCAAACTTAAGATATTGAAGTTTGCATCGTTGGAACGCAACGAAAAATGTTTCTTTATTTTTTTATCTTTTGTTTTTGCAAATTTGGGCGCCGAAAAACTCTCACGTCTTTTTTTAAGATCCTCATGACAAATCTGAAGTCCAAATTTGCTAGATAAGATTTTTATAATGAAGAAAATAAAGAAAAAAAATGTTTCGTTGCGTTCCAACGATGAAAACTTCAACATCGTCAAACTTCAACGGCATATGGTCAGGTTTGTTCGGGTTTGCAATGAAAATCCATTGGAATGGGCGAATAATTATTTCCCTAATAAAAACAAATATATATTCTTCATGTAGAAAAGGGGTTTAATTTAATTTTGGTTTCAATTTTAACTTAGTCTACCATCACTCAATGATTTTTCAAATCCTTATAAGAGACCTACAACCCAAATCCCTACCATTTTGGCTGACATTGTAAAAATAAAGAAAAAACAGAACAAAACACGAATTTTCGTTGCATTCCATCGATGCAAATTTCAACGCCATGCATTTTTTTACCTTTCCAACGAAGTTTTTTGAGTATTTTTTTCATGACATATGTATATGCGTACGTAAATATAGCGCATATAGTTCGAAGGATTTTTGCGAAGGAACGGCCGAAAAACGAAACGAAAGGTTGGAAGAATGAATACATCCTATGGTCCAGCCATTCATATCCATACATATAGCTGAAAAATGGACGGATCCATTTGTTCGAGTAAAAATGTAAGGAGGGAATAAAGCGCTCGGCGCGTAGCGAGCATTTCGGAGCACCCTAAACCGCTGCTTCGGCCAAACCCCGATTGGTACTTCTCACGCTTGGTCGCCGTTCAACAGCCGAAACTCGTCTCAGCGTTACGATATTTAAGGGGTTACCCCCACTTGCGATTTTGAAAAAATCGATTTTTTTTATTGCATTTTTTTGAAGCATAAGTATAAGTGTAGAGTCATCTATTCCGGGCCCATACAGAAGTATGGGCCCGGAATAGATGACTCTATGTAAGTTTACAAAAAAAAATATTTTCTTCGTGTAAACTGAAATCGAAACTCTAAACGCGTTTTTCTCAAAATGGCATTTCTGAAGTCGGTGACCAAGATTACTCGAACACTAATGAACCGATCTTCTTGAAATTTTGCAGGCTTATTTAATACATAAAAATGTAGTCTTTAATTGATCGATTTTTTTTTTCGAAAAAATGGCCGTTTTTTTTTCGTTAAAATCGAACCATTAACTTTGACTGTCCGCCATTTTGTGAAAAATGAATATTTTTTAAAATCCTTCGATTAAAGACTAGTTTATACGTATATTTGACTAAATCCATCCGCATTTTTTTTTCAGATGATCCACTTCGCCGCAATGTTGGTCACCGCAAACCGTGTATATAAAAACATTATTTCATTGACGGCCATTTGCCACTAAACAATGTAATATTTTTCAATAAAAAAATTACTGAAAGTTCTTCAAGATGTGTTCTTTAAGATGGTATATTGATCGATTAAAAAAGTTTTGTAGTTTTCTTTAAAAAAATGAATGAATGAAATGAAATGAAAAAAAAAAATGAAAAAAAATGAAAAAGGCCTTTTTTGTGCTACAAGTGGGAGTAACGCCTTAAGCATATATCTGCATGGAAGCCTCCAATTTTCTACGTGGAAAATCGAAGCTTTTCTCGAACGAAAAAATATATATATATAAAAATTAGGTTGGTAAGAAAGTCTTGCGACACAAAAGACAGGTTTTCTAAATAAACACAACATTTTATTAAGATGAGATTAATTTATAATATAGTCTCCCTCTTCATCTACAACTCGTGTCCAACGCTCTGGTAACGCTCTAGTAACGCTTTGGATGCCAGCCGTCCAGAAATGTATGATCCTGTATGATCTTGTCATAAATGATCATGAACGAAATTTGTCTCTATATAATAATATATAGTAATATATGGCCATATATGATCACATGTAATCATATATGATTATATAAACTCATATACTATTGCATATAACGATATGCAACCATGTTCAGTCCTACATTGATTTGTATACATACGCATAAATAAGAAATTACGAGAAAACAGATTTTGTATTTTTATAAAAATTATATTGTCATGTGTATCGCAAATTCAATATGTATATATATTAAGCAAAAGATTCTTCGTATAATCTTTCATTAAGGGCCCAGTCCACTCTGAAAATTTCAAAAAATCGACGGCAAGCAAGATTTGAAGAAATCGATGATGATGAGCAATCAGAAGGGATTTTGTACGGTGCAGGAATTGCCGATTGAGTTTAGGTAAGAGTTTTTCATAGTATAAATTTCAAACGCGTTTTTCTCGAAACAACGTTTTCAAAATCTAGCTCCATCGTATCTCTAAAACTAATAAACCGATTCTCTTGAAATTTGAACCACATATTGTAAACATGATTCGCAACAAGATGACCCTCGATAGTTTTAAAATTGTCATTTTCACTCTTTTTTTGCGAAAAACTGCGAAAAAAACGCGTTTTTTAACTTTTTCGTTTTTGATCTGCCATTTTTTTTTAATTTTTTTTATAAAACTTTATATCCGAGGGTCATTTTGTAGCTGGTGTCATACTGAATCTAATGGAGTTGGAATTTTTTTGTTTCAGACAAGCCGTTGCCGAGTTGTGATGGAGCTACCTAGCCCACCTATTTTTGAGGCGTTACGTTAAACTTTAATAGTTTTTAGTTTAATAGTTTTTGTACTTAAAAATGAATAAAAATGAATTATTTTTTTAAAATGTATTTCAAGAATTTATTTATCAAGCCCAACAACTTTTGTATTCATATTTTTTATAAAATCCTCAAAAAAATCGCGAAAATAGCCTTTTTTCGTGGCTCCAAAGTGGACTGGCCCTTTAATGTGGTATTATATATGGAATAATATCCATGGTCATATATGTTTTCGTTATTACCATATATACGTTCAAATATGGTTGTTGCGGATAATTACGATTACATGTATGATTATATGACACCAAAATAGTATGTACATTGTATATATCATATACATGGTCTCATATACAATTATATACGCTTATATATGGGGTTTTGGGGGCAAATGCAATTATATATGATAATACATAGTACATGTTGTATCATATATGATTCATATTTACAACCATATGTTCATATACGAATAATATAAAAATAAATACCATACATGATAATATATCTACATATATGATCATTCATGATGTCATGTTGAGGCATATATAATTGTATATATTGTTATATATGAGTATAAATAATTATATATGTTTATGTATGTCCTTTTTTTCACGGATAGGTCTTGAATTGAAAAACTCTTCGAGGGTATTTTGAAGATCCGTTTGATTATCAAATTGTTTATCACGTAAATAGATTTTCGAAGTCCGAAATAAATGATCATTTGACGAGGCTGAGTCCGGTGAGTATGGTGAATGTGATAGTACTTCCCATTCTAATTCTGAAATAGTTTATTGTGTCATTTTCGCTACGTGGGGCCGAGCGTTGTCGTGAAGAAGACGAACTTGTCGACGTTTACGAGGTTTCTGTTTAATTATTTCCAGATATCGGCATGTATTGTGGTGTTAGGCGAAAGAAGCTCGTGATATGCTAGTAGAAGTATTTAACCGCGAACTTTAGTGTCGCAAGACTTTCTTACCAACCCAATGAGTAGTTGGCGAACAAAACCGAACTTGTCCACATTACGTCACTTTGTTTTTCGTGTTCTTCAAGCGCACCTTTATTAGCTCCGAAATATTTTGCATCAAATCCGACTCTAAACACCTCGAAATTAGTTACGGTAGTTCTGTAGGTACACGTATGAGCCGAAAGTTTCGGTCGAAGCGTATAGTAACATCCAATGCCTATACGATGTTGTTGGTTGTAAATTTTTGACAGAGCTTGTCCCCTCTATGTGTCCCACACATTCGCTCCTCGTGCATAGATAGGTCTCATAATCGTATAGAGAGCGGCGCTGTAATCGTGGCAACAGCGCGATTTTCCTGCAGTCATAGCGTTGAGCTTCCTACGATTCGTCTTTCGCGAAATATTTTTGATAAATAAACAAAAGCGTGAAAATGTCAAAGGAAAGTTTACAAGAAAAAAGGCGGTGGCTAAAAGACTGAAAGCTGTGGCAGCCATGTGTCAAGCAAATGCGGCTAAACGCGATGAAAATAAACATAACCTCAACGATCAGCAACAAAAATTCGCTGTCGAAGAACGTCGGATCGTGGATTCACAACATCTTGCCGACAGTTTAAATTGTATTCGCTGTAACAAAGACAAATACATGCACAAATACATGCATAAATTGAACCAATCAAATTTGTTTGCAGAATAAATTTATTTCACATCCGTCTCAGAATGACTAGAACTCGGGAAAAAAAACACGCTTCGAGTTCCCAGACCACGCGCCGATCAGCTGGCTGCAGCGTACACTGTTGCCATTCCGTTACAGATGGTTGGGCCCAAGTTCGGTGTGGAATAAAATTACCCCTTTTCATAAGTCGATATCTCCGAAACTAAACGGCCAAAGTTTGTAATTTTTTTGAAAATCAATCCCACAATAGTACTGCATACACGTGTGTTTTTATTTTGAAATCCTAAGATCCGTTTAGAACCTATATCGAGAAATGCGAGCAAACTCCTATCGGTTTACGTATATAGGTTAGGTATAGGGATCGCGTGCAATAGTACCCATATTCAATTGCAATTATCTCATGAACTAAACGGTGAATAGAATTGAATTTTTGGGCATCTGTCCATGAAGGTCATGTTTACACCATACTTAGATGTCAGCCAATTCCTAAGGTTTGACCAAAACTACAGAACTACCTTAAAACGGCCTTTTCAAGCAGAAACGGACTTGTCCATGGCTGGCTGGATGAAAAACTAGTACCAGATGACCACAGTGATGGCGATGATGACACTGAATGCGATTGTTGCGAGCCTGACATGGCAGAGTTTGTGTAGGATTATTAAATTGATAATAAAAAACACTTTTATAACCAATTCAAAGAATCTGTTTTATTTCATAACCAGCTATGTCCATAAGATTTTCATTCGAAAGCGGAGTTGTCCACCATTCTCATTCAAAACCGGACTTGTCCAAAATGAAAATACAAATAAACACATGGTAATTACTGGTATTATTAAACTAAAACCAGGTGCAGGCTTACATTTTGATAGTCTTCACATATTAAGGTGCGAGCCTGAATTTGAAGGTCCAAAAAAGCGTATTCTCGGGAATTTGTTAGAAGGGAAAAAACAAGTGAGCCCAGTCAACATTGAGGCATCTTTTCATGTATATTTGAGATGTATAAAAAATGTTCAACATAAAACAATAAATGACTGCAGTCCCCAATCCGTGGGAAAGATGCAGCTCGTGATTCTTGACTGAACCAAATATACCAATTAAATTTTCAATTATCATGTAATTTTCTTCTGGGTGAATTAAGAAAAAGCTGATAAAATCGTGAAATTATAACTTTTCTCAGGATTAAAAAAAATGTGTTAAAAAAAAACACGTTAACGTGCTATAAAAATTAAAAAAAAATGCTTTTTCAACGACTTTTTTAATTCACTTTGAAGAGATTTTCATGCTGGAGAAAATAGACTTTGGTTCGATTCAATAGGTCATTTAGTTTTTTGCTATCACGCCCGCCAATTTCGAAAAAGCGTGAAAATGAAAACTGGAAAAAACGCGCTTCAAAGTTTTCAATAAGAGGAAATATCAATATCAAATATCAATCGCTTCTCTGCATTTGGCCTTGTATCTTTGAAAATATTTACAATTGGCCTCCGTAACTTCGTAAATATGTTCTTGGATGGTTTATCTATCGATTTAAGGGGTAGGCCACAGTAGAATTATCGATTTTCGACCACAGTAGAGAAAAAAATCGATTTTTTTTCGCTAAAACAGTGCTTTATCATCATAAGAATAAGTTACTATTCGATTTATGGAAAGAACATTTTTTTCGCCGACTTCGAGCGTATAACGTAAGCCCACCTCTGGCACGGCCATAGAGTACCTAAAACTTTAAACGCGTTTTTCTCGAAACAACTTTTTCCCAATTGGCGTGACAAATAACTTCAACAATTTTCACTCGATTCGCTTCAAATTTAAAAGTTATGTTCCTAATTGCATTTTGCAGAAAAGTACGTACGGAATTTCTGATTAATCGAAAACTTTTCATTTTATGAGCAGTTTTATACGAAATTTTTCACTGAAAATTCATTCAAATACCTACAACTCAATTCAAATACCTACAACTTGTGAATAAAACAATATTTTTTAAATTCCGTCCGTACTTCTCTAGGTATTCTAATGTAGATTTACGAGAATTTTTGTTTTTTGTTCTAGGTACTAAATTGTGGATGCTAAATGTCACGCCGCGGAGCGCCTTAAAAAAAAGATAACAAAAGAAAATATTAGTAGTCGGCCATTTTGTACATCGAAAAAAAAAATATATTTTTTAACAGCTTGATATTCATACTAAATAGATGTGTAATTAATATCATGAGAGAATCACAGTTTTCATACGAAAGAAAAAATTGTTAAATTCGCACATGATTTTATACCCGTTACTGCGGCCTAACCCCTCGAGCAATAAAAAGTAGACCTTCTAATTCAGGCTCCCGTCTTAAAGCTTAAAAATGCCACCTCATCTCTATTTGGTTATCATGGTTTTTGACCTCCCCTGTGTAAAAGTAATTCATGGACAAGTTCCGTTCGCCAGCTCCTCACATATTCACAGCAATCGCATAGAAGCTTAGTCTCGGAAGAAATCACAAAAAGTTGTTCATCCGATCAGAATAATTCAAACACCGAAAAAGCAGCTCTACCCTAACTGCAGGGCGATGTCGAGTTGCCCCAGTGAAGAAATTTCAGCGTCAGCGAGTCGGAAATTCCGAATGCCGATATTTTTATCCCATCGCCTGCGATAATTTCCCATTGTCTGGGGGGGGGGGGGAGTTTGGAGGCTTTCGAAAGAATTTTGGATCGATCGAGGAAAATGTTGAGCTTCGTTTGGTACAGAGAGGAAGAAGCACAGCTGGAAAAGCGGCGTGAGCAGGCCGCGGGGATGGAAAAGGGCGAACGATGAAGGAGCGGATGGGGAGAGGTTAGGAAATTCGTATACAGGATAAGGGAGAGCGATGAGGGGAGCGATACCGGGGAAAAGGTCGACATCCGGGTTATCCTGGAAAACTCTCAGCCTGCCCGGAGCCCGGAGTAAAATCGAGGCGAATGGTGGGGGGGAGGAATGGAGGGGAGCAGGAGAGAGAAGAATTTTCCCGAAGAGACGACGAAGCGAAGAAGAGGGGTGCTCACCACCGACGTCGGCCATTTTCCTCGGCCACGTGACACGGGCGTGGCGTGACGTCACGGCCGATCAATACGACGACAGGGAGAGGGAGAGAGAGAGAGAGAGAGAGAGAGAGAGAGAGAGAGAGAGAGAGAGGAGCATGGACACTTCGACCCGCTCCGGACGTTCTACATTCTACCTATACACACATGTATGTGTCCTGCTCGTTCATAGTACTCCCTTTTTCTACGAGCTAACCCCAACGGCCTTTTTTTGCACCCCTGTGGCTGCGGGCCACTGAGGCCTTGTCGATTCTCTCTGCTGTGCGGTTTTTTTTCCTCGTGAAAAAAAAAACACAAAAAATAACTCCGTACGACACTCCAAGAAGAAAAAACACATCCTTGAAGAAGCTCGAGCGTTTCACCGACAAATGTTAAGGGGCACTGATCTTTTATTCCGAACGCAAATGTCTCCGACGAAAGTTCAACTTGAAAAATTCGCAAATTCCAGTGCTACATCGTTTTTTTTCCAGAAGATAAAAATATAGACAGTGCTGCGCAGTTTGGTATGGAAAGTACGTAAAACGCGCTGGAATTTCAACGTCGATGACCGTTCAATGCGTCTGCGAGAGACATTAAATGCAGCTTAACTCACGATCGTTCAGGGGAAATTGCTCCAGGAGATTTAAATTCGAATTTTTTGCCCCTCACGAACATGATGTGATGGCATCAGGAGAGTAAAAAAAACAATGTCATTCAATATTTGAGGAGCAGGCGAGTGAAAGCGGACTTGCCTACGGTAGGGGAACTTTTTATTTCGTGCCGAAAATTGCCTCGTGCGAAAAGGCAGTTTTTGGGCATGAAACACACTAATTTTTTATTGTTTAGAGGCGGATTTGATTTTAAATATTTCGGGAGCTTGTAAAGGTGTGCTTGAAGAACAGGGGAAAAAAAGAAAATTTGTCGGAGTGTGGATAAGTCCGGTTTTGTGAGCCTCCTTATTTATTGTCGTAACGACCTTCTCAATTCGTGTCTCCAGAATTCGTAATTGTTTAGTGACATAAATATTGATCGTTCGTGGGGGAAAAATGGCGCCTTTTCGTGAACTATGACTTTCGTCGACTGTGCAGAATATCCTATAAAATATTCAGTGCAATTTTGTACTTTTATCCAACTCCAAATTGAAATGCATTTTAAGGCGAGAGCCTGAATTAGAAGATCCGAAAAATCGTTTTTTTTTATTGCTTTAATCGATAGATGAACTATCCCAAAGTTGGGCGTAATTCTTTTTATAAATACGAATACGAATTTGTCCACATCGTGATTTTCATGTGAATATAAATACAAATTTAGTCATACATTACTTATTTGTATTCACATGCATGCATACAAATACAATTGTATTCACAAATATTCTGAACATACAAATAAATTCACAGAAAGAATTGTGAATATTCACAAGAAATGTGAATGTTTACAAAAAATTCTGTAAATTAAAAAAAATTCACATCAAAATCTGTGAACGCAAATGTATTCACAAAAAAATTGTAAATACAAAAAATTCACAAAATAAGTTGTGATTTTTTTCGTATTTAAGACAAATTAAAATCAAATTCACAATGACTAGATTAAAATTTACACCAAAAGTGAGTTCTTACGTATTTTGAGAGAAAACATTGCGTCGAGGCAAAGAAATTTTTGCAAAAAAGGTTGTGAGTTTCAAATATTACATTATAAATATGAAAAAATTCACAAAATGAGTTGTGAATTTCCTCAAGTTGAAGAGAATTAAAATCGAATTCACGACAATTATATTAAAAATTACACCACAAGTGAGTCCTTACGTGTTTTGAGAGAAAACATGGTGTTGAACTCAACAAGTAAGAACTCACTTTTGGTGTAAATTTTAATCTAATCATTGGGAATTTGATTTTAATTCGTCTTAAATACGGAAAAATTCACAACTTGTTTTGTGAATTTTTTCGTATTTACAATTTTTTGTGAATACATTTGCATTCAGAGATTTTTATGTGAATTTTTTTTTAATTCACAGGATTTTTTGTAAATATTCACATTTTTTGTGAATATTCACAATTTTTTCTCTGAATTTATTTGTATATTCTGAATATTTGTGAATACAATTGTATTTGTATGCATGCATGTGAATACAAATAAGTGATGTATGAATAAATTTCTATTTATATTCATATGAAAATCACGATGTGAATAAATTCGTATTCGTATTTATAAATAGAATTACGCCCAACTCTGAACTATCCAAGAATATATTTACAAAGTTACAGAGGCCAATTGTAAATAGTTTTGAAGATTCAAAGCCAAAAGCAGAGAAACGATTGATATTCGATATTGATATTTCCTCCTAGTGAAGACTTTGAAGCGCGTTTTCGCCAGTTTTTTTTCACGATTTTTCCAAATTGGCGGGCGTGATAGCAAACGAAACTAAACGGCGTATTGAATCAAACCAAAGCTTATTTTCTTCAGTAAAAAAATCTCTTCAAAGGTAATTAAAAAAAGTCTTTTGAAACTATTTTTATAGCACGTTAGTGTTTTTTTTTAAGGTGTCAGGCCGCAGTAGAATTTTCATAAAATCGATTTTTTCGCTATAAACGGTGCTATATTATCATAAGAATAAGTTACTATTCGATTTATACCAAGAACATTTTTTTTCACCGACTTTGAGCGTATAACGTAAGCCCACCTCTGGCACGGCCATAGAGTACCTAAAGCTTTAAACGCGTTTTTCTCGAAACAGCTTTTTTCCAATTGGCGTGGCAAATAACTTCAACAATTTTCACTCGATTTACTTCAAATTGAAAAGTTATGTTCCTAATTGCATTTCGCAGAGAAGTATGTACGGAATTTCTCATTAATCGAAAACTTTTCATTTTATGAGCAGTTTTATGCGAAATGTTTCACTGAAAATTCGTTCAAATACCTACAACTCAATTCAAATACCTACAACTATTGAATAAAACAATATTTTTTAAATTCCGTACGTACTTCTCTAGGTATTCTAATGTAGATTTACGAGAATTTTTGTTTTTTGTTCTAGGTACAAAATTGTGGATGCTAAATGTCACGCCGCGAAGCGGCCAAAAAAGTGATAACAAAAGAAAATATTAGTAGTCGGCCATTTTGTACATCGAAAAAAAAAATTTCTAAAAGCTTGATATCCATACTAAATAGACGTGTAATTAATTTTATGACTAAATCACTTTTTCATACGAACAAAATTTGTTAAATTCGCACACGATTTTATACCCGTTACTGTGGGGCCTAACCCCTTAATACAATTCTACCCAATAACCGATTTGCTGCACTCAACTCGTCACGTCGGACGATGTTGAAGTTTGCATCGTTGGAATGCAACGAAAATTCTTTTGTATTTTTTTTTACTTCCTGGTTTTCATTATTTTCTAACAGCTTGATATTCATACTAAATAGACGTGTAACTAGTTTTATGAGTGAATCACTTTTTCATACGAAAAAAAAATTGTTAAATTCGCACACGATTTTATACCCGTTACTGTGGCCTAACCCCTTAAGCACGTACCAGCTCACGATGATGTTCGCAATTTAATTCGACGTGATAAAATCCTGGATTTCTCGTTACTTATCTCGTTTTGCATTAATGGGCAAACCATGACGCCATGTACGTTACTACTATAGTTATGTAGACACACTGTTGATAACGATAAGCTACAATTCTTGCATGCATGTTAATATATATTTATATATAGAAAGAAAGAGAACGCTGTTTTTTAATCCAAAGTTGCGAGACCCATTTTGCTTTTATTAATTAATAATCACGAAAGTATATACACACATGTATATATGTATATGTATTTATGTATATATATATATATATATATATATATATATATATATATATATATATATAAAGGCGTCGATTTTTTTTTTAATTTCGCTACATATTTCCGATTGTGTAAAAAATTAAAAAAAAAACCACAGAAGCGTTTTCAGACGAAAACAATAACATAAAGTTTGAGCCAAGTCGAAAGGCGTCGAGTCTAGAAGTGGTCAATTTGGTGTGGAGTGCGCCATATATAATATTATATATATATATATATATATATATATATATATATATATATATATATATATATATATATATATATATAT
>OX101789.1:25352619-25698978 GCA_944452715.1 Ophion slaviceki
GTGTAAAGGCGGGGTGTCAACTCTGCACCGTGCAAGTCGCCTCTGTGTCAAGTCGCCACTTCAACTCGCCGTCTGTTCAACTTGCCAAAGCGGGCAACTCGCCACAGACCCAAGTGGACACCGTAGCAGCCCGCCGTTTCCCCGACGCTCGCGTAACCCCACTCTTCAGATTCGGGCCGGGCATTTTTTGCTACCGTTTCAACTCGCACCGTGTCTCAACTCGCCACGCGCTGCGTGCTCAACTTCCATTTCCTAGCGACTGTACTTTTTCCGAATCACCCATACCCGGGAACGAGAAATATACAAGCAAAATGTTTTCACATGTACCGACTACCCGCTCTGTCAGTTCTCTAGTTTATCGATTGATTTTGAATGGAAATTTCACGAGCGGCATTTTTCTATAGCTTTATTCCTTAATAATGCCACGAACATATATGCAGTCTCCTAAAATTTTAATTCTTCCATAATTCGCGGAAAAAAGCGTCATTTTGGAGTACTTGAGAGTAACGATAAGCAATACTAAGAGAACTGAAAACTCATATAATAATCGTGTGAAAGAAAAACTGGTGGCCTCGTACAGTTGGACAGATTTTCGTTGCCGTTGAATATAGGATTATGATCTTCAAGAGGATGTTTAATTTTGTTCTGAATTTCATTTCTTGTGGCTCTTGATTTATTCTTAAAAATCATTGTGCAAAGTCTACATTTTATAATCAACTTTTTAATCATCAAAAATATCGATGAAAAAATCATATGCATTTACAAGAAATTAATATCATAAAACGATTAATTTCATTACAGATTTAAACGTCCACATTATTATTATCCATGTTGTTCAAACACTTAATGCCTCAGAACAGTGCATGTCGGATATATTTATTTTTCATTAATGTGTGACATATCGTCTACTATATATGAAAAAATTGAATCATCGTATAACATGAATACGCTGTGTTGAAAAGCGCAGAATCATTAAGGGTGGGGGGTAAGGATAATTTGCTATAAAAAAGCATATTTTCGATATTGTTTGTTGACGACACTGTTTATATATATTTATTTATATAATTAGTATAAGATAAAAGGACATTTGAAGAATATTCTGTGAAATTTTCGTTAACAATTGTGCAGAAATAAGCCAGTGACAGCAAATATTCTCAGACGCCACCAAAAAAAAGTTACATTGCGGTGAACTGCATAACTCACCACTGGATAATCCGAAAAAAAATCCAAGAAGATTGTATTAGTTAATAAGTTTCTTGAGGTAACGCTGTCGCGTTTTTATTTTTATTTTTTTTATTTTCAATTGTTAGTCACACCTAGAAGACAAAATAGCGATTTTTCATTTAAAAAATTGGAACCTATATTATTGCAAAATGAATTAAAATGATGAAAAAAAACTCGTCAGCGTTACCTCAAGAAACTTATTAACTAATACAATCTTCTTGAAGTTTTTTTCTCGGATGATCCAATGATGAGTTATGCAGTTCACTGCAATTTTTTGGAGGTGTCTGCAAAGATGTGCTCTCAATGGCTCATTTCTGCATAATTGTTAATGACAATTTTACAGAATATTCTTCAAATGTCCTTTTATTATATACTTCTTACACAAATAAATACATATCAGCTGTGTCGTAAAAAAAAATTATCCTAAATATGCTTTTTTTCGTAGCGAAATAGCCTTACCCCCCCCCCCCCCCCCCGCCCTTGCCCTTAACACGTCTGGCCACCCTGGCCACTCGAAAAATGGGCATTATTTTTTAAAAGTCATAAACTCAACAGTATAAAACAATATATGTTAATTTTTTAACCTAAGGTAAGAGACAGCTTTGAAAATGCCTCAAATAAATTTTATTTTAAAGTATTATAGGACGAATATTATTGTAAGATGAATTTCCGTTTCAGGCAAACAACGAAAAAGCATCTTCGTTGACAGAATCGTGAAGAAAAAAGTTTATTTTTCATGTTGCCAAGTAACGAAGTAACTTGGCTCGGATCAGTACAGTAAATACTGAAGCGAAGGAACGGATTTATAAATAAAAGGATCATTGTCGAATTTTTGTCAATACTTGTGGTTTTATTTATTTAACTCTTTAAAAGAATGCACAGCCGTCTCGGATTTTTTTATGCTACGATTCACATCCTACATTAATAACTGTTCAATAGCCGGGTAAGTAGGGAAAAATTGGCCTCGCATTTTTTCCAGCGAAATTTGGAGTGTATTCTGAGGTGTAAAAAAAAACGAATTTTCTGAAAATGTCATCCCCGTCAGCGCAATGGTTTTAGAAAAATGAATTTTTTTTTAAATATAAAAAAATTCCGAAAACGGGTAAGTGGATCAATTTGATTTTTTTTGGTAGTTGTTCCAATCAAACGTGTCACGAAATACAATTAGAGAACATTTTGCGAAAGATTAAGATTTGAAAAAAAATAATGTTCCTTGTTTTATTATTTTTTACTATAATCCACTTGGGGTACAATAATGAAATTTTTTTTCATATAATCTTTGGGCACCTTATTAGATTATATAATTTTTTTTTAAACGATCGGATTGGTACGCCGCAGTGAAAAAAAAAGAAACTATTGATATATTTTAGTTATATAGATATATAACTAAAATATATCAATAAAGTCTGATATGTGACTAAATGATCGGTTTGGTACGCCACAGTGAACAAAAAAGAAACACACTTTATTGATATATTTTAGTTATATAGATATATAACGGAAATATATCAATAAAGTGTGTTTCTTTTTTTTTCACTGTGACGTACCAAACCGATCATTTTGAAAAAATTATATAATCTAATAAGGTGCTCAAAAATTATATGAAAAAAATTTCGTTATTGCACCCCAAGTGGATTATAGTAAAAATAAAATAAAAGAAGGAACATTTTTTTAAACTTTAATCTTTCGCAAGATGTTCTATAATTTTATTTCGTAACACGTTTGATTGGAACAAGCACCAAAAAAATCAAATCGATCCACTGAACCGTTTCCGGAATTTTTTTATATTTAAAAAAAATTCATTTTTCTAAAACCATTGCGCTGACGGGGATGACATTTTCAGAAAATTCGTTTTTTTTACACCTCAGAATACACTCCAAATTTCGCTGGAAAAAATGAGAGGGCAATTTTTCCCTACTTACCCGGCTATTGAACAGTTATTAATGTAGGATGTGAATCGTAGCATAAAAAAATCCGAGACGGCTGTGCATTCTTTTAAAGAGTTAAATAAATAAAACCACAAGTATTGACAAAAATTCGACAATGATCCTTTTATTTATAAATCCGTTCCTTCGCTTCAGTATTTACTGTACTGATCCGAGCCAAGTTACTTCGTTACTTGGCAACATGAAAAATAAACTTTTTTCTTCATGATTCTGTCAACGAAAATGCTTTTTCGTTGTTTGCCTGAAACGGAAATTCATCTTACAATAATATTCGTCCTATAATACTTTAAAATAAAATTTATTTGAGGCATTTTCAAAGCTGACTCTTACCTTAGGTTAAAAAATTAACATATATTGTTTTATACTGTTGAGTTTATGACTTTTAAAAAATAATGCCCATTTTTCGAGTGGCCAGGGTGGCCAGACGTGTTAAGGGCAAGGGCGGGGGGGGGGGGTAAGGCTATTTCGCTACGAAAAAAAGCATATTTAGGATAATTTTTTTTTACAACACAGCTGATATGTATTTATTTGTGTAAGAAGTATATAATAAAAGGACATTTGAAGAATATTCTGTAAAATTGTCATTAACAATTATGCAGAAATGAGCCATTGAGAGCACATCTTTGCAGACACCTCCAAAAAATTGCAGTGAACTGCATAACTCATCATTGGATCATCCGAGAAAAAAACTTCAAGAAGATTGTATTAGTTAATAAGTTTCTTGAGGTAACGCTGACGAGTTTTTTTTCATCATTTTAATTCATTTTGCAATAATATAGGTTCCAATTTTTTAAATGAAAAATCGCTATTTTGTCTTCTAGGTGTGACTAAAAATTGAAAATAAAAAAAATAAAAATAAAAACGCGACAGCGTTACCTCAAGAAACTTATTAACTAATACAATCTTCTTGGATTTTTTTTCGGATTATCCAGTGGTGAGTTATGCAGTTCACCGCAATGTAACTTTTTTTTGGTGGCGTCTGAAAATATTTGCTGTCACTGGCTTATTTCTGCACAATTGTTAACGAAAATTTCACAGAATATTCTTCAAATGTCCTTTTATCTTATACTAATTATATAAATAAATATATATAAACAGTGTCGTCAACAAACAATATCGAAAATATGCTTTTTTATAGCAAATTATCCTTACTCCCCACCCTTAATGATTCTGCGCTTTTCAACACAGCGTATTCATGTTATACGATGATTCAATTTTTTCATATATAGTAGACGATATGTCACACATTAATGAAAAATAAATATATCCGACATGCACTGTTCTGAGGCATTAAGTGTTTGAACAACATGGATAATAATAATGTGGACGTTTAAATCTGTAATGAAAGGAATCGTTTTATGATATTAATTTCTTGTAAATGCATATGATTTTTTCATCGATATTTTTGATGATTAAAAAGTTGATTATAAAATGTAGACTTTGCACAATGATTTTTAAGAATAAATCAAGAGCCACAAGAAATGAAATTCAGAACAAAATTAAACATCCTCTTGAAGATCATAATCCTATATTCAACGGCAACGAAAATCTGTCCAACTGTACGAGGCCACCAGTTTTTCTTTCACACGATTATTATATGAGTTTTCAGTTCTCTTAGTATTGCTTATCGTTACTCTCAAGTACTCAAAAATGACGCTTTTTTCCGCGAATTATGGAAGAATTAAAATTTTAGGAGACTACATATATGTTCGTGGCATTATTAAGGAATAAAGCTATAGAAAAATGCCGCTCGTGAAATTTCCATTCAAAATCAGTCGATAAACTAGCGAACTGACAGAGCGGGTAGTCGGTACATGTGAAAACATTTTGCTTGTATATTTCTCGTTCCCGGGTATGGGTGATTCGGAAAAAGTACAGTCGCTAGGAAATGGAAGTTGAGCACGCAGCGCGTGGCGAGTTGAGACACGGTGCGAGTTGAAACGGTAGCAAAAAATGCCCGGCCCGAATCTGAAGAGTGGGGTTACGCGAGCGTCGGGGAAACGGCGGGCTGCTACGGTGTCCACTTGGGTCTGTGGCGAGTTGCCCGCTTTGGCAAGTTGAACAGACGGCGAGTTGAAGTGGCGACTTGACACAGAGGCGACTTGCACGGTGCAGAGTTGACACCCCGCCGAGTAGAGCAGGCAAGAGCCTGCCAAGCGCCTCGAGTGTACGCGAAGATTGCCGGACGATCGGCGCACAGCTGTCACAAGATACGTTTTCCCGCCAACTGCTAATGGCGTTAGTGCGGGCAGCGCGGGGGAGGGGGGGTAGCAAAAATGGTGGGGCGAAAATTTCCCCTTCGCTCGGCTCCCTTGCGCGAGCCCTCGGGGCGACAGGAGGGAGGAAGAGGCTTCCTGCATGTAGTTACAGCCCGAGAGACGCTGAAACGGTAGTTCGAACGGGAAGGGGCAGGGGGGGGGGTGACTGAAAAAAGTCGAGCGTCGGGCAGCGGGTAATTCCTTCCCCTTTCCTCCCACCCTGTCGGGCCGCAGTGCTGCTTCTGTCAAGCCGGCGTCGGCGTGTTCCAACTACGCTCTCAGTCGGCTTCTCGCATCCGAAGTGGCGTGGCCAAAAACCGTACCGCGCGAATCGTGTTACTCCGTTCTCGTTGAAACTTCACACGACGCAGCCGCGTGACTGAATAGTGCCGTACCGAGCCGAACATTTCGCCGTCGCGAATCCGTTGATTTTGCGAGGCTGAGCGATCGGGGCGAGAAATCCTCGCGAATGGACGCTGCGGTGAGGCTTAAACCGAGGCTACATCGCCGATTAGGCTTAAACCGAGGCTGCGAGGTGAAAACGTGTTATAGGTGAAGTTGGAACGGGCAACGCTTGGGTGAAGACGTTTTTGGTGGTCCAGGTGGTCTTTGGGACGCGCGGGATAATCGGGCCGAATTTTCGACTTGCCGAATTCACGGTCCTGGGAGGGTTCCTTCCACGTGCATTTTGTAGGGAAGTCGAGTGACGAGGTTTCCAGTTGGTTTTGCAAACGGGAAGCGTCGCGTCCTCGCAAAAGGATAAAACTCGCGCTGAACTGGACGAAACGTCAGATCGTGGCGTCTTCGGTGATTCGCGCGCACACGCACGTATAGGTGTGTGCAGGAGGGGAAGAATTCGAAAGTAGCGCCGCCGTTCGTTGTGACAGCCGACCGGAAGTGGTTAGAAGTCGCGCGCGTTGATATTGTCCACGCGGTCTCCGCGTTTCGTTTTAGCGACGACTCGTGCTGTTTTATTCGTGTGACGGTGTTATCGAAGTGAGAAGTACCCGCGGTCTTTTTAGACGACCGGAAGGGGCTGTCAAGAAACTGATTAGGATCTCGAGGAGTTGGGTTTCGAAGATAAAAGTATGTTGCCACCGGGGGCGATGCATCTCGAGCAGAGAATGAACGGTGATAGCAGAACAGCTATGGAGCATCATCATCATCACCATCATCATCATTCGCATCACTTGGAGCATCGAGGCTCCCAGAGCGTCGTCAACGGGGTCAGGGACAATCATTTCCCTCACAGAACGGCTGTCCTCTCGCCAGGTAAGAAGAGCAAGCGACCCCAACGATCCGCGGAAAGAAAGAGAAAACTATGGGCTTTGACACTCGGGCTCGGGCACAAACGGGCCCTCAGGCCCAAAAGAGGGCGACGAATTCTCAACGGGAGAAAAGGTTGCCAGATGTCGACGGCTTTTCACTCGTTGTATCGCGCTTCTAGACTCACCATCTCGATACCCGTCCTGTCTAGCTTGACAATGTGCACCTTCATCCCTTCTTCGCCCTCGTTGCCAGGAAGCGAATTGTAATCGTTTCCACGAGGATTCGTCGGTCGTGAACGCCGATCCGGTGGAAAGTCCTACGCCTACGTTCAATCGTCGCGCTACTTTCTTTGTCGCGGACCAGTCCCAGGGAGACTTGCCGTGCTTAATTTCTTACTCACCTTCGCGAATACAGGGCTCTTCTGCTATTAGAATAGGTGGGGTGTTAGGGACGGTTTTCCTCGTGGCGTTTGGAACACACATTGAAATTATTGGGAAATTTAGAATTTTGAAAACTGCACGGTGAGGGTGGTTTTTATCCTGGGTGGATTCGTTCTTACTAGTCTTTTTGGATTATTGAAAATTACAAATTTACGGAAAATGAAACACATTCCCAAAAAGACAGATTTTGGGAATCCGAAATAATGTAAAATTAGAGATTTTTGAAAGAACAAGCCAAACTCGGAATAACATTTTTTGGAAATCTGAATAAACCCAAAATTACATTTTTTTCGAAATTTTGAAGAAACCTAAAAATACATTTTTTGGAAATCTCAACAAACTTAAAATGCCATTTTTTGGCAATTTGAATAAACCGAAAGTCCCATTTTTTTTTTGGAAATTTAACCAAACAAAAACACATTTCAAAAAAATCTGAACAAACCTAAAATTTAATTTAAAGAAAAATATAAACTAACCTAAAATCAATTTTTTTGGAAATCTGAATAAAACGAAAATGACATTTTTTGGAAATTTGGACAAACCTAAAATCACATTTTTTAAGATCTGAACAAACCCAGTCACATTTTTTTGAAAATGTGAATAAACCCAAAATTTCTTTTTTTTCAAAATCTATACAAAACCCAAAATTACAATTCTTTGGAAATCTGCATTAACCCAAAAAGACATTTTTTTCGGAATTTTGAAGAAGTCTAAAATTACATCTTTTGGCAAACTGAATAAACCCAAAATCAATTTTTTTTGGAAATTGAACCAAAGCCAAAAACATTTTTAAAAATCTAAACTAACCCAAAATCAATTTTTTTTTGGAAATCTGAATAAACCGAAAATGACATTTTTTTGGAAATTTGGCCAAACCCAAAATCACATTTTTTTGAAGATCTGAACAAACCCAGTCACATTTTTTTGAAAATCTGAATAAACCCAAAATCTCATTTTTTTCAAAATCTATACAAACCCAAAATCGCAATTCTTTGAAAATCTGCATAAACCCAAAATGACATTTTTTTTGGAAATTTGGCCAAACCCAAAATCACATTTTTTCAAAGATCTGAACAAACCCAAATCCCAATTTTTTTGGAAATCCAAAGAAGCTTCAAGTCCCAAATTTCCGGAAACCCAAACGAATCCAATATTTCCATATTACTAAACTCGAGCAATCCAAAAATCCCAATGCTTGGGGGGATTGACAGAGTATCCAAACAAACCCAAGATTCCAAATTTTTGGAAAAACCGTTTCTTCTCGGCACCTCTATACTGCCGATATTTCCCAAATGCCTTCTGTTTTTTTGGCAAATGCGAAAATTGTGAATTTTCACAAAAAGATCGCACGCAAATCTCCGCACTTTCGGAACGATTGAATTTAAACCAAGCGTATTGACTTGCTCTTTTCGCCTCCACATGAGCCAAGAATGATAAAATGTTCACTGGTGTCTATTTACGTGCCAAATAGACGTCGAAACAAACCACTTAAAGAGCGACCCGAAGCCACAAACTTTTCAATGTGGCTAGTCATTCAATGACAGGCATATGCCTTACGATATTTGTTTATACGACCGCACATACGGGGATACCGATAGTAAAGTGCGTATGCGCGCGTACGTGTGTTGGGAAGAAAAAGATAGAACGTGGTGGCCGGCTAAGCGGGGCCAGTGGCTCCTCGTGAATCGTCTGGATCACTGGTGTACGCCACACAAACGTACAAACGTCTCGCATGGTAAAACTCCTTGGACGGTTTGAACTTCGCACCCTGTGTTAACGGCCGGTAACCACGCAATCGTCACTCCGCGACTCTCGCTGCGGCACTCTTACCCAATTATCGCCTCAAACTTTCGACTCCACGAGGGAAAATTAAGAGAGCTGCTCGAAAGACATGCTCCTGGCTGACATGTCGATAGATCATCGTCATCCAAATTCTCCTTTGACGTACAGTTTTTTCTTCTTTTATTATCGAAAACGATATCGCAGCTGTCATTTTTTTACTCCGCTCTCCTTTATTTTTTTCCCAGTACATACGCGAATCTTTTTTTTCTCGGTATTTCGACATTTAGTGATGAAATTGACGTTTGCATCTTCGGAATGCAATTAATTTTTTTTTACTCGCTGTTTCGTCTTTTTGCAGACTCTAGCTTGTGTTAATCAGTGTTTAAGGTGTTTATTTAAACTTCTGCTAAAGAATATTTGGTGGAATGATGAAAGTAAAGAAATAAAAATGTGAAAAAGGACTTTCCTTGCGTTCACGTTATCTTCCAAAAGCAGGATTTTCATGGGGTTTAAGTTTGCAGCCTTGCAGTGCAACGAAAGTTTTATTTTATATTTTTATTACCTCATTTTGATTACTATAGAAAATATTTTTTGCAGATTTATATTGTAAATTTAGAGATGGGTATTTTAAAAAATGGTTGAGGGATTTTCTTAGGCAACTTCTGCGATAAGAAGTTGAAGCAATTTAGAAATATTAAGCAGGTCGCAGCGTTAGCTACAATCCAAGAATAAAAAAGATAAAAATACATGTTATTGTCTAGACTATACTGAGTCTTTACGAATTTTTTGAAATTTTTTTACTACTTAACTACAGAGTTAAAAAATAGTTTAATGTATGAAATTTTTGTGGGTTAGATGAGCAAGACGTTCACAATACGGATGATGTAATTTTTTTGGCTATTTAGCACCAAGCTAAACCATTTCTAACAACGGATTAACGCAACCTAAACCTTTGTAAAGATTTAGAAAAAAAAACATCTTGCCCATCGTAAACGATATATATTCAATATTGAATCATCAAGGTTTGATAAAAGGCCACGAATCTTGGCTGGTGAATGAAGAGAATCCTGCCAACCTCAATGTCCGCGAAGTTGCGGTATTTCGGCACCACTTAATAATAAATGGTAGTTATAAATAATCTCGCAACATCAATATAAATAGGTATAATTAGAAATGACTCGAAGTTTCACTCTGGGTTGTATAAAACATTCACTGACGCACTTTTTTCACAATAATCATCGATAATGTTATACTTTTTCAAGTTGGTAATAACCCAAAACTATTTTTGGTAAATATTTACAAGTGGGGCTCCAGCCCTAATCGGCTCTAAATTTTTTCCCCCGTATTCGGCGCTATTCTGCAGTATAAAAATATGTTTTTTTTTTGTGATGGGGAAGGGGTATTTCCTTAAGAAAAAAAAATTCCGGAAAATATTCGATTTTTGAAGTACGTTTTCTGTATGCTTACTCTAATTTGTTTGGGTTTGTTTGGGTCAAACACTTGATGTCGCCAAACCTGTTTCCTCCATACCTTTAAAAAAGTAAAAAAAAAAGCGTTTGGGGGTTGAAATTGTCTTCCCCCGACTTAAATTTTATAAACAAAGTGGCCTGAAATACATCGATTCATTACAAAATTTCTAAACTCCTTTTCTAGCTGGTACCCTACTTGTAAATATTTACCCCATTTTTTATTCACGTAATCTTCATTTATATATTTTATGAAAAATTAGCATCTACAGAATAAATCCATACCTCGTATGCATTTTTTTGAGGTTCATTGAAGGAAAAATGCATACACCGTCATTTGACTCAACTGGGCCGCTCCAACCTTCTTAATTTTCATTGGATTCCAACGATGCAAACTTCAATCTTGTGGATTTTTACACAGGCTTAGCATCGCTTGTTTACTCAATGAACAAAACTCGAGTGACGTTACGGTCGCGCTCCGTCGTCCCGAGCTGGAATTTCAGGACGCTGGAAAATTCGAGATGGCGGGGTGCGATGACGTTCGTGAAAGAAACACCGGCAGCGAGAATAACCGGTATACAGAAATGAGCGAGTCGTTCGCTGGTCAGCTGTCAAGAGCTGTTGCACTCTTAACGGGCGCAAAGTCGAAGGTTCCCAAGGAAATTCTCGCCGTCTGGCCTCTCTGCTAACTGTACCAATGCCTATATGTACACGTGTGATATATATATATATATAATATTGGTATGGCTACTTACGTGTCCTTTGGTGGGTTTGTCCCAAATTGCATAGTGTTAAGAGAGGACACCACTGTGACGGGCCGAACGAAGGTCGTTTTTTCCCGATTTTTTTTGTCTGTTACATTATTTATTTGGGTTTTGGAAAAGAGGAATGTTATTGAGCATACATTGAACTTATTTCGTGTAAATTTTTATTTCAAAAAATTAAAAACTAAGGACGTTACTCTGGTATAATAGAACCTCTGTATAAAAATGGGTGGTATGAAAAATAAAAATAAAAAAGTTCTAAAATCTATATAAATTTAGTTTTCGCACGTCGACGTTTTTTCGAAAAAAAAGTCACAAAATGGCGGGTGTTAAAAAAAGTAATTTCGTAAAAACGACTCCGTACCATATTTAAAATTTTCGATATTCAAACTTGAATTTTTTTGTCAAATATTCTTGAATATACTTTGAGAAAAAGCAAACAAAAAAATCGATTTTTTTTACCCGTCACATTGATGTCTCAACTTAAAGTTATCATCGTTGAAACGCCAGTTTTTGTTTATTTTCGCGTTCCTTTATTTTCATAATTATCCAGAATCTTTTTGCATATTCGACTTTTACATTTAAAATAGCCTAAGACACAGTTTTAACGATTTTCGTAGCTGAAAAGTTGGAAAAATAAAAATAAGGCAATGAAAACAAACCTCTGTAATCCACCACCATAAGCTTCAACGTCAAACGTCCTCACTCCTACGCCATTGATGAATCAACTGTGCCTAGTTTTTTTGCAAAAGACAAGAATTCCTTACATCGAGAGGTTTTTCACGCTAGTCGTGATGGACAAATTCTTTTTTTTTTTTTTTAATTGTGAGACCCAACCTGACACGTCTGAATCAATTCGAGGACGAAAATCGTGTAGAACGAAGGATCTGAAATATGCCGCGTTCAAATGCGAAACGTTTTGGGGTTTGGAACGAAACGAAATTGCGCCTCGATGAGCGCGGAAAGCACGGTTGATCGATGTTCCGGGCATGAATTAACCGTCGAAACTCTAAAACCGGTCCCCGATACTTTTCGCGGTGACGTACTCGCCTCCGATCGATCTCGAGTACCAAAAAGACGTGACAGCGGTGAGAGAGCACGGCATCGAATAACTAGAGCTTGAGGCAAAGTTTCCGGATATCGTTCCGAAAAGTCCATACCGCCGATTAATTTGGAATTTCGTGTACCCATGTATTTTGACTCGCTGATCACGAATGGGATAGTGAAAATACCCGCAAATTTGATTTCCAAGGTCAAAACTCGCAAAATCTGATTTTTTAAATGTTTTTCTCCTTTATTTAAATAAATGTTGATCTTAGAGAAAAATGTTTTCTACTAAAGTTGTAGCCTATGAAAAGATTAATCTTTTATGTTCTATACAGATTTCGTCTAGAACCATTCTATTTGGAGAAAACTGGGATAATGCTCCAATAAGTACATTTTGCTAAACTCCATTAGTTCCGATATTATCTATACGCACTTTACCGCGAGGAGGTTGGGGTTTAGTCTTTGAAGTGCAGTTTAACCTTTAAACCCACACAAACTCAAACAAAAAGGGCAAAAAATAAAATAAGATACAAAACCCAAACCAAATAAAAAAATTCAACATGCACTTTAAAGACTAAACTCCAACCTTTTCGCGGTAAAGTGCGTAACTAGCTAATATCGAAACTAATGGAGTTTAGCTAAATGTACTTATTGAAACATTATCCCATTTTTCTCGCAACAGAATGGTTTTAGACAAAAACTGTATAGAACATAAAAGATCAATGTTCTTATGGTCTACAACTTTGGCAGGAAACATTTTTCTCTAAGATCAACATTGATTAAAATAAAATAGAAAAACTTTTGAAAAAATCAGTTTTTGTGAGTTTCGACGTTAAAAATAAAATGTGCGGGTATTTTCACTATCATATTCGTGATCATCGAGGCAAAGTGCACGGGTACACATCGGTTTCGCGATTCGGCTCTATCGACTTTTTCTCTCTCACGGAGAAAAGCATATCTCTTCACCATTTTTATCATAGCTATCAATTTGAATGAATTTCACGTTCGATTGATCCCCCTCTTTTCGAATTTCCATAATCAGCGTGAATTATATTCCCGAGCAACGCGAAGATAAGTTTTTCCTCCTGCCGGAAACGTACGGCCGATGGCATGAGCTTTACAAGAGTAGAGAAATTCGGGGCCGATTTTCGTCCGGGCCTTTTGTCTTCCGGCCTTTATATTCCGAGTCATTCAACGTCTTTTCCGAACAATGGAGGCTTGTACCCGATCGGAGGCTAACGATCATTGCATTCACGTTTCATGTGTGAATTCTAAGCTCGTCGTTCGGTAATCGCCAACATTTTCGACGATCTCGAGGAAATTACGGAGACCGCAATTGCCTCGTGTATCTACGAGCCTGTGTGTGTGTGTCGAATCTTCGACAGGGAAAAGGGCTCGATTCTCTCGTCGCCGAGTCATACGGGATATGCCTCTTTGTTTGCCACGATGGTACGTACACGGAGGGGCCTCGGCGTTTGTTCGATTCCCGTGTGCGTCTTTGTTTTATACTCTGCTCCTCCGGACGTACGTTGTCCCCAACGATGAATAATTAATCGTCCACGAGGTCGAATTAGATTCCAGACTAGCCTCGAGGCTCTCGAGGGTATGTACGGAGCAATCGTTCGAATTCTATCTATCGTTTCGATGGATCTTCTCCTCGAAGCATTTCATGTGAAACTTATATCAAAGTTACACCAATTCGGTAAAAAAATGTATGCGTGATACTGTTATTCTTGTTTTTCTTATTACTATTATTATTATTGTTATTATAAGAAAATGATGCAAATTAGTTTTATATCTTGTAGGAAATTTGGACATTTCATTGGCCGATTATCGTATTTTTGATTGATCATTAACAAAATCGTTAATAATAAACATGAATAATGTATTATTATTATAAGAAAATAATACATTATATAATATATATAATATTATATAATACAACAACCGAAGTTATCATTAGTTGGTAACATACTGAAACTATTAAATTAAACTAAAGTACTACAAAATAATTATTATATTATTATTATATAATAATAATATATTATATAATAATATTATTAATTATTAATAATATTATAATATAATAATATTATTAATTAATAATAATAATGTATTATTATTATTATTATTATTACTTCAATGGTACATAAATCCGTGGAAAATTGAAAACAGAGATAGAAATAGGTTTACATCCTGCGGAGAATTCGGGCATCCAGTTGTACATTTTTTTCCTTCTTTTCGTTGAAGTGAAAATTCGAATTTTTGTCGAAAAAAGACTTTGTTATTCAATTTTCACTTCAAAAAGGCTATATTTGAACGAGAGAGCAATGTTTGGAAATTGCTACTATAGTTGATTCAGATTTGCAATGTTTAAACCAGATTTATAACGTTTATCTAATTTTTTATTTGAAAATGGCTGCAATATTTAATTCATAATTGTAACGTTTAAGTCGAATTTATAATCTATCAAAATCGTAATTCCGACTCAAAGTATTCGATTTATAATATATCAAAATCAGATTAAGGGAGGACATTACTGTGATGAGCCGAAAAAGGAAGTTTTTTTCCGAATTTATGTTGTGTACTAGATTATTTATTTGAGATTTTGAAAAAAGGTATGTTGATAAGCATACATTAAAATTATTTCATGTAAATGTGTATTTTGAAAAATGAAAAATTAACAATGTTATTGAGGTATAATAAAGCCTCTATAAAAATGTGGTACAACGGCTAGATCGATAACTTGACAATGGTCGTAAAAGAAAAAAAAAAAACTTTAACTCCGTCAATTTTCACTATTGTAACTTGAAAATTTTCTCACATATTCTTGAATATTTATACTTTAATAAAATGCAAAAAAAAATATTTTCTTACCCATCACAGTGGTGCGTCTTGCCTTAATAAAAAAAATGCAAAAAATTTTGACAAAGTGCACGATCGAAAAAATGCTACTAACAAACAATGGAAGAAAGAGTTCGATGAATCGTAGGAAAAAAAAAGTATCGCGTAACGAGTGCGAAATTTCGGGTTGGTACAAGTATATTGAGCATAATTGATCGTTCGTTGGATAGAAATGTTGCGACCACGTGTTTATCAAGCCACGCGCGCACTCCTGTCAACGCATCTCGCTCGCGGCGTTGCGATCGTAAAATTACGAATTTCTCGGTCGAGCTACGTTACCGAGGAAGTTTCACGGAGGGAGCGGGAGACGGAGAGAGAGAGAGAGAGAGAGAGAGAGAGAGAGAGAGAGAGAGAGAGAGAGAGAGAGAGAGAGAGAGACTCGTATGCTTTAACACATGGAAATTTCACGTATTTCCATTCGTCCGTATTCCGGTTTTGAGTTTCAAAACCGTTTGCGAGATTCGCACAAGTCTCAAAGTCTCTCGAAATAGAAACGGTCTCGCGCTCGTTTACGAGTGTGTTGTGATCTCGTAACGAACGCGAAGAATACCGACACGCACACACGGAGAGAGAAAAAAAGCCGGGAGCACAACAAGCTGTAGTAAATTTCAGGCTCGTTGAGAAAATGCTGCTCTCTCGCGCGGAGAACGAAGCGTGCGTAAGAGATGGACCGTGGAGTTGCTCGTGTGGACCCCGTAACGGGCCGAGGAATCCAGGCGTTACCGCGCGCCACGTGGTCTCGCGCCGCTTATATACACCGAGCGAGCCTCGTCAAACTCGAGATCGAAACCTTTCGAGCAATTTTGTAAAAGAACCATAAAAAAGAACGCACTGCACGTTTTTCATTCAAAAGTAAAACTAACATTATTCGAACGTAAAATTCCCTTTTCGGGCAATTTTTTTTAAGGGGGGCGAGGTAAAAATAGCTAATTTTTATGATTTTTTTTCTGAAAGATTTCTTGGCCATTTTTGAGAGTTAAGGTATGTTTTCTTACTACTTTGGGCGGTTACATGGTATTTTTATTGTTAATATTTAAAAATTACGGAGGTATGCCACGGTCTTCTAAACGGGCTCCGGCGGATATGCCAGACGGCGTGACACGTAGCGTCGGCGGGATTAACCTGAAAAAAAAACCAACGAAGACTTTTCTTTCATTAGCACTCATACGCAGAATATGAACCAAGAAACAGTGAGAAATGTTGAAAATCGATGAAATGGTACGCTTTGAAACAAAAAGATTCAATTTTCCGAAAAAAAATCGGCTACATTTTGCAGTAAAAAAATGAAGACAGTCTGCGTCATTTTTTAGACAATAAGGTTGGAAACATTTATACCAAACTTCATCAGAATCGGTCGATTTGTTTTTTAGCTATACGTCACGCCAGTTTTGAAAATGCAGTTTAAACGACCGTGCCATATCTCCGCCATTTTTAAAGATTAACAAAAAGAAAATACCATGTAACAGCCAAAAGTAGTCATGAAACACACCCTAAGCCCCAAAAATGATGAAGAAATATTTCCTCAAAAACAAATTATGGATTGAATTTTTTATTTATCAACGAATTAAATTTTTTCTCGCCTTTCGCAGTCCATATTCGCTTTCACCTTCAGTGAAGGATTTTTTTCGATATTTTCATTGTCGCAATGACAAACAACTCTGAGATTCAAAAAATCGTAAATCGAGAAAAAATAAAATTCTATCAATTGTATATATTGAAAATTAAGGAAAATTTCTTTTTTTCGCCGTGTATTTTTTTTAACTCAATTTTTTTATTGGTGAGGTGATTCCAATTGAAAAAAATCGATCAAATTGTGGATTAAAAAAATGTATTCGTATATATATATACACACACACATATATGACATATAAACGCATATATATATTTATATGCGTTTGTTTCTTCGAATACAAAACAAAAAACATTTTCATTAATAATCTTACCTTGAATAAGCCTCAGGAAAAAAATGAATAAATGAGTAATAATTACATTTTATAGAAATAAATCATTATTTCAGACTTTCGCGATCGATCCGATTTCTATTCCATATTTTTGCTCGCGTTTTTTGCCGTCCGTATTCGCTTTCTTGCTATGTACAACGATTAAATGGTGGCAGAAATAAGGACGGTCGCGGTGTCGTCGGGCTCGTTGTCGGGGCAAGTTCGCGCTTATATACGAAAGCACGCTATATATACGAGGGACTTCGAAGTCGCGCGCGGGTTTCCTCCCGGTGCGGTGTGAGTGATCGTTGACACACTGACACAAATGTATGAATAAACATATAAATAACTGTGTGTTAGTTCTCTCTCTCTCTCTCTCTCTCTCTCTCTCTCTCTCTCTCTCTCTCTCTCTCTCTCTCTCCCCTCTCTCTGGCTCGCTCACACTGTCGCACTCTCACTATCGCGTTTTTCCATTGCAAAAGCTCGTCAAGTGCAGACTTTCGAAACCTCGCGAGTGAATTTTAAATTATTCCGTACATGTTCTTTATGTAAGAAACGTTCCGCGAAATTCTCACGATCTTTATATTCATCGATAACCCATCGATTGTACATTGTTCCGCAATTTTTACTCGACGTTCGCTGAATCGTAATTCAACCGGAAAGCAGCACCGAGAAATCTTCATTTTTTGCCCTTTTCAAAACATTTTTCGTCACTTATGTTTGGAAAATATTTTTTCAAAAGTATATTTCGCGAAAAAAATTCCACGTAGGATATTCGCGCTGTTTTTTCGCGAGATTCTTCAATCGGAGCCCGCTCGAAAGTACTTTTTTCCTGCTCTGCACGTGGACGTAGGAATATAAATAAGATTTAAACTTTCTTCGTACGAACTAGACGCGTGTATATAGATATATATGCGTGTACGTATATTTTGCCTTATTTATTCGTGTACAAATGCGGTACTCGACGGAGTGCCCGAGGGCTACAACGCGCTTGCATCGCTCCACGAGAGCCCGCGGAGTCGCATTTAATTTCTCTTAATTACGAGACTTGGTCCGGGATCGCCGATATAAATGGGAGCGAGAAAACGGTCGTCGAGGCCTCGTACGAGGCTACAAGGCCCCGTTTAACGCCCGCACGCGACAATGCTTTCGAGCACGAACACTCGCAAACCCACACAGCCACACACCGTCACAACTTTAGCCCCGAGGGACCCAGTTCTCAAGCCAACCCATTTCTACCGGCGTTCCTTGCTGTACATCAGCTTCTCTCTCGTTCTCTTTCTTCCCCGCTCTTTTTCCTGCTCTTTATTGGATAACGCGTAATGCGTACCTCTTGTGATTATTTGGAAAAAAAAACTCGCTGTTTCATTGCGCAATGAAATTGCCGATCTTTCCGGGTAATTACGATCACTGATACCATTTTTTTTTCGTCAATTTTTCGCTCTCCTCTTCCACTTGCTGACGCGGAATTTTCAAGCCCAATATTTGCTGACTTCACTCCATTTTTTTGCAATAGACTTCTATTTTTTTTAAGACATTTTCGTTGGCAGATTTTTGGCTGATGTGTCGATAAAATTATACTGCTCGATGCCTCGAATAATTTATTTCGAAAGGTGTCGAAGTTTGTGTCGTTGGAGTGCGACGGAAATCCTTTTTGTATTTTTATTATTATCCAAAATCTTCGTGGATCCAAAAATGTTTTAGAGTGATTAGGGTAGCCTGAAAGCGCTGGGAAAAAGCGAGAATTCCAATGATGCAAAGTTCAGCATCATTGTTTCAAAGTCCACATGCATGTCGATCGATGATGGACCCCCGATATAGAACGGTCAAGCGCAATGTGATATCGAATCTTTTTGCTTCCTTCCGTGCAGAAATTGGCATAGGGATCCAAGTGGATTCGAATACCAAAACGTCAGACTCGTACATTGGATTCTAATCGGGATTCCCCATTGGAATTCAATGCAAGAATCCAATTTGAATCCTAAAGGATTCCCGCTTTATCGAACAGAATCCAATGCGATTCTTGATGTACCATCGCGTTCGGTACGTTGAATTTTCTAAATAAAATATATAAAGGATGTCTCAAAATGACCTGACATTGTAAATTACGAGCCATTTTTTTGTGGCGAACATAAAGTACCAATCTTTGACAACTGGCATCAGGAAGTATTGAGGTTCAGTCATGAAGAATTACAAGATAGAGCAACGCATAGAAATTGTTATTGCTGCATTGTTACTGCATAGTTATTGCAGACGAAGTTTCATGGTCGTGTTATCTCGGACCGCGGCGATGTGAATTGGCCAGGACGATCGTGCGATTTGACGCCATTGGACTTCTTTCTTTGAGGTTTTCTGGAAGGAAAAGTGTATGCCAATGATCCTCAGGCCATTCCGGAGCTCAAGGAAGCAATTGGACGCACCATTAATTAAATTAGTCCGCAATTATGCCAACATTTTATTGGAAATTTCGTCAAAAGTGTGAACGTTTGCAAACAGGGACGAGGCGGCCATTTATCGGATATTGTGCTCCACACATAACCTCAATATTTGTACCTTATATTAAAATAAAAATATTCCTACTTTTCAAACAAATAATACGTTTTATTAATAAATTTAACTGTCAGGTCATTTTGAGACACCTTTTACAAAATAAGTTGATGTTAAAAAAGTATGAATTGCTTAAAAAAGTAAATACTAAAAATCGATATGGATTAAATCACTGAAAATCCACTGTAAGTATCGTTTGTTATCTATTTGACTGCACTTTGACATAATATAACCATGCACGTAAACGCTCACAAAGGGTGCAGGTTATGTTTCAACACGGTGAGTTTTTTTCACGTGACATTCCATATATTCTCGATTCGAAAGTGGTAAGAATTTTCAAACGGCGTTCATCGGGGAACAGTGCAAAATCCAATTGGATCCCACGAGGACTCCCTATGGCGGTGTCCCTAGAAAATCCCTATAGAGATGTGGGTGCATCTTGGGGCTCCCCAACAAATTTGTGCACGGGTTCACGGAAGGATTTTTTTTCTCAGCGATCCAACAAAATCCGGTTAAGAATTCCAAATAAAAAATGCGCAAACGATGTCAATCGTAAAATCGCGCGGAATGCACTTGGATTCCAATGTGAACTCCCTACGTGTGGCATCCTTATCAAATCCCTATGAGGAAGTGGTAGGATTTGGGGACTCCCCAACAATTTTCTGCACGGGCTTAAAAATGTTTTTCCGCCGTTCGGACACTGCAATTTCATGCCGGATGAGGTTGAAGTTTGCATATCGTTGGATGCAACGAAAACTGATATTCCCGAATTCTTTCAATTCCTTGGCAGATTTTACCTACAGAAGTCCTTCAACCATTTAATAAAATATTTATTTAGCGACCTACAGTATAAATCAATAAAAGATCTATGACAATAAAAATATGGACAACAAATTGTGAAAATGAACTTTCGTTGCATTCCAACGATGCAAGCTTCAACACCATCGTACAGGCAATCATCCTTGATTCGCGCATTGCCAAATCGGTCTCGATGTTTTTCACGGATCATAAATCCGATATCGCAAATCGTTTGTTGCTCATTTCGAAAAATCCTTCGATGATTTTGCTAAGTATTTTATTAAGGGGTAAGGCCACAGTAGAATTTTCAAAAAATCGATTTTTTTTCTTGTTGAAACGATGCTTTATCATCGTAAGAATAAGTTACTATTCGATTTATAGCAAGACATTCTTTTTTCACCGACTTTGAGCGTATAACGTAAGCCCACCCTGGAACGGCCATAGAGTACCTAGAACTTTAAGGCGTTACCCCCACTTGTAGCGCAAAAAAAGGCCTTTTTCATGAATTGTTTTAAAGAAAACTACAAAACTTTTTTAATCGATCAATATACCATCTTAAAGAACACATCTTGAAGAACTTGCAGTAATTTTTTTATTGAAAAATATTACATTGTTTAGTGGCAAATGGCCGTCAATGAAATAATGTTTTTATATACACGGTTTGCGGTGACCAACATTGCGGCGAAGTGGATCATCTGAAAAAAAATGCGGATGGATTTAGTCAAATATAAGTATAAACTAGTCTTTAATCGAAGGATTTTAAAAAATATTCATTTTTCACAAAATGGCGGACAGTCAAAGTTAATGGTTCAATTTTAACGAAAAAAACGGCCGTTTTTTTGGCTATAAAATGGCCATTTTTTTTCGAAAAAAAAAATCGAACGATTAAAGACTACATTTTTATGTATTAAATAAGCCTGCAAAATTTCAAGAAGATCGGTTCATTAGTGTTCGAGTAATCTTGGTCACCGACTTCAGAAATGCCATTTTGAGAAAAACGCCTTTAAAGTTTCAATTTCAGTTTACACGAAGAAAATATTTTTTTTTGTGAATTGACATAGAGTCATCTATTCCGGGCCCATACAGAAGTATGGGCCCGGATATTTATACTTCAAAAAAAAGCAATAAAAAAAAATCGATTTTTTCAAAATCGCAAGTGGGGGTAACCCCTTAAACGCGTTTTTCTCAAAACTGCTTTTTTCCAATTTTCGTGACAAATAACTTCAACAATTTTCACTCGATTTACTTCAAATTCAAAAGTTATGTTCCTAATTGCATTTCGCAGAGAAGTACGTACGGAATTTCTGATTAATCGAAAACTTTTCATTTTATGAGCAGTTTTATACGAAATTTTTCGCATAAATTTCGCAGAGAAGTACGTACGGAATTTCTGATTAATCGAAAACTTTTCATTTTATGAGCAGTTTTATACGAAATTTTTCACTGAAAATTCATTCAAATACCCACAACTCAATTCTAATACCTACAACTTTTGAATGAAACAATATTTTTTTAATTCCGTACGTACTTCTTTAGGTATTCTAATGCAGATTGACGAGAATTTTCGTTTTTTGTTCTAGGTAAAAAATTGTAGATGCTAAATGTCACGCGGCGGAGCGCCTAAAAAAAGACAACAAAATAAAATATTAGTAGTCGGCCATTTTGTACATCGAAAAAAAATACATATATTTTTTCTAACAGCTTGATATTCATACTAAATAGATGTGTAATTAATTTTACGAGTGAATCACTCTTTCACATGAAAAAAAATTGTTAAATTCGCACATGATTTTATACCCGTTACTGTGGCCTAACCCCTTAACGTATAACTTTTCTCTCTGCATTGCTATTTCTCCCTTGCTCTCATGATCTCTCTTGAGGGATCGAAATGCGAACAATTTCATAAAATCGACACAACAAGGCGTGGAAATCGCAAAATTGCGCTCAGTTATGTATGCAAGTATAATAAGCGGGCAATCGCGGTCGCGACAGTAATCGTTGAATATCATTGTATAATTCCCTGAATTATCGACTAAGCTCCTATGACATCATACACAGACATACCCCCACACAAATATATACATACATATGGATGATGGAGCTACGACGATGTCCTCAGGCGTTAAACACGTCTCGTTGTCGTTTCGTCGTCGGCGTCGTCGTCGTTGTCGTTTTGTCGATCGGTGAACATTCCGTTAACTCGATACTCCCTCGTGTACCCCGACGAGCGTTGATCGCATTCCTTGTTTGCTTTCCGCGAGGCCCGATAACGCGAATGTCTCGTAACCACACGGAATTCATCCATTTTCGCGACAAATTCACGATTTATTTTAACACATGACGCGCCGTAGAAGAATTATTCAATAAAAGCTGCGACAGACGTTTCAATAGTCGTGTTTCTTTTATCTTTTCTTCTTTTTTTTCGGAATTTCGTTAAAAAAGGAACGGGATTGTTACGGGTGACAAGAATTTCACGGAATTATCGAGACTCACCGAAAGTGAAAAATTGATCGGTGTAGGGTGTCAAGAGGTGTCATTGTAACGCAACAGCCTATGAGAACTTATTTGATTATCGTATTTCGGGAGCCACTCCGGTGCGTAAGACAAGGCATTTACGGAGTATTTTTTTTATTTGACATCTTAATAATGTTATTGTCGTCATAGCTCACTGTCCTCGGTTTTATTTTCACGAGGCGTTTTTTTTTCTATGTGCTCGGCTCGTTTTAAGCGGTTGGGGTACTGTGACGACCCGAAAATCAGGGTTATTTGAAATAATTGATTTTGAAGGGAAAAGTAGGATGAGTGAAAAAAAATTGTATGCACATTGAGGGGCCAGTCCACTTTGGAGCCACGAAAAAAGGCTATTTTCGCGATTTTTTTTGAGAATTTTATAAAAGATATGAACATAAAAGTTGTTGGGCTTGATAAATAAAGTCTTGAAATACATTTGATAGAAAATAATTTATTTTTATTCATTTTTAAGTACAAAAACTACAGTTTAACGTAACGCTTCATAAATAGGTGGGCTAGGTAGCTCCATCACAACTCGGCAACGGCTTGTCTGAAACAAAAAAATCAAAGGCCATTAGATTCAGTATGACACCAGCTACAAAATGACCATCGGATATAAAGTTTTATCGAAAAATAAAAAGATGGCAGATGAAAAACGAAAAAAGTAAAAAAACGCGTTTTTTTCGCATTTCGCAAAAAAAAGAGTAAAAATCAAAATTTGAAAACGATCGAGGGTCATCTTGTTGCGAATGATGTTTACGATGTGTGGTTCAAATTTCAAGAGAATCGGTTCATTAGTTTTAGAGATACGATAGAGCTAGATTTTGAAAACGTTGTTTCGAGAAAAACGCGTTTGAAGTTTATACTATGAAAAACTCTTACCTAAACTCAATCGGCAATTCCTGCACCGTACAAAATCCTTTCTGATTGCTCATCATCGTCGATTTTTTCAAGTTTTGCTTGCTTTCGATTTTTTGAAATTTTAAAATTGGACTGGCCCCTTAATATAGTTGTGTACCAAATTTCGTAAAAAATATCAATCTCGCGGTGGATCTCCATGAAGGGCTCAACGGTTTCCTTGATTTTGGTTACTCGGTTGATCCGAAACAAAAATAAATACTTTTTTCTCAAAATCGATAATATTGGCCAAGACTTGGCCGAGCTTTTTTTTGTTATCGTGTTTCAATCATAGATCTAAAAAATCTGAATTTTTTTTCTCGATTTTTCGAGGAGAAACGACATTATTGTTAATAACTATTGAAAAAAAAAAAATGTTAAGAATAAAAACGTCGGTCAAGACTAAACTACTACTACGCTGAATACCTGTACCAAATTTCAAATCAATCGGTTCATTAGATGTCGAGAAATCGTGTACACCGTTTTGAAAAACACAGTTTCGAGAAAAACGCATTTAAAGTTCCACCAGCAGTTCTGTCGACGTAATCATAACTTTACTTTCAATCTGCGATTCCTGCACGACATGTTGGACCTTCTTCAATTCGAGTTGCCTCAAGCGACTGTCGATTTTTTTTTCGTAGTAGCCCAACAACCTCTTCACCTTTCGTTGACGCACTCATATTTGGCCGCGATTTTGACACACAATTTGACCCGTACTTTTTCCACCTGTCATTAACAAACCTTCGGTCGATTTTCATTGAAGAAAAAATGAAGCATGCATTTTAAACACTTCCTAATACGTCTGCATGATTGAAATTCGAAAATGATAGAATTGAATTGTAAGAAATCATTTAAAACTTTCAATTTTGAGAAAGGGAGCATTTTATTTCAAATTCGTCCCGATCAAAATGAGCCAGAGTGTCAACGTAGGGTTAATAATCCACAAATCACATCTGTATTTTATTTACAATTGGACGATAAATCCTCAAGTGTGCGTTCTCTTCCCAAGGAGTCGAGCCACACTGGATCGACGAATGACTCAGTCTTCCTTTATCTACATGGGCCCCGTATTTTATCATCGGAGTATTAAAAACCACGATGTTGAAGTTTAGGTCGGTATGCAATGAAAATCTCTTTTATTTAAACTCATTTCGTAAAATGCGAATTTTGTTAGATCCTGATTGAAAATTTACAAAAACGACTTCTAGATAATCGTGCAAATGAATTTTCAGGAATCCAAAACGAATTTTCGTTGCATTCCAACGATGCTTTCTCGTTCGAAGCCATCGATATCGCAGTGCCATCCAAAAGTGGGGAGTAAAGAAATTTAAAGCGTCTTCTCACTTTAGACGCTAAAAAAAGACTATTTTCATGAATTTTTTTGATAGGTTTATATTATAGATCTCAATATAAAAGTTTTTGAACTTAATAAATATACTTTCGAAATACATTACGAATTTTTTTCAATTGATTTAAGTCACTATTTATAGACGAATATGCTAGTTAAAAAAATGTCCTAAAAAATTGTAGATCTGCGCTGTCGATGAAATCCCGGAGATGGATCATCCGAAACAAAAAATCAAACGGTTTTAGATTCAGTATGTTAATGGCCATAGCGCATATCATACGATTTTTGACATATGCAAAAATACCAAAATGGCGGACATTTTTCGAAAAAACAAAAAAAAACGTGTTTTTCACCGTTTTTGGCGAACAAAAAAAATATCAAAAAATCCTTGATATGCGCTATAGCTATAGTTGTGAAGAATATGTGATTAAAATTTCATAAGGATCGGTTCAGTAGTTTCGAAGATTGTATCACGTTTAAAGTTTGTTTGGGTTACATAAATACATAAAAAAAATGTATTATGCATTTCGAGAGTGTATTTATTAAGTGTAACAACTTTTATATCTATGTAATATGAAATTAACCTTTTTTAGCGTCTAAAGTGAGAAGACCCCTTAAAAAAAACAAAAAAATGGTCAAACAAAAAAAGGCTGTGGGTGTTATCTGTAGAGATTTTCTTGATCGTCGAGATCGATGTATCATTCAGATAAAATCGTTGGACGCGATGCTTCCTGCACGGAGCTCCTCGTCTCTAATAATCGCGAGTTGATTAATTTTTCTAATTATTTTTATCAAGCGTGTAAACGTATACCGTTGATAACATCTCGGGCTATCAGCGTTCAAAGTTGCAACAACAAGACATAGTTGCCGAGCACGTTCACGAACGTTTGAACATTCGCGATACGTTAGAGGCGCCAACGTATGGCCCGCTCCACCCCCGCCGCCGTTTCCACCACTCTGGCTCCTATCAATCGCTTATCTATTCGATTCGGGATTCGCGGGCATGAGCGTGCGTACAAAGTACGCAAGAGGGCCCGTGTCCGTGTGTATCGCACATCGACGTTCTTCAATGCAAAATATTTCGAGACACCGCGTGTGCGCGAGCAGATGTCAACGAAGGTTGGATATCAGACGAGACTGTGGTCGTCGTCACGGCGCTGAGAATCCTCGTTACGACAGACTGATCTTCGTTCTCGTTATCGAACTTCTTTCGACGAAAATATCGAAAATCATCTTAAAATAAGAAAAAAACGAAAATCATCTCAATATAAGAAAAAATTGAAAATCATCTCAAAATAAGAAAAAATCATTATTTTGCGTTATTTCATTTATATTTTTCCTTATTTTTTTTCGTGGAAAAGAAAACAATTATACGTTCTAGAAAAAAAGGACAAATTGGCGCTTTTGGTCCGGCAAGCTTTTCGTCCGAAACTTCTTTCGACGAAAATATCGAAAATCATCTCAAAATAAGAAAAAATCATTATTTTACATTATTTCATTTATATTTTTCCGTATTTTTTTTCGTGGAAAATAAAACAATTATACATTGTAGAAAAAAGACAAGTTGACGCTTTTGGTCCGGCGAGATTTTTGTTGCGTTTTTAAAGTGTATTTTTCGACGGAAAAACATAATCTTAAAGTTTGCATCGTTGGGACGCAACGAAATTTAATTATTTTTCATTGATAAAATTTCGTTTTGGCTGATTTAGGCTATGAAAATCATTCGAACGTTTTTGACGTATTTTTATTATAGATTTACGATCTCAAGTTGCAAAAAAAAGGTCTTAAATAATAATAATAATAAAGAAATAGAAAAATCACGATCCAATGATGCAAACTTCAATCTCGTGGAAAAACAGTACACTTATCTTTTCGACGTTTATTTTCGTAATAATCCAAAATCGTATCGCCTATTTATGTTGTTCTACTGAAGCTCCTGAAAACCGTTTGAGTGATTTTTTCAGGCTTAATCTGCAAAAAATAAGTTAGGTATTTAAGGCCTTAGGCCACAGTAACGGGTATAAAATCATGTGCGAATTTAACAATTTTTTTTCGTATGAAAAAGTGATGCACTCGTAAAATTAATTACACATATATTTAGTATGAATATCAAGCTGTTAGAATTTTTTTTCCCGATGTATAAAATGGCCGACTACTATTTTCTTTTCTTATATTTTTTTAGGCGCTCCGTGGCGTGACATTTAGCATCCAAAATTTTTTACCTAGAATAAAAAACAAAAATTCTTGTCAATCTACATTAGAATATCCAGAGAAGTACCTACGGAATTTAAAAAATATTGTTGTAGGTATTTGAAGTTTAGAAATGAACTGCTCATAAACTGCTCGTAAAATGAAAAGTCTTCGATTAATCAGAAATTCCGTATGTACTTCTCTGCGAAATGCAATTAGGAACATAACTTTAAAATTTGAAGTAAATCGAATGAAAATTTTTAAAGTTATTTGTCACGCCAATTGGAAACAAGCGGTTTCGAGAAGTTTCGAGTAGCCGGCCATTTTGTACATCGAAAAAAAATATATATATTTTCTAACAGCTCGATATTTATACTAAATACATGTGTAATTAATTTTATGAGAGAATCACTTTTTCATACGAAAAAAAATTGTTGAATTCGCACATGATTTTATACCCGTTACTGTGGCCTAAGGCCTTAAGTTATAAATTTTAATCACATTTCAACGATGAAAATCGCAACGTCATTCTTTTCGAGCCAAACTTTGGCTTCCCTTTATTTCCTCGCGTTGTTTTTTAATCCATTTTTTTTATCTCACGAGAAACATAATTATCTCGAGTTTCCACTGTTTTTACGTATAAATAGATTTGTTGATGGAAGAATGGTTGTTGCGCGAGAGACTCGAGGAACTCGGGGCACTCGTAGTATTGATACTTGCCAGTCAAGCGCGATTATTAAGTCAACTGAGTTCAATTAATTTCTCGGCCGAAGAGAGAAGCCGGGGTGCAGGGATGGTGGAAACCGGGAGAGGGAAGTGAGAGAGAGAGAGAGAGAGAGAGAGAGAGAGAGAGAGAGAGAGAGAGAGAGAGAGAGAGAGGGAGAGAGAGAGAGAGAGAGAGAGAGAGAGAGAGAGAGAGAGAGAGAGAGAGAGAGAGAGAGCTTGATCTTTGGAGGAATGCGCGTGTATGTTCTCTATATAAGAAATACGAAACCATAAGCCGATTCTACTCTGCTCCTTCGCTCGTTTGGCCAGAGTAATCGATACGATCTCTAAAAAGAATTAGCAGCCCTTTACAACTGTTGACCATAAACGACCAATGATTGAGCAGCGACACCTTGTCATCCATCAATTTGCCGCAAATAACAACAACAACAAAAGATATCACATATGTACCAATGGCGAAGAGTAACGACACACTTTGTGCGGTTTGTCGATCAGAAGCCGCTGTCAAAACAAAATGTGAGCATATTTTTTTTCAAACTCTAATTTTTTTATCGAACTTTCTTCTTTCTGGATTTTTTATTTTTACTCCTTTTCGGGTTAGGGCGCGTTTCGAAAACTACACTACTTCATAAAAAGGTGATTAACTTGAGGAAAAAAATCGGATTAATTTTTAGAGGCGAATTAAATCTCCTGTAACATTGAGAGAGAACCTGGAGACATGGAACCACTGTGACGCACGTTCCATTTCGGAAAAAGGTGCACATACCTTAGCACAAATCTTTAAAATGGTAGAACAAAATAATTAAAACGTAATTTTTCATTACCTTGATCTTCATGAATTCGATTAAAATATACTGCATTATACGAAAATGCATGAATAGACATGAAGAAATGAGAACTCTTCGCCAAACAGCAAAACAATTTTTTTTTTAATGTCAAATTTCTCGCGCGGCCGCAGGTGAACGCGCGTTTTTTTTTTATAATATCACTAGGGCTACCACATAGTATCAACAAAACACGCGACAAGTTGATCCAGTTTGAGAAAAAAATTAAGTATTTGTTTTTTCATACGAAAAATAATTGATAATTTTGTTTCTCAAAAACTACGCATCCTACAGATTTTATTCATGAACTAACACTTGTCAGGATAGTTGAGACCTATTCTGTAAAAAAAATCAGATCGAATTTCCGACTTACGGCCCCATGTCCGCCTTTTTCCGAAATGGAACCACTGTGGGGTCGAAAAAAGGTATTTTTTTCCGATTTTTTTTGTCTACTAGATCATTTATTTACTATTGTGAAAAAAGGTATGTTATTAAGCATGCATTGAATTTATTTCGTGTAAATTTTCATTCAAAGAAATTTAAAAAAAACGGCTTTATTGAGGTAGAATAGAGCCTTTGAACAAAAAATGTGGTCCAACGGCCGGATCAATAACATAGTTGTTCTTTTAAAAAAACACACAGAAAATGGCGGGTATTGAAAAAGGGCCATTTTGGCGAAACTTTTACTTATACTCGGAGGCTTAGAAAGTACTGAATTTCGAAACAAACAAAAAACGGCTACGTACAAAGATAGCTACTGCAATGAGAGATTTAAAAAAAATCGGACGACTATAGATTGAGTTATTATTGCGGCCAGGTCGAGAAAACTCGATTCGAGAGAAACGCGATTTAAGGCGTTACAACTTGTAGCGCAAAAAAAGGCCTTTTTCATTAATTTTTTAAAAGAAAACTACAAAACTTTTTTAATCGATCAATATACCATCTCAAAGAACACATCTTGAAGAACTTTTAGTAATTTTTTTATTGAAAAATATTACATTGTTTAGTGGCAAATGGCCGTCAATGAAATAATGTTTTTATATACACGGTTTGCGGTGACCAACATTGCGGCGAAGTGGATCATCTGAAAAAAAAAATGCGGATGGATTTAGTCAAATATAAGTATAAACTAGTCTTTAATCGAAGGATTTTAAAAAATATTCATTTTTCACAAAATGGCGGACAGTCAAAGTTAATGGTTCGATTTTAACGAAAAAAAAACGGCCGTTTTTTGGCCATAAAACAGTCATTTTTTTTTCGAAAAAAAAAATCGAACGATTACAGACTACATTTTTATGTATTAAATAAGCCTGCAAAATTTCAAGAAGATCGGTTCATTAGTGTTCGAGTAACTTGGTCACCGACTTCAGAAATGCCATTTTGAGAAAAACGCGTTTCAATTTCAGTTTACACGAAGAAAATATTTTTTTTGTAAACTTACATAGAGTCATCTATTCCTATACTCAGAGTCATCTATTCTCAGATACTTATACTTCAAAAAAATGCAATTAAAAAAAATCGATTTTTTCAAAATCGCAAGTGGGGGTAACACCTTAAAGTTTTAGCATACGTAAATCGTCGCGTTACCTGCTGTCACTAATTCGTCTGCATCTTAGTCAATTTTCTATATTTTAGATTGGCATTTTTTTTCACATATTCTTGGATATGTATACTGTGAGAAAATGTGCAAAAAATCGATTTTTTTAAACCGTCATTTTTACAGCAAATTTCCAACAAATTGCGAGCGAATTGATCAGATTAGGAAAATCCAGAAAATGCTGTTGCAGCCCACCTAACGAGTAAGAAAGAAATAGTAGAGAATAATAGAAGAAAAAAAACATAATGGAGCTTGTTTTTTTTCATCTTTCAAATAGGATCTCGAACTTCCCTTTTCATTTTTGTCAGCCGAGACATGTAACTTTTATCCCAAGCGCAAAGTCGTAGATTTACCCATATTTTTCGCCAGTACTTCACGTAGAGACTGAACAAACGAAAAACTCTAAAAATGACAACCGAAAAACACCACAGTTGCGCCAACTCCTCCAATCTCTGAAAACCAAAAAAAAAAAGGCAAAATAAGTTAAGTTCCATTGCACAAACGTTTATATCCATTCACGCTGTAACGAGAAATTCGCGTGATAATACGAGCCCGCGTAAAAAAAATGCTAGCGCAGCAAAAAAGTGATACGCTCGTGATTATGATTATTACCCGAGCGAGCTGTCAGACATCTATATCGTGAGAAAGTCTCGGATTGTCCGTTGTGATTTGAATAAAATAAAGCGGAAAAAAATTCTCCGTATCAAAAGAAAATGATTAATGAAAACGATAACTGTGAGTACGAGAAAAAAAAAACAAGCATGAATGGCAGAATCATTGTCTTCGCATGTAGAATAAACCGTGGCTAATTGCGACATGACGCACAAACGCATGGCGGGAAAAAAAGCTCGAATGAATAGCGCCGAGGCGTCGAAAAAAATCGATCATTTCGGTACACTTTTGTGTTTCTTTTTTTTTTTGCTCGGTCTCCCTTGAACCTACTCTTCTCGCGCGAATAATGGCGTCGAAGTTTTCGTCGTTGGAATGCACCGAAAATTCGTGTTTTATTTTTTATTTTTTTTTTTTATGTATCATCCATTATATTTTTGCAGATTTACTTGACCTCGAGATGATAATGAGGATCTTGAAAAAAAAATTGAGTAATTTTCGAAGCGGGGATCGGGCAAGAAAAATGGGGGCAATAAAAAAAATCTTCATGGCATTCCAACGATATAGACTTCAACATCATTGGACATTTCTCGTTGGCGAAAATTTTGTAATTCGTGGGATAAAAGGATCACAGATTTTCCTGTCCATTTTCATGACGTTGAAGCTTGCATCGTTGGAATGCAATGAAAATTATGTATTTTTTGTTAATTTTGCAAATTTTCTTTGGCGGATTTGAGCAACGAAAATATTCTTTTGGATTCTTATTTAGCGATCTACAACAAATTTGCCAGGTATGATTTTGAATGATAATGAAAATAAGAATTTGAAAAGAATTTTCGTTGCATTCCAACGATGCAAACTTCAACCCCATTTATTTTTAGCAATGTTCGCGCTGCAAAAAAATAATCAATTCACAATATTATTTCGTAGTAAACGTAAAATTCCCGCTAGTGTGTGTGTGTGTGTATATTGTATATATGCGTATGTATACGTATATGAAAGACGAGCCACCCCGATGCGTGAGTCTGCGAATTTTGAGTTAACGGAACTTCCGGTCCCCCGAAGTCAGCGCGACTACACGATGGCAAGAGCGACCTCACAACGTAAAGAGAACGAATCGAGCGAGCTTTTGTTGCAGGAAGAATTCTCGTACAATGCATATACGTGCACTTGCAAAACGGAGCATTCAAGGTCTGCCACGACACATTTCCACTTATATTCAAATGGAAATCTCCGATATAGGGAAACGCGACAATACGCTTCGGAGTGCTCCGACGATTTTTAACCGTAGTTTCGAACTTTGAACGATCAACATTACTTGTGGGATAGTTGAGACGCTACTGTAGAGAATTTTCAACAAAGTATAGGGATTTTGGATCAACGGGATCGATGAGGTTTAAGTTTGCATCGTTGGAATTTTCCTACAAAATTCCGTCAACCATTTTTTAAGATATTCATTTAGCGATCTACAATATACAGTGGGTAAAAAAGTACTTGTACACGTCGTCTTTTTCAAATGATCCTGCGAAACAAATAAAGTGCTTTAAGTTTCTGTGTTCTTAAAATAGCTTATCCGAAATATACGTGGTGTCTGTTTAGAAAAATCTTGGGAATATACGAACAAACACATACAGCCAAATTAACAACAGTTTCGTGTGAGATGTACGAATACTTTTTGTTACTCACTGTAAGGCTATAAAGAGATCTTATTGTTCCATATTATTGATATAGAATTTCCATTATTATAGACGTTCCATATTATTATTATAGAATTATTATTCTATAATAATAATATGGATAATAAAATGTAAAAAAAAAATCGTTGCGTTCCAACAATGTAAAATTCGACACCGTTGGGATCGATGCGCAAAATACTGCATTAAAGAATGCGAATAAAACAAATGTATCTATTGCAGGCACTATTCTAGTCTAGAGTCCAAATTGTGGGCGTTTTTTCGGGGTTGATAAAAAAAAAACAAAAAATATGCTGACTGCATTTTTTACAGTCTTTTATTGATGTTTCAAGAACTTACAAAAAACATATCGTGCAAAAGAAAAATGCAAACGTGATGGGCCTCTAATTATGGCCGTGAAAAAAAGGGTTGAGGCGGTTGACATGATTCCAAAACTCCCATTTATTTGAAGCAGAAATAAAAACAATTTTCTTGATCAATAAGAATTTTTTTCAAATGGTGACTGAAATCAGTTAATTTTTCGCCCTATTTTTTCATATAATTATAATAATCATTTCACAATGCCCGAGGTAGGAACGATAGAGGGATATAGACTGAAGGCCCATACCAAAATTTGAAGTAAATCAGTTCAATAGAACTCGAGATTTTATGTCAACCAGGTTGAAAAAAGTAGTTTCGAGAAAAACGAGTTTGAAGTTTTGAGTTCAATTTCAGACAACCGCAACTATCCAAGTGGTAAAATGACATGTTATACTTACGTTATATTAAGGGGCCAGGCCACTTTGGAGCCACGAAAAAAGGCTATTTTTGCGATTTTTTTTGAGGATTTTAGAACAGATATGAATATAAAAGTTGTTGGACCTGATAAATAAAGTCTTGAAATACATTAAAAAAAAATTACTTCATTTTTATTCATTTTTACGTACAAAAACTATAGTTTAGTGTAACGCCTCAAAAATAGGTGGGCTAGGTAGCTCCATCACAACTCGGCAACGGCTTGTCTGAAACAAAAAAATCAAAGTCCATTAGATTCAGCATGACACCAGCTACAAAATGACCCTCGGATATACAGTTTTATCAAAAATAATAAAATGGCAGATGAAATACGAAAAAAGTAAAAAAAACGCGTTTTTTCGCAGTTTTTCGCAAAAAAAAGAGTAAAAATCACAATTTTAAAACCATCGAGGGTCATCTTGTTGCGAATCATGTTTACAATATGTGGTTCCAATTTCAAGAGAATCGGTTCATTAGTTTTCGAGATACGATGAAGCTAGATTTTGAAAACGTTGTTTCGAGAAAAACGCGTTTGAAGTTTATACTATGAAAAACTCTTATCTAAACTCAATCGGCAATTCCTGCACCGTACAAAATCCCCTCTGATTGCTCATCATCGTCGATTTCTTCAAGTCTTGCTTGCTTTCGATTTTTGGAAATTTTCAAAATGGACTGGCGCCTTAATCAGCCATTCCAGCCTCCTGGAGTGTACCTTCGTCGACTTTGAAATCATCATTTTCAGAACCTCGTTCTTCGCTCCTAAGAAGCTTCTGAAGTTCGTAGCCCCGACCGATCTTATCCCGGCCTCGTTTGTTGGTGTCAATATTGGAAATTTCGAAAGGTCCTTTTGAGAACAATTCTAATAGTCTATACTTCAAAAAATGCAAAAAAAATCATTTCCTTGAAATTTCTAGACTGGAATACTAGAATTTTCAAGACGACATAGATTTTTTGAAACTGTTTGACGTATTCCTCAGCTTGTCAGAATGCTTCCAAAATTCTTAAACTCAAAAAAGTCCGTACAACTATCAAAATTTTTGAAGCAGACCATTTTTTTCGCCACTCTGAAGGGACCGTAAGCTGAAATGGCGTATTTCTTGAACTTCTGACATACTCGACGACTTTCAAGCTCTAACGTCAAAATGACTTAACTTCGCACCCCCGAGGGTAAACATTCGAGTGTGACATTTGAATACTGGGACTTTTCCGTCCGAAACTAAGGGGCGCGAGAAGTCCCTGATGCACTTATTAAATGTGTACGACCGGAGAGTAGCGGGGTTGGCAGTTAAAACCGGCGTGAGAAATGCAACAAGAGTAAACTGGCGAGCACACATCAACCAGCCGCGCCATCCCTCTGTCCGTCTCACTCTCTTTCGTCACGACAAAAGCCGACGGAGCTCGGCCCACATTTGGACTCCAAGCAGATCGAAATAGAGCTTCTAGTCTTCCCTCCGTCTTATTTCTAGTTCCACTATAGAATTGTATCGTCTGCGCGCCTCCAAGTATTCCGCTGCGGGGTCATCGCTGTCGTCACGAATCATTTTCCCCATTCGATCGCCCATCGAAATAAATCGAGACATTCGTTGAATTGAGTTAAAAACAAAATTCTTCCAAAACTCAGAAGTTTTATAAAAAATACAGAAGTTAATTATTCATCTTTCCTCCTTCGATTTTCCTAATCGTCACTTTTGCCACGTGACACTCATAAAACGAAACCTCAATTTAAAAAATTAAAAAATGCAACTCGAAACTTTGTTCGTCCTTCCACTGCTCTTCAATTTTTCTTCCTCAGGCTCAATCGACAAAAGGAAAAAACATATATAATGCACATCGCGACACCTGCTGCGACAGCGATGATTTTGTCTTGTCAAATCGTTGGCAGGAAGTAAGAGAAGAAAGTCTCGCGGAGCGACTTCTTTTTTGCGTTATATCCCTCGGTTCTCCGCGGCCTCGCATCAAATTGCAATTCCGCGTCGCTGCAGTATGCGTACGGGGAGCTGTCTCGTTCGTCTCTTTTTTTTTTGGAAAACCTCCAATTTCGCACGCGCCAACAGTTTTTGTTCACCTCGCTGCTTGTCAATGTTTTACAATGTTAGCAAATATTGTGATAGTTATTTTCCACTGTTGATGCGGCACGTTTATTTTGGCAAGTGGCAGAAATGGTTAAATGGACAATTAACTCGGCCACAGCAAGAATGCTGAGTTTAGGTTTATTTATTTATACACTTGGCTGTAATAATGGCCGAGTTTTGTATGGCCATTAAAAAAAAAATTGTTTCTACGTTAAATGGATATATGTGTATGTGTGTGTGCATTTTACCAGCAACAATATTGTGTTCGATGGCCACTGAAGATTCCGACTAAATTGCATATTCAACATTACAAGTATGTATACAGGGTGTCCTGTTACGAATGGATAATCCCGCAACTGTCGATAGGCCAGATCATGTCCTACTATATGCTGGAATTTCAATTTAGTCAAAGACCCACGGCTTTGGAGGTAAAAATCATCTGCTTTCGTTTCTCGCATGCCATTTCTACAAATGATAATTTTTTGTGCTCGGTTTAAAAAAATACTCTTGGTTGTGTGTTTTATCTAGAAAAGTCGTCTTCTTAACCATAAATGTCTAGGAAACTTTACGAAAAAAAATCTTTTGCCGAATTTTCATACAAACCAATTCGAACATGTGACTTTGAAAACCTGCGGTGTAAAGAAAATGTACTACGCATATCGTGGCAATTACTTTAAATAATTGCTTAGTTATTGTCGATTCATACCATTTGTAGAAGTGGCATGCGAAAAACCAAAAACAGATGATTTTTTTTCCATTCCAGCATATAGTAGGACACGATCTGACACGATCTTATTACATTCGTAATAAGACCCCCTATATACAAACAGGGTGTCCCTCTTATCTCTGCCACCCGAAATAAGTCGGTAATTATCGACGTCACAAAAAAATGTTCCAGACAAAAGTTGTACGGTGTGAAGGGGGCCATCAAATGCGACCAATTTTTTTTATTTCAATTTTTTAGTGAAGGTCACTTCCACTTTTTTAAATGGAATGGTACATTTTTTTCAACCATCTTGTGGAGCACCTTAAGCCGCATAAAAAACATTAGCGGGTCAAAGTCGTTCAAGGCCATTCAAGGTCAATATCTCGGATTACTACCAAATATTTGGTAGTGATCCGAGGTATTTAGATTTCCACTTCATTTTAATAGGTGACTTTGAACGACCTTGAACGACTTTGACCCCTAATGTTTTTTATGCGGCTCAGGTGCTCCACAAGATGGTTGAAAAAAATTACTTTTTCATTTTAAAAAGTCGAGGTGACCTTCACTGTGCGTCAGTGCCTCCACCGAAATAAAAAAAAATGGTCGCATTTGATAGCTCCCTTCACACCGTACAACTTTTGTTTGAAACATTTTTTTGTGACGTCGATAATTACCGAGTTATTTTGGTTGGCAGAGATAAGAGGGACACCCTGTATTATATATGTGTATATACAGGGTGTCCCAGAACTCAACGTCAAGCCGAAACGGGGTGACAGGATTGATTGTAACCATCATGAGAAAAATCAGAAAAAAAATCTGGGCATTTAAGAAAAACCTAGAAATTTGGTCAAACTGTAACCATTTTTCGGTTATTGTGGTTAATTTTTATTATTTTTGGTCATTTAAACTTTGGAACCGTAACCCTAAATAACATTTCTAGAATCACAGTAAAAAATAATGACACAATTGCCCCAAGTTTCCTAGAATTAAGACTGTTTTTTGTTAAACTATGAATTTAAAATTTTCAAAATAGATTTTTTTCTGATTTTTCTCATGATGGTTACAATCAATCCTGTCACCCCGTTTCGGCTTGACGTTGAGTTCTGGGACACCCTGTATATATATATATATATATATATATATATATATATATATATATATATATATATATATATATGCACATACATACATATAAATAAATAGACACATACACTTGAGGAAAGACGTACAATACAATGGAACTTCAAGGTTTCCCATTGAAAGTCAACTTTGATTCTCTCTTTGTCATGTACATTTTATGTATGTGGCAAAGAGAAGGAGTGAGGCGAACAGAGGGAGAGATTAAGATAGGCAGAACGAGAGGTAGAAAGAGTGAAAACTAAAAACCTCGAGGGAACACCCGAGGTAAAGTGTCACTTAAAAGTCGCGCTCAAAATCGCGGTACGAGCTGATTGTATATCTTTTCCTGTCTTAACCTCCGAACCCGCAAAATGGAAATAATTTACCTCGCAGCAACCATCACTCGACTTGAATTTATTTACCCGCGCGCGAGCATAGTGCCGCTCAAACGCGACATATCCGTGTATATACGCGTGGGAATATAAGTGTGCGCTATTGCGCTCGGATTATTTACACCGGACTTTCGTTGTGCTTGATTTTTTTTTCGCCAAGTTTCGCATCACGCGACTTCGGGTAATTTCGAAATTTTCCAAAAGTTGACAGATTTTTGGTGAGAATGTAAATATTTTTATTTGTTGAGTCTTAACGTATATCCTTGCGGACTTTTACGGTTTACGTTTCCCAATTGAAGTCTTTCCTGTCACCCCCTGTTCGCAATTTGGTAATCTAACGTAATTTCCGTGAATTTTGGAAGATTTAGCAACAGTAGATGTTAAATTTTGGTGCCCGAAATTCTTTGTAGGTTCTAAGAAAGTTAGAAAATGGATTCTGACAGAACTAGAAGAACAAATTGGACTTCTATACTTGAATGATTAAGAACTATCGTCGGGGAATTTATCGGACACGGAAATTTTAGAATTGAATACAACTGGAACTTCAAGGTTGGGATGGTGTTGAAGTTTGCACCGTTTGAATGCAACGAAAATACTTCTTTATTTTTCATTACTATCTAAACTCTTATTTTGCAGCTTCGGATTATGAATCCCTAATGAGGATCTCCAACAATATTTCAGTGATATTTGTAGTCTCAATGTGCCAAAAAATATTGGCCAATGGGCAAAAAAATATCTTCGTTGCATTCCAGCGATGCAAACATCAATACCATCGGTTGGTACTTGGGTATAGCATTGTGTGAAGCAAAAGCGTGAGAAAATAATGGCATTGAAGTTTGCATCGTTGGAATGCAACGAAAATATTTTTTTCCTTATTGACCAATTTTTATTGACAGTTTTAGCCTACAAAAATTACTGTAAAATGTTTAAAGTTCCTGACCAGAGGTGCATAAACTAAACGTGCGAAGAAAGAGTTTAGAAAGTAATCAAAATTTGAAAAAAATGAGAAAATCAAGGAGATCTTTCGTTGCATTCCAATTGTGCAAATTTCAACACGATAGAAAAGAACACATCACATTTGCAACATTACTAATATCATTTTGTTTGTCCAAATGACATTATATCATGCTAAAAAAAAAAATTCATGGAAGTTATAAAAAAGAAGCCCGTAGCGAAAGGTTTAATCTACACGATACCGCATTTGCCGTTGGTATTGAAGTGTGCATCGTTGGAATGCAACGAAAATCTTTTTTTTTCCCATATTGCCCATTTTTTGGCCCATTCACCCTGCAAAAATCACTGTAACTTTTTCAAAGATTCTTACTAGTCATCCATGAACTGAACCTGCAAAAAAAGAGTTTATGAAGTTATAAAAATAAAGAAATGACAAAAAAGAAGAATTTTCGTTGCATTCCAACGATGCAAACATCAACACCATATTTTCCGTGGGTACGGGGAAACTGTGGAAAATCTGTACCAGTATAGACGGCCCCATATTCTTCTGATTCACTGAAGCACATACGTTTTACTCACCTATCTACACCAACATCCAGAAGTATTGGTATTACTGGTTAATGCGCCAGCCGGTGCTCGGCTAAGCGGTCACCGCTCCAAGTATCTATGGTAGGTCTAAGTAAAGAAAAACCTGCGGAACCGAATTCCGACCGCCCATCCACCAATATTGATTGTAAAAATGTATATATGTACCAAACCCAAGTCTCAAGGACTACGTGAAGTAAAACACCACACAAAAAAAACAGTCCCATTTTCGTCTCCCATTTTCAAAACAATTACCAGATAGATTCGTTTTCCTTTTTACCATCACTGCAAATGACGTTGAAGTTTGGGTCGTTGGAATTCAACGACTTTTTCGTTCATCTTCATTTTCTTTATTATGCTCATCCAATACCTTCTTTATTTTTCAATTGACGTCTCTAATCTCTGATAATAATATGTGAGCGCGTTTGAGTGATTTTCGCAGCCAACCAAAAATGTAAATCATTGACGAGAATTACTTTTCGTTGCATTCCAACGATGGAAACGTCAACATCATCATTGCAATGTCATCTCGTCATAGCTAATTCATGCAAATTGGTTTTCAGTTTTTCCATTGAAGGCCTATGCTGTTTGAACATTGTTTATCATCATTACAAATTCATTATTTTATGATTAATGCATGCGGATTGTTTGTGAGAAGACTGTGTATGACTGAACATTTGTACTTCTTTGTATTCAACTGTACGGGCAATTTCATTTTTCCATTTCATATTCGCTCGATCAATTTATCGTCCTGTCACTTTCAGAGCGAATGGAAAAAATTTCACCATTTTTTTCCATTTTAAAAAGCTTAAACACGCGTCCATCTTTCCCGTGTGAGACATAAATTTTCCCGTACACCCTCTCGTTGTGTGTGTGTGAGTTTTATATATATAGCATATGCACGCGAATTTAGGTCGAACGGTCGAATTCACTCTCGTCGCGACACCCGCGAATAACTAATGACGAATAGGCACCGAGGCTCTCTGGCTGTCTGGTCTATGTACTCTCTTCCTCTCTTCTTGTCTTTCCCTCGCTCTCTCTCTCTCTCTCTCGCCTCTTGCTCTCTCTTCAGCGAATATTATCGGGTATGTATGCTCGACTGTGCGACACAGACACACACATACAAGCGACACGGTAATGACGACGCTCCGCGTGTAGCTGGTCCACCACGAGGTTGAATCCTAAATTTAAGCCTCCCGCGATATTCCACTGGACCTTACGTAATTTAGTCTCGTGGTCGAGAGAGAGAGAGAGAGAGAGAGAGCAACGAGAGGGATGAGGGAACAATTCATTTCGAATGGAAATTAATATTTCACGCGAAAGTGACATTTCAACGATTTTTCATTCTCATGCGAGAACATCCAAAATTTCAGGAGGCCATTTCTTTGAGGGGCTACATCTACGTAGAGGCCTCGAAAGAATTTTCAAATCTCGAGTTTTTTTTTGTTTGCAAACTGTTGGTGAAAAAGAAACGCGATTTCTAACACAAAGGTACATATATTGAGAACCTTAAAAATACAGAAAAACAGCAAAAACATGGTCGCCGGCAGATGATGAAATTTTTTCGCGACTTCTGGCGGTGGACACTCTCCAGCTCGAACGGTCCATCCGAAATCTAAAAACCAAACGGGTTATTCAAGTTCAAAATAGATACGAGTCGTTGACGATCGTCGATTTTTTAAATCATTTTTATTTCAAAGTGCCGCCAAATTCAAACTCGAGCATGCAAAATCTGTGAAAAAAGTCGTCATTTTTACGTAACTGTTAGGAAATGAAGATCGATTTTGAAAAAGTGAGGTCGTCAACGACCTTTGAATGTTTATCGTTGTATCTCCTGTAAATTTTGAAACAATCCATCCAGTGGTTCTCGAGATATCATGTCCACCGACTTTGAATTTTTTCGCGATGTTTGGCGGTGGACGCTCTCCAGCTTGAATGGTCCATCCGAAATCTAAAAACCAAACGGGTTATTCAAATCAACAATAAATACGAGTCGTTGACGATCGTTGATTTTCAAAATCATTTTTTTTAACAACGCGGTGATGAATTAAAACTCGAGCATGCAAAATCTATGAAAAAGTCGTCATTTTTACGTAACTATTAAAAAATGAAGATCGATGTTGAAAAAGTAAGATCGTCAACGACCTTTGAATGTTCTTCATATTATCTCCTGTGAATTTGGAAACAATCCATCTGGTGGTTCTCGAGATATCATGTCCACCAATTTTAAAAACAGTGTTTCGAGAAAAAACGCGTTTGACGTATGAAGTACGATGCTGGCGCTGTAGCTCATTCAATTTTAGGAGTATTTTAAGGAAATTTCCAGGTAATATAGCTAAAAGGTGATACTACCAAAAAAAATATTTCTGGAAATTGCAATTTTTTAACCCACCTGGGTAGGTGTAGCCCGTTAAAAAAAAATCGAGAGCATCTCTACACTCATTCTCGACCTGGTAATTTTTCTTCCAGTCTTTTCCTGGTTCATCATTCGTCGAACTGCAATTTCGAAGCTCTCAGTCAATTTTAGACAGTCGATTTTTTTTCTGAACGACAATGACCAACGTAGGGAGGAACGAAAGAAAAGGTGGGTACAGATGGCTGTGTTCTAATTGCGGAGGAGGGACAGGGCCGCGCGTCATTGGAGATGGAGCCCCTAAACGTTAAGGGCAACACGCGAGGAGAGCGAGAGTAAAAAAAAACAATTTTCTAAAAAGCCTCCTGTCACGAAATGACGTGTAGTGACACTTCACTTTTGTCGTGTTTTGCTTTTTTCTTCGCTTCCGCTCCTATCTTCCCGCCCTCAGAGCTGCCTACCGCGATCAAATTTAGGCTCGCCCGTAAGAAGAATATCAAACGAGATCCAAAAAATCGGGAATGTCACCCTAAAATACTGTAAAGATCTTCCCGGCGCTATATATTATCAACCGGTGTGTCTCATAACCGGGCCTCGTCATCACTTCAAAAACCCTAATGCATCGCGCGATAATACATGGCGTGAAGTTATTCGATGACGTTGAAATACAGCAATGTTTTTGTTCATTTCCAATTTCTTTATTGTCATGCCTATCCGAAGTCTTCTTCTTTGCAAATTGAGGTCGTAACTATCTAATAAGAATACGCAAAAACGTTTGAGTGATCACACAAAATTTGAACGCTTGAAAAAAATGGGTATTCGTTGCGTTTCAACGATGCAAACTACAACATCATTAAATTCAACTATTGACGTAATAATCATTTCCATTGCATTCCAACGCTGCAAACTTGTGGTGTCGAATTTTGCATAGGAACGCAACGAAATTTCCTTCTCACATTTTATTTTCCACATTTTTATTATTATAGAAGATATTTTTCCATAGATGTTTATTGTAGATCGCTAAATGAATATCTTAAAAAATGGTTAAAGAATTTATGTCGGGAAAATTGCCAAAAGAAATTGAAGGAATTCAGAAATATTAATTTTCTTTGCACTCCAAAGATGCAAACTTCAACCTCGTGTAAACTTCAGGAACATGCTCTCGTGACTTTTGTTTCAATCACAAAGTGCGAAGTAATTATGGGGTTAGTCATTATAAATCACTTAGTAGTCATTATGCGGGCAGTAATTATTAATCACAAACGTGCGAAGTAATTTATGATTCTTCAATCACAAAAGTGCGAAGTAATTTGTGATTATTCGATCACAAAAGTGCGAAGTAATTTGTGATTATTCAATCACAAAAGTGCGAAGTAATTTGTGATTATTCAATCACAAAAGTGCGAAGTAATTTGTGATTATTCAATCAAAAAAGTGCGAAGTAATTTGTGATTATTCAATCACAAATGTGCGAAGTAATTTGTGATTATTCAATCACAAATGTGCGAAGTAATTTGTGATTATTCAATCACAAATGTGCGAAGTAATTTGTGATTAATCAATCACAAAAGTGCGAAGTAATTTGTGATTATTCAATCACGAAAGTGCGAAGTAATTTGTGATTATTCAATCACGAAAGTGCGAAGTTATTTGTGATTATTCAATCTCAAAAGTGCGAAGTAATTTGTGATTGTTCAATCACAAAAGTGCGAAGTAATTTGTGATTGTTCAATCACAAAAGGGCGAAGTAATTTGTGATTATTCAATCACAAAAGTGCGAAGTAATTATTAACGATGACAGGTGTAAATGTGAGTACGTGATATGAAGTGTCGCAATTATTCGATGGATCGATCGATCAATAAGGAAAAATGCCCTTATCGGAAAAGAGCCGCGAACTCGAAAGATTAAGATAAAGAGAGAGAGGGATCTCGGAGAACACGTGGGGTATTGAGTGTCAACGAAAGTCAGTTCGCCGGTAACGTCTCGAAGATCTCTCGCTTCCTCTCCCTCTCTCTCTCTCTCTCTCTCTCTCTCTCTCTCTCTCTCTCTCTCTCTCTCCTCTCCCTCTTTCTCTCGGTAGCTTGAAGCTTCGCAGCATATACTGTCCTGGCTAAATACGGAACAACTGTGCTAGCACTGAACTTTATTTTGAGAACAGCTTTGAATATCTCTATCTTACCCCCCCCCCACTCTCTTTCTCTCCGTTTCTCCCCCTCCCTCTTTTCTTTTTCGTTTTAGATGCCCATTGCCCTACCTAAACGTGGACACTAACTAGCCACCCTGTACGCGAACACCCCCCCCCCCCTCCCCGCCCCTTCACCCTCGTCTTTTCTCGCCGCAAGCTTATATATATTCATACATTTTGTCCCGTGCAACCTGAATAGACGAAGAAGAAAAAAGGAAGAAAAGTACGGGAAGAAAAATGAGGTGCCGGAAACCGCACTTGACACGCGCAAACTCTCTCTCTTCACTAGACTCATCCTTTATGGCCGTCGAAAAAAAAACCGTCAACCGAATAAAAAAACCGAGCGTTTTATTTTTGAGATAAGGAAATCGTACAATTAATCTTTATTTCGAGAACCGCGTATTTTGGGACGCCAAATGGATAGGCTTTTTTTCTCAAGTAAAATATTGAATTCGAAGTTGAAATAAGAGATTAATTCGAGCGCAAGTTTGGGTGAGTTTTTTATACTTTCTTTTACAGATGATTGTATTGACATTTCTTTAAATAGCAAAGACTTTTCGGTGTTACGCGCGTGAAAAAATCGACTTTCTTTCTTTTTTTAACTGGTGGTCGACACAATCATTAATTTACTCGACAGGAAAAAATTCTGGTCGCCAAAACGAAACTTTTCAGTCTGCATCGTCACAATGGAAATGATAATTTTTTAATTGTTGAGATTTTTATGGGGCAAATAAAGTTATGAAAATTAGACAAACCTTTGTGAGGATCTTTATTGAAAATCCACAACCTGACAGCGGAAAGATTTTTTTTGGTTAAGGGAAGACTGTGACAGGCCAAAAAGGGTCGTTTTCCCGATTTTTTTGTCTACTAGATTATTTATTTGTGGCTTGGAAAAAAGGTATGTTATTAAACATACATTAAACTTGCTTGGTGTGAATTTTTCTTTGCAATAGTTAAAAATTAACAACGTTATTGAGGTATAATAGAGCCTTTGTACAAAAAATGTGGTTTGACTACCGGATCGACAATGGTTGATCTGAAGCATAGTAATGAAAAAGTTTTATAATCTATATAAATGTAGTTCTCGTTGTACGTAGCCATTTTTGGGGAAAAAATCACAAACTGGCGAATGTGAAAAAAATCTAATTTTGGTGAAAGTTTTATTTAGATTAAAAAATACTAAATATAACAACAAAGAATGGGCTATGTACAATAATAGCTACTGCAATTACGGAAATTTTGGTTTTAAGAAATTAAAAAACGGACAATTATGGCTAGAGTTATGATTACGGCCAGGTCAAGAAAAGTCGTTTCGAGAAAAACGCTAATGAAAGTTTTAGTCTACGTAAATCGTTGCGCTACTTGCTCGCATTAAATCGTCTGTAACTTGATCAATTTTCAGGTTTTCAACTTGAAAGTTTTTTTCATATATTCTTGAATATGCATACTTTAGGAAAATGCAAAAAAAAAACGTTTTTTTACCCGTCACAGTAGTGTCCCGCTTTGATAGCAATAAAAAAGAAGTGGCAATTTTTTCATTGTATTTGGTACTTGGTATCGATTTGTGGCTTTAAGTTCAAACAAACGCAGTATCGAGTTCTATTTGATCTATTTGATCTTTTGAAATTTAAATTAACTAGATTTTTCGTGAAATGAACTTTGTCCTATTGCATTACATTGGAAGGATTTATTTCAAATATATTTATTCATTCAAATCAAAATCTATTTAATATCGTCTAATAACTAAATATTTTATTCAATCCCAATAAATCTGTGATTCGGTTTCGTTTGTCCAAAAACAATTTAGAATCCACTAAATGTATCTATTAAATTTGTTTTTCATTCAAATTAGATAGAATTTCCGTAGAGTCAAGCATTTTTCTATTTGATTGAACTAATGGTCTGTCTTTATTGCAACGCACACATCAAAGGGCGGTGGGGGCAGAGAAGGAGGAGAGAGTATATATATAGGTTGTTCGAAAAATCTATTTCTCTCCCTTCGCTTAAAAACCCCCGCGCGCGAATAAAAAAAATACGAATAAAAAAAACAAAAGAAAATGCGTAAGAGTAAATGACGAAACGTAAAGACACGTATTAGTATTATTATCAGGGGCTACATCATACAGGCCGTAATTAGATTAGCCGCGAGCAAGTATAGAAAATGGAAGCGGCATATTTCGTTGGCGCGAAAAACAAGCGAGGGCTTCGTACTGGCGAATACACGAGATTCGACGAAAAGTTTTCCCCCTCAAGCATCAGGGTGTAATGACACTTGGGAGCGCTGCCAGAAAATCTTCTTCGCCGACTACTCGCCGGATTCCGTCGTGCCTTCCAACTTGTCTCTTTCTCACTCTCTCGCCCTCCCCATCCCTCTGTCTCCCCCCCCCCCCCGTGCTCTCCACCTCCGTACACTTTGAATCTTTCGAGAAAAGGAACGCGATAGTTTTCCGTCCCAATTCGGGACGTCGAAGATAAAAGGTCTTCGTGTGAATTCGCAAAAAGTCACGTGTGACGTGACCGTAAGATTTTAATTAGCCATTGCGGAGCAAACTAAACCCATCGTTTCCGGTACGATCCAAGTGCCAAAAGTTTCGTCCGCCGACTTGCGCTCGCTTCTTCGTACCGCGCACTTTTTTCACGAGCCTCCTCATTCGCCTGCAAATTCGCGTCGAAATCTCGAAAAAGTGAAATTTCGCATTTCTTCCGCAAGAAAGACGAAGAACGCGTTCGTTATCGCAATCCGACCGAAAGGAGACGCAAAAAAAAATCCGTGGGTGGAGTTCGCCGACCCCAATATCAAGACAAACACACTGAAAACGGAAATGAAATTTACGAGCTCGGGCGAAAAAGAATCGCGGCAAAAATTGCGTTTACAGAATTGCCCGCGAATCAAACTCGTCCCGAGAACGATTTAGCGGTAAATCAAAGTCGTATTCCGTAATCAAAGCGACGTAAAGTTATCGTTGCGATTGCGAGAAGAACGTGTATCTTTAAAAATTTGATCTCCAATTGTTCGAAATTTATCAGTCCCGGAGAGTGTCTGTAAAATTTATAAACGCGATTATCCAATTTTTCTGCACAATCTTGAGTGTCCTCGTTAAAAACCGCCTGACTTGAAGCTGCCATTTTTAGAGCTTGGAAATGAAGTCACCGGCAATTGTCTTAAGGAGGTTGCAGCGTTAGCCACAATACAAAATTCAATTTAAAAAAAAATATATGTTATTGTCTAGACTATACTCAGTATTTACGAATTTTTTGAATTTTTTTCACCACAAAATAACAGAGATAAAAAATAGTTAAATATGGGCCATTTTTCGTGTGGTTAGATAGGCAAGACTTTTTGGCTATTGGATTTTTTGGCTATTTAGCATCAAGATAAACCATTTCTAACAACGTATTAACGCAAACTAAACCTTTGTAAACATTTAGAAAAAAAAACCCATCTTGCCCATCGTAAACCATCTACACTGACAGAAAAATTCTATTGATATTAACTAACCGCGTCTATTTGAGTTTTTTTTTAATTTAAATTAACTAGATTTTATCGTAGAACCAAATTTTTCTACTGCATTCCATTATTGGAATTATTTATTTTCAATACATTGATTTATTCAAATAAATATTTTATTTAATCATAATAAATCTGTCATTTGGTTTCATCTGTTCAAAAACAATTTAGTTGAATCCACTAAATGTATCTAATTTTGTAAAATGTAAAGTCAATAGAATTTTCATAGTCAATTTTTTTCTGTTTGATAAAACTAATGGTTTGTCTTTATTGCAACACCCACATCAAAGGTGGGTAGGAGTAGAGAGGGTGGAGAGAGAGGAATTATATATATATATATATATATATATATATATATATATATATATATATATATATATATATATATATATATATATATATATATATATATATATAGGTTATGTTTAAAAAATCTGTAGCATGTTATTCGATAAAACTCTTTCATTATCACAATGATATTAACTAATTGATATACTTCATATGATACAACAAATAATTATATGAATTCATTCATTATGTCATATCTGCGAACAAAATGTTACAAGCACTCGGTAGCATAGGGGCAGCGTGCGTAGCTATAGGTAGGTAGGTTCTAGGTTCGAGTCGATTGGTAAACTCTCAATTAAGTGTTTCACTTCATTTTGGATTTATGAAATATTTTATGCATACAGTACACTTGGATTTACATTGTATATTGTAAGCAAATCAAGATTTATTTGAATCGAATCTTTATTCAATTTGAATATATTTAACATTTAAAAAGAATAGCTGAATAAAATAAAAAAATATCTTTGAAACAAATAAGATCGTAGTAGGCTGTGAGACAAGGAAAAAACCTACTTGCTTTAAATAAATCCTCTTTAAATTATTATTTTTTGGTAGTGCATATAGTCAATATTGAACCATCGAGGTTTAATGAAAAATTACGATTCTTGGCTGGCGAATAAAGAGCATTGCTGCTAACCTCAAAATCCGCGAAGTTGCCGTACTTCGGCAACGATAATAATGATAATATTCATTAATGATAATAATAAATAATCTCGTGACATAAATATAAATAGGCATAACCATAAATGAATCAAAATTTCATTTTAAGTTGTATAAAACGCTGACGCAGTTTTTTAACAATAATCATCGATGTTATACTTTTTCAAGTTGGTAGTAACTCAAACATTTTTCTTGTTTACGTAATCAAAATATAAAAATTCACAATTTTGCCCTTCGATTATATATTTTAAGAAAAATTAGCATCCACATAATAAATCTATACCTGGTATGGATTTTTTTGAGGTACATCGAAAAAAAATGCATAAACTGTCGTTGGACTCAACTGGCCCGCTCCAACCCCCTAACTTCGGCACTGACGATAGCCGGTTCGACTCCGAAATTAAACCGAGACTGGTAAACCGTTCCAATTGATACGCAGCCGGGATAAAGGAGACGAAGAATTTTCAAAAAGCTGGCTCGACGTGGCCCCCTTAATATATCGTTTCAGCAACGAGTGCGTAACGCGCGCACGTACGATTCGTGTACAAGATCGATTCGTCGAGTCTGGCCGATGGCCTCGATTGACACACGCGAGTAGAAACGTCAGATTAAATACACGTGCGATCCAAGGCCTCCCCCAATTGGTGCGTCTCTATATCGTCCTCTCCGCTCGACCGGCTTCTTTTATCGTCTCGTCGAGCGTTCGCAAGATCTTGTTTTACGTAACGCGCCGCCTTCCTCTCCAACCAAAAATTAAAAGCCTCGTCGGGATTTTGCATAAATTACTTATTTGCCAATCGAAATTCCACTTATTCGTCAATCAAAAGATTATAAAAGCTTGGGTCGCGGCGAATAATTGCAAAAATGAAAGAAAGAAAAAACGCGATTGATAGTTGAAACAGTACGTATTATTTTCCTCGAATGAAATTATTCTTAATTTTGCTGTTTTTTTAAATTAATTAAAGAATCTAATTTCTCGAAATTAAAATATACCCGTGGAGTCATCGTATTTTGAAAACTTCCTTTACGACGAGTATATGGAGAAACGTTCTTCAATTGTTCCGTAAACGAATATTACACTCTATCACAGCTGATCAATTCAATATATATTTTTTTTTTCTACCAAGCCAAGACATTTTCCGTACCGTAAATGTTGCGGCTGAATTTTTTAAATTATCCCCCCCCACCCCCCCCCCCGCCCGAGTCGCCACCCCCCCTCCAGGCGTAAATTGGAGAGGGGGCAGTTTACGCCTAACTCGTGCGGACTAATTGTCCATTCGGCGTTTGTCAATTTGATTCTGTCCCGATTGTCAAGAAAATAACAAAGTTCGAAAGAAAAGCTCAGAGATCGATGACGAAGGTCGACGACGCATTCGATCGCTCACGCGCGCGCGAGGCCAGAGGTCGTGAACTCCCGGTTCCGGTAGCAACGCAATAAAAAGCATTCGAGCAGACTCACACGGTGTCCTAACCGCGACTTCTTGGCTCCATTTTTCCATTAACCGTATTCTCTCCATTTCTATCTCTCTTCTATCCCCCTCCACCCTCTCTATCGCTCTTTCTGACACTCAGTCTCGATCTAACGCAATTTTTTTCGCCTCCGTATCCGCGCTTGGAGACCAAGCTAGAAAAAAAAAGAAGCTACGAAACAAATGGTGCGCGACTCCATGAATAAAAGTCAAACACCAGACCGCGAGATATTCGAGCACCGATAAATAAATTGAAGAGTATCGCTCCGTCCGATCGCATCGCGGAATTGTATAATTTTCTAGAGTGTCGTCGGTGTCTATAAGAGAATCAAATTTTTCGAGTATACTGTGGGGGAAGAAAAAGAAAACAATTTTGGATCGACGCGAGAACGAACGACTTGGCGGATTGTTGTTTATAATTGTGAAGAAAACTACTAATTTGCTCGTTTATCGATGACCCCTTGAACCCACCCCTTGCTCTAATTGCCGTCCGTATTTCCAACAACTTGCTTATTACTAACATCACTAAAGCGTCCGCCGTCGATTTTGTTGAGCGATTCTTTACACGGAAAATAAATCCTGTAATTTTTTATGGAAGTCCTATCAAAATGTACTGTGTCTCACATCAATAGCGCCTCTCGGTACAAAATCTTCGATATTTGCTACATAAACTCTAAAAAGTGCACGCCACGTTTCACACAAAGAACTGTAGGACTATTGAGTTTATGCTAAGCGATCGATAAATTTTCGCAGTGTGAAACTGTGAACAGTAGATGAACCGACTCACGACTTTTTATAATGTGGACCTGTGAACAGTAGATGAACCGCCTCACGAATGTTTACAATGTGAAACTGTAAACAGTAGATGGACCGACTCACGAATTTTTACAATGTGAAACTGTAAACAGTAGATGGACCGACTTGCGAATTTTTACTATGTGAAACTGTTAAAAGTAAACGAGCGGACCCCCGAATTTTTACATTTAAAAATGTTATAAAATGAACGACTTCATTGACAATTTTTTACACTGTGAAATAGCAAATAATGCAGATAGCTTTATGTACATCAAGCATCATTATACGTGAAAGCGAGATAGAAAAGTACAAATACAATACTCACTTCGTTTTTTCGTCCTCTTCTCAGCTGCAACAAATCTTTCACGGCACTTTTTCTTCACTAACAGTTTGTCCTTGTTCACTGTGTGTGTGTCCGTTTTCACATTGATTATAAATAATTGTCGTTTCTCGAAGACACTGCGCAAAACTTTACGCCACGAGATCCGAAAGAGCACGAGTAGATGTCGAGACTGAGGGCGACCACGCGATAGAATTTTTCTTTGTTGATTTAGGCGCACAGGTTTGAACGCCTTAACCCCCGAGTTGATGCAGTCACGCGTTTACAGTGCACATTGTAAAAATTCGAGGTACACGCGGTGTAGCGCGCAATGTCGGCTGTAACTTCTAGTGAACGCTTTGCATTTTTTTTCATGTATCACACTAATAAATTTCAATATCCGTATTAGTATTTAACAACCCGCTATCAAAATATGCTTTGCCCGATTTGTTAAAAAATGACAATTGACTCTGTAAAAATTAAATCTGTACGTATTGAATAATACCGAGTTACGATACAATTTGCAAGGTCTACACTGCAGTTTTTATTTTAAACTCACACCACATTTTTCAAAAGACAATACCAAATTTCAATAGAATATTATCTCATTTTTAACATTTGATTGTTGAAGAATTTTATGGTTCAAGTCAGTGATTACCAGTCTAATCTCACTTTTTTTTAAGGTACTCCGTATATTTTACGCATTGAGTACCGCGATATCTTATATTTAATTTGTAAATTCGATAGTTTACTTTATCGCGGTGATCATTATGATTTTTGTTACATTTTAAATCTGCATTTCCATCGGTTCGAATAGTAGAAAAGCACGTCTGATCCATTATTTTTTCCTCAAAGTGCTGTAACATGATTGGTTTACAGTGTGAAAGTGCATTATGTTCATCTTTCCTCAGTAATTTATAAACACCAACTATTCATTTTGACGCATCATTTTTTTCCGTGTAGATAAGTGACCTCCGAAAAATGAGCCCAACTTTTTTTTTGCAAGTTCTCATTTATAGGGTTATAAATGATTATTATATTTTCTCATTTATTGGGTTATTTATGATGAGGTTATAAATGATGTCGGAGGAAGCTAAACATTTTCATCGACCATTTTTTTACTAGCAAAAAATCGTTAAATCCATTACGAATTTTTCGAAAACTCCTGTATCAAGGGGCTATACCAATGTGAACGCTGAAAATTTGGGTGATTTTCGGGAATTTTTTGGAAGAAAAGTACTCACTTAAATGTTTCGGAAAATTAAGCATATATTTGGCTATATTTGACCTGTATTGCATAATTTTTTCATAGAAAAATATTGAGATCCAAGCGACTTATGCGCTGCCTTCGGAGGCGCCAAAAAAAAGTTCCTCCACTGCTGACATGATTCCGGCCGATTGAGTAGCTGAAACCGAAAAAGGAAAAAATGTCGTTAAACTGGAAGGTATTTCCTGTACAATGACGTAGAATTTTCGATAAATATCAAAATCTAACAAAATGGCGTAGTTATGAAAAAAAGTCTGTTTTCTTGCCTATAAAATGGTCGTTTTTTCAATAACAAATCGTCAATTTTCATCCAATCAAAAATATCCTACTTCATTGTAGTGTAAATATATTCAAGAGTACTCAGTGCAAATTTCAAGTCAATCGGATAATTGCTCTTTGAGTTTCAATGTCAGCACATTTGAAAAATCTCATTTCGAGAATAACGCGTTTAAAGATTTAGCTATCGATTTATTACAAGATAAAATGATAGAGATACCGCTTTGAAATTTTTACAGGATATTCTTGAAAGTATAAACTGTCGAAAAAGGCAAAAAAATCGATTTTTTGAGTGTCCTGAGTTCCTGAATATAAACAAACCCAAACAAATCCAATCGAACCCAACCCCCTCACGCCGGAGGGCTTGGGTTTGTTTGTACCCAGGAAGGCTTCATTTATAAATCCCCGCCCCCTCCACTCTCAAAATGGACGTTGAAATGTTCAAAAATGCTCTGTTTTCACGTGTTTCCGCGAACTTTAAAACCCCATAACTTTTTATGGGAGGGGGGGGGGGCGGTGAATTTCAGCTCTCCCTGACTGAAATAATAATTTATAACCCGATAACTGAGAAAATCGCAAAAAAAATGTTAGGCTCATTTTTCCGGAAAAGTCACTTATCTGAAGAATCACCGAAAAAATATTAAATTAAGGGGTAACATGCCTTCTTTTAAGGGGTCGTTTACCCCATTAAAAACGATTTTCCGCAGATAAATAAAAATACGTGTCTAATAGTTTCCAATGGTTCATCACGTATATGAGTTTCAACAAAATGGAAGGCTTAAGTGATGTTCCTTGTAAGCGATCCAGCTACAAATCGAAAACAGCTCGTATCTCTGCGAGTTCCTTGGCGATATAGCAACGTCATTGAAGATCGTTAACGACGACAAATTTGTTTCGCACACCGCGGCGTTACGTTCGTATCGTGTCGTCCAACAGTTTAGCGCTTCTTTTTCCAGATTTCGCAGCTAGGAATCCTGACAATTGCGTGCTGCTCGTCCGTCTGGCACAGCCTCGTAGCCTCTAGGATTTTATTATGGAGTCCTAAAAATCTGAGATACGCCAGCATTGGCCCGATCACCAAAATTTCGCCGTCTTAATATTTTTACTGCTCGGGGTCGTTGGATAAAGCATTAAAAATCCTATCGCAAAAAAATTAACGGCGCTCCTGTCGCAAGAGCCTCCAAAGTTAGCGGAGTTTTACACCCTCTTGCCCCGTCCCCCACCCCGTTATTCTTGGGATCCTTTGATTCGAAAGTCGAAAATAATAGGGACATTGCATTTTTCAGTAAAATCATTGCGGTTGCTGAAAAATACTAAATTTTGGCAAAAAATAAGAAAAATAATTTTCAACTCGACAAGGATTTATTCATTAAACTTTTAATTTGTATTAATTTAATTTTAATTTAATTTAATTTAATTAATTTAATTTTTATTAATTTAATTTAATTTTAATTCGATTAAAAAATTTAATTTTTAACTTTATTTAATTTTGAACGAGCTACGGTACTTCGAGCGGTACGGTATTTCGAACGGCAATTCTGTTTGATCCTCCAAATTATTGCAATTTTATCTTTGTCCAAAATATTTTCTTGCATGCTTAGATCTAGGCTGTAGATCTCTAAGGATCCTGAAAAACGTATGAGTGATTCTCCGTAGCCCAAAGGTGCTAAAATAGTGCGATTGACGGGTTATCATAGTGTGCCTAGTTGTGACAGTCGAAAGCAGCTCATTTTTAGTATTTTTTTTTTTTTTTTAGAAAATCGTGATGATAAATTTGTACAAAAAATGGATATTTGAAAAAGTATCATCTGAAGAACACTGTAATTTTTTTCCTTCTGGGCCAGGGTATCTGATATAAAATATTCAAACAGATTTCGTTAGTAAATTAGTTTATCCTATGATTAATGGAAAGAATTTCCGAAAAATCAAGTAAACAAAATGGCTGGTGTTCAAAGTGACAATCTTGATTTTTGCAAAAACAGGCGTTTTTCGTTCATCAAATCGACAGCATACATCGGAAAAAATCCTTCGATCAGATACTATATTCTTCCATCTTGAAAAAGCGCTAAATTTTTTGGAAAGATCTAGACTGTCGTTTTTTTTTACATATTTTGCTCACTAACTTTGAAAACGTAGTTTGTCGAAAAAAGTGTTTGAAGTTTTGAACGACGCTCCGAGCTTTCCTATGGGCGTCAACATAACTGCCTATAAATCTGTCAATTTTGATCCGATGACCTTCGAAATGTTCGGAAACATTTGCAAGATGATATATTGTCGAAATATATTGATTCCGAAAAAAGTGATTTTTCGACTTTTACAACTAGACATAACCCCTTAAGAAAAATTAATGTTTGTTGCGCCCCAACGATGGAGACTTGAACATCAATCTCCTTCACCAAGAGACAAGTTTGCATTTACCCGCGCAAAATCGAGAAACGTGCCTCTAGTAGACTTGATATCGAAACGTCCATTTGCACCTGCAAACGTTCGCGCACAACAAAGCTCGTAGCAGTAAAGTCGTCGCGAACACATACAATACGTGAAACTTCTCGAGTCTTACATCTGTTGTCAGGTACATAATTATTACTCTCTTATCTATCTTTCTCTCTCTCTCTCTCTCTCTCTCTCTCTCTCTCTCTCTCTCTCTCTCTCTCTCTCTCTTCTCTCTCTCTATCTCTCTCGTGCTCTCTTGCTGCCCAAACTTTGTAACTACCAGGCCAGCAATATTTTCGCATTGATACCGACTGAGAGAGAGAAAAAGCAAACAAAAAAAATACGTTCCGAGGCAACAAAATGATTTATGGCTCCGTTTCCAGCGACATTGGAGCAAAAAAATCGGAAATGGAGAAAAAAGGTTTATTTAAAGCGTCCGAGTAGCCAAGTATAACAGGCAGAATGAAAATAAATAAAAGAAGAAGCAGAAGTCGACGAGAAAATAGAAGAATTGTTGAAACTCACGATCTCGTGGCTCATTGTCGTCAAGAGACCGTTTTAGATTATTCGGGTCGTGCCTCGACTTTCGGTTTGGCAATGCGTACTCGATCAAAAAAAAAGAACGAAAGAAAATAAATAAACACAGTAGGCCATGAGCCTCTTTAACTCTCGTTGTCGCGGGCAGCTTCAAATACATGACGAGTTCCAAAATCTTCACGACGTCTTCAGGCACGTGGAAAATTCATCAGGCCACAACGTGGGCACGTTTTTTCCTCCGTGATTTTCAGTAGCCCCATCACGCCACTTTGAGTCAATGTGGAGAAAAGTTTAATGTTTTTGCAACGAGGATTTATTTTGAACAGCCGCGAGCTTACATTATTCGAAGACACGAATCTGCGCTTGCGTCACAAATGCCCACACGAAAAGATCTATTTTCAAGATCAAATTTCAATTTCGAGCCAGCTCGATGGGCCGACTTGAAATTTCACTGATGACGAGGAACATCACTTAAGTGCTCGCCTCCGATTTTCTTGAAACTCATATATGTGATAAAGCAGAGAAAACTATTGGACACGTATTTTTTTTGTCGTCGGAAAAGCGGTTTTACGGGGGGAAACCACCCCTCAAAGAAAAGCGTGTCACCATTGATTTTTTTCTATACTTATATAGTGGATTTTTCGTTGCTTTAAATTAAAAGAATTTTGATTTTCGTTTCATTCAGATCGGGGAACTGCTTGTGGGTGAAAATGCAACATCACCCCTCGACACGCTTTTCTTTGAGGGGTGGTTTCCTCGCTTAAAACCGTTTTTCCGCCGATAAAAAAAATACGCGTATAATAGTTTTCGATGCTTTATCACATATATGAGTTTCAAAAAAAATACGAAAACTAGAACGAACCGAATATGAAAGCATCAAAGCTCTGACACTTTGCATCGTTGAGACAATGAAAATCCATTATTTAATGGCGTTGAAGTTTGCATCGTTGAAATGCAACGAAAATTCTCTTCAACTTTTTTATTTATTCATTTTTATTACAATCTAAAGTTTTTTTTTATCGATTAAAATCGTCGATCTTATATGAAGATGAGAAAAACAGTTTGGGTGATTTTCGTACCCTAAATCGGTAAAGAAAATGTGAAGGATCGAAGAAAAACTTAACTTTCGTTTCATTCCAACAATCCAAACTTCAACATAATTTTTTTTTCTTAATTTTTTCCTTTTTTCACCGTCTGAAAACTTTTTTCGCAAGGTTCAGGCTGCAGACCTCCAACGAGGATAAATAAAAACGTTTTATTTTATAGCGCAATCCGAATCTGTAAGAAAATATTGGGATCTTGAATAAGCTCTCGCTGTTTTTTCGTGAAAATTAGTGCTTTATTTTTAAAAATCATTCCTAATTCTTTCAAACGTGTCGAAACTGCTGTGTGATAAACTCCGAATGATTCTGCAAGTTCAGCCTAGCGTCTGACATGAGTCTTCATGAAGTAATGCCTCCAATACAACAGATCAAAATCATTATCTTTGAAGCATCCAAACCAATCTCTGCATGTTGTTTCCGACAGAGCATGGTCGCCATAAGTCTCAACAAGAATTCTGTGTGCTTCAGTTGCAGATTTTTTTTAAGTAAAATAGTGCAGCGAAATTCCCCGCGAATACTTTTTGCGGCACGAAATTTTACATATTCAACACTATGAGAAAAAAAAGATGTTTACACTTCGGCGAAATGGCATACACTGAATTTCAAGCTTGCTAATAATACTTCTTTACAAATGGGTTACCATCTTGAACTAGACGCATGCACTTCTGGCAACGCCATCTGTTGGAAAACAGCGAGAACTTATCCAGCGTCCTAATGAATTTGGCAATTGAAAGAAAATTAACGACGATGAAGTTCAATGGTGTTGAAGTTTGCATCGTTGGAACGCAACGAAAATCTTTTTTTTAATTTTTATTACTATTCAAACTCTTTTTTTAACTTTTAGGTTACGGATCCTCAATAAGGATCTTGAAAAAACTTTCAATAAAACATGTAGCCTAAATTTGCAAAAAAATTGTCAATACGAAAAGAAAAAGAAATTCGTTACATTCCAACGATGCATTGGCTTTGGATGATGATTTAAAAAAAAATGAAAAATGGATAAAAAAATCGTTAAAATGCAACGATTTTTTAAATTTTTCATTTCTTTCAAAAAAATCATCATCCAAAGCCTTCATATTGCGAATTGATGTAATAAATCTGTACGAATAATACGTAAAATCGTTTGAGTGATTATCACAGCCAAAATCGGCAAAAAAATCGGCAACTAAAAATTGCAACGATGCAAACTTCATACGACTGAAAATTCTTCATTTATCGCCATCCCAACGTTGCAAATTTCGCGAGTTAAGGCCTTATATACGCGATTTTGCCGATTTTCGAAGGTACTCTTCTAGACGCGGTTAAAAAAAATGACGCATATATTGACAACATTTTTTTACAGATCATTTATGCACATGGTTGAGTATATGTAAAAATAAAAATCAGAAATATCAAGAAATGGCGGAGATATAATACAATAAAGCAATGTATTTCTTTTGCGCGCGCGTTGATGGTGAAAGTTCTCGGCATCGATGTGGGTGTCTTAAAAAAAAGAAAATATTTATAATTGCATAATGAATGCATCTTCAGTGTGAACCAACAATATTATTAAAAAAAAATTATTATAATAAAAATTGGAAACTTAATTGTTTTTACTCAATTTTCTGTCGGTATTTTATTTTTTATATTTTTTTGTGTCATTGAAACTTTCGTTTCCATGCTTCACACGATAGGTGATGATACTAAGAATATGTTGTAGAAATTTCAAAGCGATCTGAACCTTCGTTCAAGAGTTAGAACTTTCACAAGGTTCAAAAAAGTGAATCGTGGAAAAACGGCTTCGAAGTTGGCGGTCGGGCGCGCTGCGCGGTATCTATTATAAATGCAATCTTACCTTATTTTTGGAATTTTTCAATTCTGTCAAGCTTAAAATATTCCTAACCGTTCAGGCTAATGGAATCAAAAATTTGAAAAAAAAATTAAAAATTTTCAAATTTTTCGCGTATGTAAGGCCTTAAATTGCTGCTCACCTGACGTTAATGGTCTCCTAGAGGAGAGCAACAATGCTCGCGCAAAGGGATATCCATTGGAAACAAGCCGCTCTTCATTGTCATGTAGATACGTATATTTCGGTGCTGCCGTATTTTGGCGGGTAAAAACCCGAGTCTATTCATCGTTGCGGCGTTCGAAGAATTTATGCCATTTGCGCTCGGGTCCATGAAGAAAGTCTTTCGTCAATGTCTGGCTACTTTAGGTCGCCTCGTATAACGGCTCTTTTATTGCAATTCGCAACACCCCCTGGCACATACAAATTTTACTCGACCGTAATCCCAAAACTGCCGGGAAATTTCACCCGGCCAAGCTTATACCTGGATTTCAAAACGACCCTCCCCCACCCCTTTTTCGGCGTTAAAATTAACACGGCCTACAGGACGAACCCGATAGTCCGGTGTTTCCCATTCCCGGAATAACAATTGCCAGGAAAATTCCACCAGACTTGCACGGGCTTACTCGCGAATTTTTATTACCGGGCAGGTAAAGCTGTTAAAGGTCGGCAGTAAAATTCCGGTGCATAGACTTTTCCCTCGTTAAGGGGAATTACATTGATTCAAAATTTCCAGGTCTTGTAACTTACCCATACATGTGTCTCGGCTCGTTGGCGACCCGAGAGGAGCGAGAAAAAAAAATTTCGGCTTGCACGACACCCTCGGGATGTTATTTATTGCCCTTTCTCTTTCTCGTTTTCTTTTTGTATCGACGACGACGATAATTGCACGTTCTTTGATGTCCTGCGCGCGGCGTCCATGAAAACATCCTTACACATAGACGGCTATACGTGACATCTATCGAATCGTCGTTACGCGTCGTGTGAATGGCTTTATGAATTTTTACACCTGCATTGTACTCGTCTGCAAAGTACACACTATTCCCCATTGAATATTTCTCATGGTTTTTTCGACTCGCCCTTAACGAATGTGACACTCTTTTCTCGTATTTATCCATGGTTTGTTTTAATTATCGGCTATAATCGATAGAGGCTAAAAATGATAGTAATGCTATTAATTAGAAACTGTCAAACCTTCCGTTCTGACTGCAGCTTGTGGTAAACTTCGCTTTGGTAATTTGCGTTAATTTTAACTCCAAACGGATTAAATTTTTGTACTTTTTTATTTGTATCAAAAAGTTTTGTTTGAATTTAAAAATTGATGGGTTTGCGTCATTCTTGCTCCCGTTTTTTGTCTTTACAAAAAACGAGAGCACGAATGAGGCAACCCATAAATTTCTAATTCAATCAAAATTGTGTCGAATTTAATCCGTTTGGAGTTACAAAACTGAACGTATCGTCAGTGTTGTTGATCCGAGAATATTGGCTTCATTTTTTCGTAATCGTTTCGGTATTGAGAAATTCGTGGGGGGGGGAACTTACGTGTTATCAAACTTAGAGTATTTTCTTTGATACGGCTTAACAGTCGTGAAATGCATTTTACTTTACTCGTTTTGTGTTATTCGTGATGGTTTTCTTTTTTCTTTTCATTTTCTACGTATGAGAATATCAGAAGGAGGTGATACGTATATATATATATATATATATATATATATATATATATATATATATATATATATATATATATTGGTACAAAGGAGATACTTTTATTGGCTCTTCGCAATACACGTCAGTCGAGGTAGAGAAATTCCTGTTTGCTTAGCTGGTTAAATAAGATCGAAGATACTCTATTGTATGCTTTTCCGTATGAAAAAAAGGGATTGCCATTGGATGATTGTACACGAAGGCATTCACGATCTCGTCCGTGCCGGATGCGGGGCATTGCGAACGAGAAAACAAAAAAAACTGAAATAAAAAACAGAAACGCGGTCGTAGACATTTAAGGATGAAGTCTTCCAGAAATGCTAACATGGCGATAAAAATTGAACGAATTATTCTTGAATTTTTCCAAGCCTGTATGGATAATTCGGAATTATCGGTAGAAGAAATTGCAACTCTCTCAATTTGCATGACACCTTATGGGACATCGTCTTATTGTCAGATAAAAAAAAAACAATGAAATTAAGGTCATAAGTGTTTTAGATTTTTTTGTATGTGTATTCATCTATGAGGAAAACTATTTGAAAATGTTCACAATTGTTCCGAAAATAATTGGCGAGTATTTAATTCTAAGATATTGAAATTCTGTTCATTTTCTCGTTTAGTGGAACGAAATTTTATAAAAACACTTCCAACTGGTTATTTGAGGTCTGATTTACGTATTGTTCCGCTTGGGACTGATTTAATTTTTCATCCAGGAGATTTATTAGAAAATTTCAAATTATGGAGATGTCTCGCACCCCCTTAAGGAACCCTTTCGAAATCAATTGGCCGGAACGCAAAAGAACGTTTACTCCTCTATTGTTATCGAAGAACTTATAATGCCATACACGCGTATGTTTCTCCAACGCTTTGTTATTTATTTTTGCTCTCGCAATTTTATCAACGGTCGATCGATTATCTATATTTGTTTTTTTTTTTCTCGTGTTTTTAGCGAGGGAACGCTTCCCTTCGTCGAGCAGTACAGACGACGATCAAAGCGGTTCGGACGTCGAGCACGACTCAACGACGATACGCGGCAAAGCTCATTCCGGCATATTGCATCATGGCGGTACGCACTCGGTGCGCAAACGTCGTGGTAATTTGCCAAAACACTCGGTCAAGATACTCAAGAGGTGGCTCTACGAGCACAGGTACAATGCTTATCCGAGTGACAGCGAAAAACTCACACTCAGCCAAGAAGCGAACTTGACAGTTTTGCAGGTCAGTTGAAGAACTCGTTGTTCCAATTATCTTTATTTTATTTTTCAACCTTTTTTTCTATGCCGATATACGATGTGTGTCTATGCATTTATGAATTGTGTGCAATTGTTTTTTTTTACGTGACAACTTGCCAGAAAATTTTGGGAATTTTTGGGAAAGATTTTCCGGGGTGTAGAATGAAGTATCATAGTTTGTCTAAATTAGTATTTAGTACCTGGATAATCAAACGGTACTCGGCAAAGGGGGCTATAGAAAACTTCGAATTTTCTCATTCATTCTTACACTCCACAATGGCCCATTTAAGTACTTGGCGAGTCCCTTACCATAAAAGTTACAAATATACGGCTCCTTTTTGTCTATTGGCATAGGATATTATATTGTGTGTTTTTGTGCGTGCGTGCATGTGTGAGAGAGATTGTGTGCCACCCTAATGTTTATATATATACACGTGAATACGGTGAACTTTTTCCCTGACCCCCGCCAATGAGATTTATTTTTTTTTTATCTGATTTCATTGACTCTAAAAGACACCCTGATTTTTTAAACATTTTTCGAATCAACACTTAGTCAAAAAAGAAATTCTCCGAAAAAAACGCCCCGACTTAAAAATCTGAAAAAATTCCCAAAAATGCGTGATTATATGTAAAAATTTTCAAGCTATCACCCGCAGTGGAAGTATGATTTTTTCTGTGCTTTCTGAGCGATTGACGTTAAAAAAAATCCAAAAAATTCAAGAACCGCTTACTACGGGCGGATACTTAAATATTTTGATACCCACAATAAATTTTTTCGACCATTTTTGAATAACCAAATCACAATCATAGACCTTGAACAGTTAGCAGTCAATATTTCGGATTTTTTTAACGTCAATCGCGCAGAAAGCACAGAAAAAATCATACTTCCACTACGGGTGATAGCTTGAAAATGTTTACATATAATCACGCATTTTTGGGATTTTTTCAGATTTTTTAATCGGGGCGTTTTTTTTCGGAGATTTTTTTTTACTAAGGGTTGTTTCAAAAAATATAAAAAAAATCAGGGTGTCTTTTAGAGTCAATGGAATCCCTCAAACGTTGCATAATTCGAAAAGCGTCGTCGAGTGGTGGCTACGAGGTTCATCCAGGTAGAGGCGCTTCGGAGATTTCAAGGCCACCGCCATTTCTTTTAATAGGCCGATATTCTTTTTTAGAATTCCTCAAGAAATTAAAAACAAGTTCACACGCCAAATTCCAAGATGATCGAACAAGACTTAGTTAAAAAATTGATAAAAAAAGAAATTTCAATGTTTTCGGCTTATAATCGATTGAAAAAAAAACGGTGCAAACACTTACTCCATTAAAGGTTGCTCAAAGTGATGGCCACCACTTTCAATGCACACTTACGACCTGATTCGCAATAATGGTTTTGTTTTATTAGTGACGTCAGTCTCTATTAACGAAAAGGCTTTGAATGCTGTACGACTTACCTGGATTTTGCTTAGTATGAAACCCAAACAAACTACTGAAACCTCAATTAGAGCCTGTTCGTTTATGCGACTGACGTGATCAATAAGACAATAAAATCAGTGCGAATCAGATTGCAAGCGGGCGTTAAAAGTGGTGGCCATCACTTTGACCATCTTTCATAGAAGTAGATTTCAATCGGTTTTAGGCTAAAAACATGGAAATTTCTTTTTTATCGTTTTTTAATACTAAATCTCGATCGATCATCTTGAAATTTTGTGTGTAAACTTATTTTTAGTTCCTTGATGAAATTTTAATTAAAAAAAGATCGGTCAAAATTAAATATGTGTTTGCGCCGTTATTTCAATCGATTCTAGGCTAAAACATTGGAATTTCTTTTTTTATCGTTTTTTAACACTAAATCTCGATCGATCAACTTGAAATTTTGCGTGTAAACTTATTTTTAGTTCCTTGATGAAATTTTAATTAAAAAAAGATCGGTCTGATGTTAAATATTGAGCTAACCTTGAAATCTCCGAAGCGCTATCGCCTGGATGAACCTCGTAGCCGCCACTCGATGACCCCCTTCGAACTATGCAAGTTTTATAGGAAAAGTTTTCTCCTAAGTCTGATAGGTGAAAAAACACTGTTAGCACAGTGATTTTTTTAGCACAAAATCAATTATAGCACAGAAAATGTACTGCTTATAATTGTATATATCCTGTATACAGGGTGTCCCAGAACTGACCGCGTTCCCTGAAATGGGGAGTTGGGGGTGAAATTCGGAGTCGATTGATATAAATATGTGTGGGTCTCAGATCAACCCCTGAATTAATATTCATTTTTTAAGGCGGGCCAATCAAGTGTGCCGGATGAGCGGGCGGACGTCTGTGAGCGACACGCCGGCTCATCGGGCGCACCAGATTGGCCCGCCTTTAAAAATTAACTAAAATTAACTAAAAATTTAAGACCCGGACATGCTTATATCAATCGACTCAGAATTTCACCCACAACCCCCCCATTTCAGGGCACGCATTCAGTTCTGGGATACCCTGTATTTGTATGTATTCAAAATTTCCAAGCCTACTTACACTTGCCACACATTGTTTTTGTTTACTTCAGTAATGTCTAATATAAATGAGTATTCATTACTGGTATATATAAATAACGATTTATCAATTGTTAATTATCCTTTATTGATTATACTTAAGGGGGCAGTCCACTTTGGAGCCACGAAAAAAGGCTATTTTCGCGATTTTTTTGAGGATTTTATAAAAGATATGAATATAAAAGTTGTTGGGCTTGATAAATAAAGTCTTGAAATACCTTTTAAAAAAAATGTTGTTAATTTTTATTCATTTTTAAGCACAAAAACTATAGTTTAAGGTAACGCCCCAAAAATAGGTGGGCTAGGTAGCTCCATCACAACTCGGCAACGGCTTGTCTGAAACGAAAAAAATCAAAGTCCATTAGATTCAGTATGACACCAGCTACAAAATGACCCTCGGATATAAAGTTTTATCGAAAAATAAAAAAATGGCAGATGAAAAACGAAAAAAGTTTTTAAAAACGCGTTTTTTCGCAGTTTTTCGCAAAAAAAAGAGTAAAAATGAAAATTTTAAAACCATCGAGGGTCATCTTGTTGCGAATCATGTTTACAATATGTGGTTCAAATTTCAAGAGAATCGGTTTATTAGTTTTAGAGATACGATGGAGCTAGATTTTGAAAACGTTGTTTCGAGAAAAACGCGTTTGAAGTTTATACTATGAAGAACTCTTACCTAAACTCAATCGGCAATGCCTGCACCGTACAAAATCCCTTCTGATTGGTTGTCATCGTCGATTTCTTCAAGTCTTGCTTGCTTTGGATTTTTTGAAATTTTCAAAGTGGTCTGGCCGCTTAATAATTTATTTATGCTTAACTATATATATATATATATATATATATATATATATATATATATATATATATATATATATATATATATATATATATAACTATAAACTATAAAATATAAATATATATATAGTTAAGCATAAATAAATTATTAAGCGGCCAGACCACTTTGAAAATTTCAAAAAATGTTGAACTTTGAAATTATATATGGGTCATTCCATGTCAAATCGACAAATTTTTTACCTGACCCCCTTTGATTTCGCTGAAAATTTTCTATCTTTTTCTACCCCCCGAAAGTTATTTTTCAGAATTTTTTCAAATTTTTTTTCCCGACTCAAAAAAAGTTATGAATTTTTTTAAAAAACCGCTCTTTTATTTTTAAATTGCCAGAACTTTTTCAAAAATTGACCGTTTGGGAACTTTTTTTTTTCAAAATTTTTGTTTTTAAATGTAGTTTTCGAAAAAAAATATGAAAAAATTTTCAGAATCCCAGATATATGAAATATTTTAGTTTTTTTGAAAAAACCGTAATTTTCTCAAAGTCCGACCGTTTTTTTTTTTTTTTTATTTTGCTCTAAAAATACTTCAACTAATTCTGCAATGATCCCCGTTAATCAAAAGATGTGACGACAATCGCTTCTAATTTTTTTTCCTGATTATGAAAAAATTTTTGTTGAATTTTTGCTGATTTTATATAACTTTGTTATGAAATTTTTTTTATTTCCTCGTGAAACCTCAAAAGTTAAAAAATAAAATTTTATTGGAGAATTTCAAGTGATTATCGTCCAAGAAATTGTTATTTAAAAAAAAAAAAATAATTTTTTTCTCTCATTGACGTTATTTTTTTACTCTTATGGACGTTTTTTTTTGGTACTGAAATATGACAACTTAACGTCATTTTGGTACTGAAACATGACAAAATAACGTCAATGAGAGAAAAAAAATATTTTTTTTTTTAAATAACAATTTCTTGGACGATAATCACTTGAAATTCTCCAATAAAATTTTATTTTTCAACTTTTGAGGTTTCACGAGGAAATAAAAAAAATTTCATAACAAAGTTATATAAAATCAGCAAAAATTCAACAATAATTTTTTTATTATCAAGAAAAAAAATTAGAAGCGATTGTCGTCACATCTTTTGATTAACGGGGATCATTGCAGAATTAGTTGAAGTATTTTTAGAGCAAAATAAAAAAAAAAAAAAAAACGGTCGGACTTTGAGAAAATTACGGTTTTTTCAAAAAAACTAAAATATTTCATATATCTGGGATTCTGAAAATTTTTTCATATTTTTTTTCGAAAACTACATTTAAAAACAAAAATTTTGAAAAAAAAAAGTTCCCAAACGGTCAATTTTTGAAAAAGTTCTGGCAATTTAAAAATAAAAGAGCGGTTTTTTTCAAAAATTCATAACTTTTTTTGAGTCGGGAAAAAAAATTTGAAAAAATTCTGAAAAATAACTTTCGGGGGGTAGAAAAAGATAGAAAATTTTCAGCGAAATCAAAGGGGGTCAGGTAAAAAATTTGTCGATTTGACATGGAATGACCCATATATATATATATATATATATATATATATATATATATATATATATATATATATATATATATATATATATATATATATATATATATTAGGGTGATTCGTTTCAGGGTAACTTTTTTTTCTGACCCATCGTGCCCGAAAACCTTTAGTTGGTACCCAAAAAACGAAGTTTCGTGAAAGGGGGGTGTTCTCAAAGAATATTTGGAGGTCGCGAATCAAAATTGAAGGTTTCCCATTTGATTAACATTGAAAAAAATGTTTTTCTCATTATTAGTGTTACCATTCCGCGAATTTTGATATCGCGATATTTTCCAAGTGGGTTCTCATAGGAAATATGATACTTTACAATAAAGTTCATTGAGCTATGTCCGTAAATTCAACCGTTTCAGCGGTATCATTATTTCAAGTGAATATTGTATGAAAATATCTATTCAAACGGCTGTAACGCCTAAGCTATTAGATATATCGAAAAAAATTCAAATGAGAACTATGTAGAGAAAGTAATTTGCTACAAAAAAGTCTTATAAGCCGAGCCCGTAAATTCAACTCTTTCTCAGCTATAGGTGGATGAAGTAAATGAAGTATAGATTTATTTTGTTTAAAAAGAATCTATTTATTTTACTTCATCCACCTATAGCTGAGAAAGAGTTGAATTTTCGGGCTCGGCTTATAAGACTTTTTTGTAGAAAATGACTTTCTCTACAAAGTTCTCATCTGAATTGTTTTCGATATATCTAATAGCTTAGGCGTTACAGCCGTTTGAATAGATATTTTGCACAGTATTCACTTGAAATAATGATGCCGCTGAAACGGTTGAATTTACGGCCATGGCTCAATCAACTTTATTGTGGAGTATCATATTTCCTATGAGAACCCACTTGGAAAATATCGCGACATCAAAATTCGCGGAATGGTAACACTAATAATGAGAAAAACATTTTTTTCAATGTTAATCAAATGGGAAACCTTCAATTTTGATTCGCGACCTCTAAATATTTTTTGGCAACACCCCCCTTTCACGAAAGTTCGTTTTTGGGTACCAACTAAAGGTTTTCGGGCACGATGGATCAAAAAAAAAAGTTGCCCTGAAACGAATCACCCTAATATATATATATATATATATATATATATATATATATATATATATATATATATATATATATATATATATATATATATATATATATATATATATATATATATATATATATATATATATATATATATATATATATATATATATATATATATATATATATATATATATATATATATAAATTTATATAATACATGAATATATTTGTATAATTAACTGACTGGTACTCGCGTACCTGACTACGCGAGGAAGGCAGAGGCGATTTGATTTCATCTTAGGAAAGGGTGTACATCCTAATCGACTCGTCGTTCTCGATCTTTCATGTTTCCTTTATCACATCATTCAAAGAGCCAAAATTGTCAGAAACCTCTCAAGAAAATGTGTCGTCCTCGCCAATTGTGAAACGACACCCTCGCCTCCCCCCCCCCCCCTCCTCTATTCATGAATACAAATTGTAATAACGAGTCCGCTCGAATGTCCAGAAGCGTAACTGAAGCAAAAGGGCGAAAGGGGAGGAATACCGGCAATGGCGGCAAACTACCCCTTCCTAAAATGTACTTACAGTCCCCAGGTAACGAGACTAATCGCCTCCGGTATATAAAGGATCTTCACCAACGAAGTCATGACACATTTTCATTGATCGGTTCGTCGATCGAGGTTGTTCTCGAATCTCGAGCTTCACTCGACACAGTGACAAACTTTTTTTTGCACAAAAGTCCAGTCTACGCCTTAAATTTAGTCTTCCATATCCGGAAGATACGCCTATATTTTGTTTTTCGTTCCACTTTTAATTTCGGATTGATTGAATCTCGTTCCAGTTTTGCACGCAAGGTAAATGCAGTGCGAGGATTTTTTCGAGAGCTGATTGCTGTGGAAAAAAGTTTAGTGGGTTTGGTGAGGGTTATTAAATGTGGATTTTTCGCTATTCGGTCTGTTGAAGGTTTGCAACTGGTTCATAAACGCCAGACGTCGAATTTTGCCGGAGATGATAAGACGAGAGGGACAAGATCCACTCCAGTACACGATATCTCGTCGCGGTAAGAAAATGCCAGGTGGCAGTCATCAGCAGGCGTCCGGTATGAGCCCAACAACGAACCAGGACTGGGATCCCTTGGCCGGCATGAGCGCGCCAAAACGCAGCAGGGATCACGATTACGAGGACGCGGCCGCGCTCATGTATCGGTAAGTTATAAAAAAAAACCTTCATGGGATTTCAACTCGCGCAATCCACCGATTCCGTTCGTCAATTAAGTGGTTTTCTCACTTTGGACGCTAAAAAAGGCTATTTTCGTGAATTTTTCGATCGGTTTATATTATAGATATTGATATAATAGTTGTTACACTTAAGGGGCTGTACCAATGTGAACGCTGCAAATTCGGGTGATTTTCGGGAATTTTTTGGAAGAAAAGTACTCAATTAAATGTTTCGGAAAATTAAGAATATATTTGGCTATATTTGACCTATATTACATAATTTTTTCATAGAAAAATATTGAGATCCAAGCGACTTATGCGCTGACTTCGAAGGCGCCAAAAAAAAAGTTCCTCCACTGCTGACATGATTCCGGCCGATTGAGTAGCTGAAACCGAAAAAGGAAAAAATGTCGTTAAACTGGAAGGTATTTCCTGTACAATGACGTAAGATTTTCGAAAAATATCAAAATCTCACAAAATGACATAGTTATGAAAAAAAAGTCTGTTTTCTTGCCTATAAAACGGTCGTTTTTTTTTTTCAATGCCAAAACGTCAATTTTCATCCAATCAAAAATATCCTACGTCATTGTAGAGAAAATATATTCGAGAGTACTCAGTTCAAATTTCAAGTCAATCGGATAATTGCTCTTTGAGTAACAATGTCAGCAAATTTGAAGAATCTTATTTCGAGAAAAAAGTGTTTAAAGATTAGTTATCGATGTTTGCAAGATAAAATGATATTTACCATCAAAACTGCTAATCAGCTATACTTCTGGAAAGGATAAACTGTCGAAAAAGGAAAAAAGAATCGATTTTTTAAAAATGTCACACTGGTATAGCCTCTTAATAAATACGCTTTTGAAATACATGAAAAAAAAAGATTTTTTTAATGTATTTATGTAATCGAAACAAACTTTAAACGCGGTTTTCTCGAAACAAGGTTTCTCGACGGCTTGTTGATAAAATCTTCGAAACTACTGAACCGATCCTTATGAAATGTTAACCGCATATTCTTTACAACTATAGCTATAGCGCATATCACGGATTTTTTTCAAATTTTGTTATTTACTATTTTTTGCCAAAAACGGTGAAAAAACACGTGTTTTTTTGTAAAAAGGCCGCCATTTTGTTATTTTTGCACATATAAAAAATCGTATGATATGCGCTATAACCATTAACATACTAAATCTGAAACCGTTTGATTTTGTTGTTTCGGATGATCCACCTCCGAGATTTCATCAACAGCGCGAGCCTATAATTTTTTGGGACATTTTTTTAACTACCATTTTCGTCTATAAATAGTGACTGAAATAAATCATTTTTTTAAAATGTATTTCGAAAGTGTATTTATTAAGTGTAGCATCTTTTATATCGATATCTATAATAAACCTATTAAAAAATTCACGAAAATAACCTTTTTAGCGTCTAAAGTGAGAAGATACCTTAAGCGGGAAAATACCTTTTGGCGAGGAAAAAATTGCTGATTTTCATGATTTTTTATTTTAAAGGAAATATTTCTTCACAATTTTTTAGACTTAGGGTATTCTTATTTACCACTTTTGGCTGTAACGTGGTATTTTTTTATTAATCTTTAAAAGTGTTGGAGGTATGGCACGGTCTTCTGAACGCGTTGCCGCGGATGCTGTTAGACGGCGTGACACGTAGCGTCGGCGGGATTAATCTGAACAAAAAAAAAATCAACGAAGATTTTCCGTCCATTAAAGGGTAACACCACTCTAGCGGCCGAAATAAGGCCTAACTCTGACGATTTTTAAAAAGAGTATAATAAAAACAATGGAAATTCTTTTCAGAGGGATTATTCAGCATACATTTAAGTATAGCATTTTTTCTGATTACTTTTGTATAAAATGGCGGCAAGAGAGCCAATTTTCGAAATGATCTTTAAAAAAAAACACCTCCAGTAGCGGACAAATTTCTCGTGGAATATAAGATCAGAAAGAAAAATAAATAAAAATGTGATCTATATACTATTGGCTATAGACGTACGCAGGGATTTGTTATTTAATCAAATTTTGTAAAAATGGCGCACTTTTGACAGAAAGATTCGATTTTATCTTTAAAAAATAAGCAGTTAATTGGTCATAAAATAAAAAGTTTGCATTGCATCGAAAAACCCCTACGTACTTCTATAAAGCAGGTAATTGTAAAACTACTGTCAAAATTTCAATCCGATCCATGCAATCGTGTTGAAGCAATGTGTTCGCTAAGATTGAAAAACGTGGTTTTGAGAAAACCGCGTTTTTATGATGTTAAAGCATTGTTTACGAAATAAAAAAAAAAAAACGATTTTTTAAAAATCCTAGGATGGTGTTACCCCTGTACACTCATACGCAGAAATTGAACCAAGAAAAAGTGAGAAATGTTTAAAATCGATGAAATAGTACGCTTTGAAACAGAAAGATCGAATTTCCGGAAAGATTGCTATATTTTGCAATAAAAAATACTTTTTTTTTTAATTTTCATAAACATTTAGGGTAATGTTTTAGACAATGAGGTTTAAAAGATTTATACCAAATTTTATCAGGATCGGTCGATTAGCTTTTGAAATATGAGTCGCGCCCGTTTTGTAAATGCAGTTTAGAAGACCGTGCCAAGCCTCCGCCATCTTTAAAGATTAATACAAAAAAAATACCATGTAACAGCCAAAAGTAGTAGTAAAACATACCCCAAGTCTCAAAAATGGTAAAGGAATCTTGCCTACAAAAAAACATGACAATCAGCAAATTTTCTCCATACCTGAAGGTCCCCCCCCACCCTTAAACTTTGTCGAAGTATTTTTAATGTCTAAAGTTTCCACTTATATATGACTGTGCCCGTCAAGGCACAGCGTTGACGGGCTGTTACATTTAAAGTTTTTCGAATTTCGTTTTGAAACTTCGGGAAAATATTCTACATATATAGTTCTATCGTTTAAAGAAAAAAAAAAGAAATCGTTTTTTCGATCGTTGTAAATGTATATACCGCCTTAAATTCTTTTGGCAGACTTCGCCTACAAAAGTCTTCCAACCATTTTTAAAGATATATATTTAGCGACCTACATTATAAATGTATTAAAAAAAAGGACAATTGAATATGGTGTTGAAGTTTGTATCGTTGGAACGCAACGGATGTTTCATTTTATATTTTATTTTTCACATTTTTATTATTATTAATAAAAAAATGAAAAATAAAATGTAAAATGAAACTTTCGTTGCATTCCAACGATGCAAACTTCAACACCATATTCAATTGTCCTTTTTTTATTCGAAGATAGTAATATTAGAGTCATGGTGGACCGGCATCGTTAAACAACCGATTTCTCATATAATTTCAAGCGTCCAATGCGCCTGGCTTTTGTCAATTTGACCGTAATCCGAATTTCATCAATTTTCAGAAGCGAAGAGGATAGCCCCAACGATTACGAGAGCAGTTCCCACAGCGAAGAGGAACGTCCGTCTACCCAATGGCCAAGCGTTATAGTATATCCGTATGCGGAAACCAAAGTCGAGCAGACTAATCAACTGAGTTACGGCAACGGACTCGCACATCCGGCACGCCGAGGGTAAACCTCTTTTCCTTACTGCTAACATTTTTATGCTTTTTTTTCTTCCCGTAATTTATTCTTCACAACTAAGACGAAAATACAAAAAATTGCCATGGCCTCCGTATTCGCGAAACGATGATTTCTTTTCTTCACTTCTTGACGGAGAAGCAATTTAATCTTGGCGCATCAGACGTTTCAACTTCCATTGTATATATAGAGGCGGGCCACACTCGTCGAGAGATAACCCATCAAATCGAGCGTCGTGCTTGTTACATCAAACCCAGATAAAGCTCGCCAAGAGTTTCGAAATACCGAAAAGATAAAAATGAGACGAAGACAAAAAACGTTTCGTTTTTTAGATTAAAACGTCAACTTGCTATCCACGTGGTCGTATAACGATTCATCAGCAACTTTTTTTTATCGCACTGTCACGCTCTGACCGAACTCGTTCAGCATTTCCAGTCTATTCAACTTGGTTGTTGAAAAAAAAAGTTCGATTTTTTCTTCTAGAATTGTGATTTTGTGATAATAAAACAGAATGACAAATGGGTTTTTGTAATCGATGATGCTAAAGATAATTATTCATTCTTTTTATAATACGAAACTTCAAATCGTCGAAGCTTGCGCTAACCGCCGCGTATTTGGCGCTGGCGTTGGTGACGTCACGATGCTGTAAGCTATAGAATTATAGGTTATACGGCTTAGGCGTCGGTGTAAATACCTGCGACGCTTGGTGAGATTTTGCATACGGAAACATCTCAAAAATTCGTAAAAAGTCAAAAGCTACTGTAACTCTCGCGCAATGATGTGTGGGCGTGTGCTAGTGACGGAAAATTCGAGTAATTTGTTGACCACAGACATTTTTAAGGTGACAGAGCTTCTGAGCGACGATTCTCGATTTAACGATGCAGAAATTCATGGGCTAACGCTTCATTGCACGTTAAACTTTTGATGAACTATTTTTCGTGGTTATGACAGAACACTTGTAGTACACGAGTAGGTCGTATAACATTGTGGCGTCACAGCACGCTCGGGTAACTTCGGAAGCGCTCGGCGCGCCAGCCGAACCAAATAGAATAAAAGTTTCAAAGTCCTACAATTTAGTTAATTATTGTTTGGAAAAAAAATACTTCTGTTGTACAATCCACACACGATCTTTACCATGAAAAGTTTTAAAAATTCATTTAATAAGATAATTTCATGAAATCATCTCTTCTCGCCCTGCCCAGATAAAATGTCAGAGGATCGGTGATTTTTTATTTCTTGCTTCAACGACAATTATCTGACAACCTTAATTTCTCTTTGACGGATTTTTGTGGCATAGTTATTCTCAAAAAAATAAGACTTAAGGGGCTACATCTACCTAGAGGCCAAAAAATGGCCAAATTACTGACCCTCGGATGCAAAGTTGTATCAAAAAATAAAAAAATGGCAGATGAAAAACGAAAAAAGTTAAAAAAAAACGCGTTTTTTTCGCAGTTTTGCGCAAAAAAAGAGTAAAAATCAAAATTTGAAAATCATCGCGGATCATCTTGTTGCGAATCATGTTTACAATATGTGGTTCAAATTTCAAGAGAATCGGTTTATTAGTTTTAGAGATACGATGGAGCTGGATTTTGAAAACGTCAAACTGGACGTTTCTGTCCAACTGGACGAGTTTCAAACTGGACTGGCCTCTTAATTTTTATACAAAACTCAAACACGTCATCAGCTATTTACTTCCGAAATCTGAGAATGAATTTTCGCATTTTCCAGGGACGAGGACGAGTCGACGGTGAGCGAGGCGGCGTACTGGAGCGCGCCGAGGCAACATTTGACGACACCACCGGACGCACAAAACGAGACCGAGGCCTACAGTTCGCGCAACAACCGCAGCCCCCACAGTGACGTGACACCACCGCCGACACCACCCGAGGAGGACAAGGACAAATTCCAGTGTCTTTATCTATTGGTCGAGGCGGCGGTCGCAATTAGACAACAGGAGAAAGAACGCGAGGCAAGGATGCCGGTTTAACGTTCGCGAAACTCACACGACCGTCCCGTTCGACGACGAACGGAGAGCACAATCGTTTAACAAAACGAACAAAAAACAAGTAACAAAGTAGTGAACTATCGTCGATAAAGCTCGTCAGGTTTTCGTCGCAGAAAGTGCCGAGCGTCGTCGACCAGTGTGACCGTATAAAAACAAACAAAAAAAAGGAAAAACTCATCCTTCGCTGATGTTTTCGCGTTATACAATTTTCGTTTTTCTTCTCATCGTCGTTTCGTTTTTTCGTTCGAACGATCGTTCTTTTTTTCGTTGTTTTTTTTTCCTTTCAAACGTTAAATCGTTCGCGAAAAAAAAAACGAGATACTCGAGTCGGGCGGATCCTGCGCGATCGACGGAGCCCACCAACGTGGAGAGACACTTTTCGCTCGAGGAATCTCACGAGAGAAAAACAAAAAGAGAATACAATTATTTTCCCAACGCAATCGAGAATCGTCTCGAGGGCGACAACAGTGAAGAGAGCCGATAGGATGAAAGCGACGCGCTCCTCTCGAGTACGCAATTATTCGTGCGAGTGCGGACGGTGAAGTCCGGAAGTTTATCGTACGCTTAGCCGCGATCTTACGAAAAAAGACAAAAAGAATTGGGGGGATCGTTGGATCGAACACGAGTGCTCAAATGAGAATTTCCGACGAGTGTCCCGCAGCCTCTTGAGAATCGTCCTGAAAATCCGTAAAACATTGCTCGTCGGCGTACGTTCGTTTTAATTTTTCGGCAAATTTTCCCCTAACCGAGAGAGAGAGAGGGGAAGAAAACGGATACGAAAACAATAATCGTCCGTGTGTCGATTCGATTTTTTTGTTCTCAGCAATATATCGTCGAGGGATTGCATTCTCGAAGAGCAGAAAATCCAAATGGAAGAACAATGCGTTACTTTGGATTTTCTCTTCTCTCACGAGTTTGAAAAAAAAAACGAGCTTACGAGTGTACAGTTTTCCGAATAGTTCTCGACGAATCGACCAAGGGCGTTATTTAGTACCTAGAAGAGTTAAAGAGGCGAGCAATTTTTTTTTTTACGAATTAGAGTTTATCCGGGTGAACGCGACAAACCCGCGGAAAATTGTCACGCGTTTTTTTTTTTCGTTTTCCTCCATTGCGTTATTTTCTTTTTCTTCTGGCGTTTATGATCCGGGCCCCCCGGACAGTTGGAATCATCCATTGATTATTTAATTAATCCTTGATACGTCGTGACGTCAGTGAAATATTCCAGTTGATATTTTAATTAAAAACAAAACAAACAAAGGTGATAGCGATCTTTCGAGTTTGATTTATTTTCCTTCTGTTCTTCTTCTTTTTTTTTCTCTATCGACAATTTCCGATGCACACTTTTTCACGGCCACGTAACTGCGCGTGTATACATATGTATGTTCCTTTTTGCTTTTACTCCAGCCTCGTGTGCTTTTCGAGCCCCAAGTACGCGTCTATGCAACGCAATTTTTCGCGGCGTCTGTCGACAAGCGAAGCGATTATGCTCAAAACGAATTTTCCTCGTAGCTTCCCTTCTTACTTTTGTTTTCTCCGTTCTCATCGTTTTTTTTTCTTCTTCCAACGTATACCAATCGCGTATTCAACATTGGACAAGCGGAACGACCTCGGTCCGAGTTTACGTTTTTTTTTCCGTCTCTTCAAATCCGCGAATTTCTCAATCGTTCGAGACGGCACGCCCAACTTTTCTTTCAATTTCTAACGAACGAATATATTTCGCGGCTACGATCGCGGAAACGATCCACTCGGCTGTGAGGCATTTACACGTATCCAATTACATTTCGATTCGTCGCTGCACTTGTCACTTTGACGGACGAGCGGCGGAACGAAAAAAAAGAGAAAAGAATGAACAAAATTTACTGCCGTAACAATTGAATATTTGGTTGAAAGAAAAAGAATCACTTGCTGACATATCGTCGTAGGGTCGATTGAAAATTTTATCGAGAAGAAACCAAGTACCGTAGGATTACAGGGGTCGTTTGCGAATGAACTTTTTTTTTAAATATAAAAAAGGAAATATACGTCGCGGGATGATTGGTACAAACGCCAAAGACTTACTTAACTATTATTAATTAATAATTAAATCATGCAGACTTCTCGAACGAACGTTTTTACGTCATGTGCTAGAAGAAAGAGAAACTACGAGCGTTTGTATGTTGTGCGCGTGTGACGAGTGTTCAGTGGTGGAAAGAAAAGTTTGAATGACCCGAGTTTATGTTTTATTATTATTATTATTATTATTATATAGAGGCCATTAAATTCATACGATTAAATTTTTTTCCGTCATTTCAAATACGAGAGTCAAATTTCGTACGAGGTTTAAGCAACAACAACAAAAAAATACAAAATTATTGACTGTACAAAATGACTATTGAAGTTTATTTTACTATAACGGAAGAAAGAAAAATAAGTAGTCGTGGTCTTAGAAATGTGCTTGACTACGTATCGCGTAAGACATTAGATTTTACATAGAACAGAGAGAGAGAGAGAGTTAAGCGGGGCAGTGCGTAGCCAAGCTATTTTTTTTGCCAAAAGATCTCGTTTGTTTGAATTGGTAGAAAAGAGAATTCAAAAATAGTCCGCGGCTCGCACTGCCGGTCCAAGATTTACTTAAAAGCCCACGAAAAAAAAAAGTAAAAGAAAGTCACAAATAATCAACCGGCTCGCAAAAAAAAAAAAGAAAACGCCGTTTGATGCGATGTAGTGACAAAAGAAAACGAAGAATTTCGTTCCTTCGCCGTTATTTTTCTTTTTTTTAAATAAGAGTGACAGATATATGAAAATATATGTATATGTATATACGTGTATACATATATATTTCTTTCGTTCGTAAGATTTGATGCGAATCGTTGCTGGTTGAGTGTTAGGCTGTTGTTTATTGGTGAAGAATATAAATTTTGAAATAAACACTGTTAACTATTGGTAGTCGTAGAGGGGGGGGAAAAAAATTATTCAGTCTCTGGGGACTGCGACGAAAAAAGAATTGAAACAATGCGTAAGCATCGGAGTGTCGTGGAGGAAAAAAAACGTGTTTTTCTTTAATTCTCGTGCTAAAATGAATGGACGCGCTCGTTCGACTTTTCCATTTTGCTCGTTCGGACGTAGTGAGGTCGTTCTCGATCGTGTCAAAATCCGGAGGTCGTATTTTATCCACCTATGGAGGGAAACTTGCTGAAATTGCAACTTTTCCGGTTCGCGATTGTGTATTTCTTTTTAACATTCGCAAAGTTGTCCAACTCGACGAAATCAAGCTCGATAAATACATCGACAGGATCGACGATGTGACGTTGCAGGATAGGAAATAGCGAGTCAATCGATACGGAAAAGAGGAAAAAGCCTCGAGAACGAAAGCTTCGAATATAACTGCAGCTCTACGTGCCCAAAAGTTCATTATAACACAAAAATCGATGCTTTCTCCCGCAGAGAAAAAAACAGCACCCTCATACTCAGAAACATCGGGGCGGTTCATTTCTCCGTTTTTTCACCGTCGGGCAATATGACCGAAAAGGTCAGATACCCAAAAACATTTGCTGTTCCTCACGAGCACTCGAAACGGACCCGAAATATTTTTCGACATCGTTCCCATCGATATTATAGCAGATAATATTCAGATCAAAATTCTTTCTTACCGAAAATCGAAAAAAAAACGGCAAAAAATGATTAAAAAAAAGAACGGCGAATGAGCCGCCCTGATACACCCACCCGTATTGGGAAATCAGGTGACGAATGTATTGGAGAGAACGAGCGAGAGACGAAAAATGAGACGAGTGTGAAAAATCCGTTTTCTTTTTCTTCCCAAAAGCACATCTCGAAGCGAACCAGTGCTCACTGCCGAATAGCGTCCAAAGTGTCTTAAAATCGAAAGAAACGAAACAGAAACAATTTATCAAGTCTCTCTTCGAAACTGTCCCGTTGCGAATTTCGCGAGCGTTTTTCCTTTTTTTCTTCACAACTCGTGTTAATCTCGCATTTTATACGATGCTGTACTCGGGAAGAGCACGACACGAGTCCGCCCGTGGAAATAAACGCGCGGCGGAATTAAGTTTTCTTTTTAATGTTAAGAAGAAACGAAAAAAAATATTCGCAAAAAACAAACGCACGGAAATGTATATGTGAAAATTGCGAGCGAAAGAGAGAGAGAGAGAGAGAGAGAGAGAGAGAGAGAGAGAGAGAGAGAGAGAGAGAGAAAGCGAAAAAGGCGTCAAAAAGTCTATAGTGAAAAGGGCAATCCGCGTTAGAGTTCCTATGCCTCAAACCCAAGCAAAAACAAAAACGAATACGTAAAGAACGAAAGTGAATTTTTAAAAACTGTAATTTCTCCATTTGTGTACAGAGACGAATGTGAAACTGGGTTTAAATATTGCATTCGTAAGACGACCTACCGTAGTATATACATACATTTATTATTATTATTATTATCATTACTATTAATTACTAATAATATCACACGCAGAAGGAACACGAAGTTTCTCGTTCATAAAAATAATTAGCGAGTGAGGTTTTCTTTTTCTCCTTTTTGCGAGGAACATAGCGTTTATAATACGAGGGGTGGGGGTGGTGTGTGTTGAGCGAACACATAAGGGTGCCTTGTTTCGTCTCCTCACGAAGCCGACGTCTTGAATAACGGATATATTTGTAAATTTCGATACACGCGGGTTATCCTCCGAACGAATAAATCTCCTCGACGATCCTAAATTTGAAGAAAATGAAAAACCGACGTTCGACAAAACTTTTATAGAGGACGACGAGAAAGTAAATTTGGAGATTTCGTCGAAGGTCGATCTTTTCGTTTCATCGATCACCCGTGTCAATGAGAAAACAAAAAAAAAGAGACACAAACGCCGTCGTTTTAAGTATTTTATAAGCGTGAAAGGCACGACGGTAGAAAAATTGACACTGTTTCTATGATGCTCTTCCCGATTTCTATGAAAACCAACGAAAAAATACAAAAAAATATCCATGAATTTATCAATGCAACATACTGTCTTTTTATACGGAATTCTCTCTCTGTTTTTTTTTTTTATACGAAACGAAAAAAAATCATTGCGATCGCAGCGAAAACAAAAAGAGAGGCACACAAATGGGTACTCGTGTATGTTCGAGGGCGATACTCGTAAGTTTGTTACAGGATGGTCGAAGGGAAGGGCATGTGCCGTTAGCGTAAGTGCGTCTAGACTGTGTAATATCGATGCTTCCAAACAAAAATCGCGAGAGCTCAAAACGTTGAAAAGTAACGACGAAATAAAAAATTGACACATACTCAGAGTTGATGAAGAAACAATTGAAAAAAAAACGCGATATCCATCGGAGACTAGAGGAAATAATTTTTTGTTCATTACCTGCAGCGTTTTTCGGCCCTCTCAGCATTTTCTGTTTTTTTTTTTAACACAAAAAGACTCGTCCCACTTTAGAAGGGAAAAAATAACTGATTTCCAGTAATCCAAACGAGAGAAAACTTGCAATTAATTGAATTTAGAAAAAGTACCGTATTCGCGAGAATGTAGAGATTGAAAGAGAGAGAGAGAGAGAGCGAGAGACACACATACTCACGATGAATATCGATATAGGTAGTTTACACATAGATAATTTAAAGAGAAGAAAACAGACCCAGTGGACTAAGGACGCAACTGCGCTTGCACGCACGCTCAACTATCGATAATTAATCTTGAAAAACAAAAAACAGAAAAGAAACAACGGAATAGCTCGTGACGATTACAAAGAACATGGGGAGGATGAAATTCTTTTCCTTCTTTTTCTTTTCATTCTCGATGTATCGGTTAGACAATAATAAAAGATTGAAAAGCAACAAACAAAACGAACAGTTGAACGAAGAAGCAAGTATGTTAATTTATCGTTTAAGGAACTAAGTTTTAAGTTGAATTTGCGTATATCTGTGTACAGGGTGCCATAGAAGAAAGGACATACTGTCGTAAACGGTTATTATCATTACACTAAAATAATTAATCGATCGAATAATCAATATTTAACGTAGTGACCCTCGCCGGTCGTTTTTTCTTTCCGTTCTTTTAATTTTCTTTTCTTTTCGCGTTACTTTTTTTTTTCTTCTCCCCCTTTTCAATTTGTACACGACTTGTTGTAACGTTCACGTGCAAATCCGTGACTCCGCGACGACGACGAATTGCGGTCCTTGGAGAGGACACTCTCGAACCCTTTGTCACATTGATCCTAAACGAGTTGCGAGTGTGCCAACCTAATTTACGAGCCTTTTGTGAGCACAGTGAAAAAGATTTTCTCACTTCGCTCTCGAAAGTGTTTTATTGTGTCTCGAGCTCGTTGAGATATGGGCGAAAAAGCGAGAGAAAGAGATACGACGTTTGTATATTGTGAGTGAGATGCCATTTTGTTACGAGAATTTTTCGAGCTGAGCTCGAATTTCATAGTTAAGAGTATAAGGGTCGGAGGACAAAATAAAATAATTAGAGTATCGAAAGTTGGAAGAGAAAAAAGAATGAAACACAAAAGGATAAAGCTCATCGAACGAGCGTCGTAATTAACGTCGTCGCTGCGTCACGGATGTGCATGGTCATTCGCGTAATTTAGGATTTAAAGGTATTGTATTGAAATATTATTCAATTCGCAGACCTACAATAAAGCATGTTGTGAATTTGAAAAAAAAAACACTTTTTTTCCGCTGCTATTTTATTCACCCGATCCTCACTCCCGAATTCGATGGACTGGGTAATTTTATTTGTTTGGGATTTTTATAAAGCGTCACGGGGTGGGAATACTTTCGAGAGGTGGGAAAAGTAGGCGGAGAACCTGAAGAAGTTTTCGGACTGGGAAAGAAAAGATAATGGAAAATCTAATTAATGCGGGATATACATTTAGACGGAAAATAATTGAGCAATTTTCTGGGATTTTTTTAACTACGAAATAATTATTCTACATTTTTCAAACTGTGGGGATACTTCAAGAGGCTGTACCAGTGTGAACGCTGGAAATTTCGGTGATTTTCGGGAATTTTTTGGAAGAAAAGTACTCAATTAAATGTTTCGGAAAATTAAGAATATATTTGGCTATATTTGACCTATATTACATAATTTTTTCATAGAAAAATAGTGAGATCCAAGCGACTTATGCGCTGCCCTCGGAGGCGCGAAAAAAAAGTTCCTCCACTGCTGACATGATTCCGGCCGATTGAGTAGCTGAAACCGAAAAAGGAAAAAATGTCGTTAAACTGGAAGGTATTTCCTGTACAATGACGTAGGATTTTCGAAAAATATCAAAGTCTAACAAAATGGCGTAGTTATGAAAAAAACGTCCGTTTTCTTGCCTATAAAATGGTCGTTTTTTTCAATGTCAAATCGTCAATGTTCATCCAATCAAGAATATCCTACGTCATTGTAGAGTAAATATATTCAAGAGTACTCAGTTCAAATTCCAAGTCAATCGGATAATTTCTCTTTGAGTTACAATTGTCAGCAAATTTGAAAAATCTCATTTCGAGAAAAACGCCTTTAAAGATTTAACTATCGATTTTTGCAAGCTAAAATGATATTGATATAAATGATATAAATGATAATGATATTCTTGAAAGTATAAACTGTCGAAAAAGATAAACAAAACCCCTTAACAGTACATTGAAGTGTACAACATTTTTTTTTTAATTTATTTTTAAAATTTCAAGTTAGAACATGTATAGTTTCTATTTGACAGTAATTAAAATGAAGGGAATGGAGATTCAAGAGAATGGCACGCATTTATTTTTTTGAAATCAACATTTCACACAAAATTTCTGTAAAATTTGGATAAAAAAGTACTTTATAATTTTTTTCCAGAAACAATTCTCGTCAAGTAGACGTAACAATGTTATCAATATTTCTACCAAGTTTTAACTCAATCAGCTTAATATTTTTTGAGTAATCCTGAGCGCCAATTTCGGAAACGCCCGCTCTAAATCGGAGTAGTGAGGCACAGCGTAAACGGGACGTAACGTTTAAAGTTTTTCGAATTTCGCTTTGAAACTTTGGGAAAATATTCTACATATATAGTTCTATTGTTTAAGGGGTTATATACGGTCAGGAGGCCCAAATAGATCGATTATTCAAGAATTTTTCGTGAGAAGACCTTCAAATCTATTAACGTAAACATTTGTACACATATTATGATAACTTTCAACTGTATTTTAACATTTTTTATTTGTAATAATAATTATTTTGAAAGCTGCTATAGCTGATCTCCGGGAGCACCTCTAAAAAAAGGCGTCTTGCGGTGAGTACGATATCTCTGGACTGGATCACCTAAAATGAAAAAACCAAAAATATTTCGTCAATATAATTGATTATCTTGTAATTGATCGAAGAAATAAGCAAAATAATTATTTTTGACTAAATGGCGGCTTGTAAAAAAAAATCGATTTTTGACAAAAATTTAGGCCTTAAATTGTTTATAAAATGGAAAATATTTATCGGTGAGAAAAAACCTTCGATTAATTGCTGAAAAATGTACTTGAAAAGATTGTGTTAAAATTTGAGACTGTTCGGTTCAGCCGTTTCCGAGAAATCTTGCTCACCGACTTTAAAAACACAGTTTTGAGAAAAACGCGTTTAAATTCTCACAAGCACTTTCGAATGCTCTGACACGTCATTACAAATGTGCGTGTACCCGAGTCGAAATTTTCGAGCCGCGTTCAAACCACAAAATGAAGGCGAGCAGAAATCGGCGTGAGCGGGTTATTGGGTATCTAAAGGAGGGTATAATGTTTGAAAGTACCATGCGTTAGAGCCTCCGATGAACCTCCGGCATGGCAGAAAGTAGACTTTTTGACTCAAAGGAGGTCAGGGAGGGTCACAATGGACCTACGGAACCTCAGGTGGGCCTACTTCGAGCGCTCCCGCAGAACCTACTGCTGCCCCTTTCGGCCTACTGTACACGGCTAAACAAAAAAATTAATTTATATAGAATCTATTTAAATAAAATAGGTTTTTTTCCTTGTCTCCCAGCCTACTACGATCATATTTCTTTCAAATATATTTATATATGTTAATAAAGATGAGATTCAAATTAATCTTCATTTGCTTACAATGTACACTGTAAAGCTTAGTGTACTATATGCAAAAAATATTTCATAAATCGAAAATAAAATGAACGCATTATTTGAGAGGTTTACTACAAGGATTTTTCATCGTAATTCGTCATTCCCTGGCCTTTGGAAATGATTTTTTCGAAGAAAATATTTGCCCTATATGCGATTTGAACCTAGTCCTACCTACTCATAACTACGCGCCGCTGCCCCTATGCTACCGAGTGCTTATAACATTTTGGTCGCTGATATAGCATAAGAGAGCAAATGAATACCTCCAACTATTTGTTGTATCACATAAGCTATAGATTTTTCAAACACACAGACACACACACACACACGCGCGCGCGCGTGTGTGTCTGTGTGTATGTATATGTTTATTTATAGAAAATCAATCTATTTAATATCGTCCAATAACTACATATTTTATTTGATTCTAATAAATCTGTGATTCGGTTTCATCAGTTTAACATTTTCATCTGTTCAAAAAAACAATTTAGTCAAGTTCACTGAATGGATCTAGTTATTTTTTTTTTAATTTACCTTAAATAAAATATTTGTAGAGTTAAGCATTTTTCTATTTGATTGAACTAATGGTCCATCTTTATTGTAACGCTCATATCAAAGGGGCGGGGGGTAGTGAAGGTGGAGAGAGAGGAATTATATATATATATATATATATATATATATATATATATATATATATATATATATATATATAATAGGCGGGGGGTAGTGAATTCCTCTCTTTCCACCTTCACTACCCCCCGCCCCTTTGATATGACTTGTTGCAATAAAGATGGACCATTAGTTCAATCAAATAGAAAAATGCTTAACTCTACAAATATTCTATTTAAGGTAAATTAAAAATAATAACTAGATCCATTCAGAGAACTTGACTAAATTGTTTTTTTGAACAGATGAAAATGTTAAACTGATGAAACCGAATCACAGATTTATTAGGATCAAATAAAATATGTAGTTATTGGAGGGTATTAAATAGATTGATTTTCTATAAATAAACATTTTTAAAATCAATCATTTTAATAATGGAATGCAATAGGAAAAATTTGGTTTAATGAAAAATCTAGTTAATACAAATTTAAAAAAAATCAAATAGACGCGGTTAGTTAATATCATAATATTTAGCGGGAAAAAATAAAAATATGCTTCATACATACACGTGGAAATATTTTTTTAATTTTCGACGTGCTAAAAATGAAAACAAGGAAAAATCAAACATCTTATTTGAAATCGACGGTAATCGGCCGTCGCCATTTATCAACTCATTATTGAATAAACAAAAAAAAACAAAACGAACAAAAACAAAAAGAAAAAATCGAATGAGGTTGAATTCTAAACCGACAATTTCAATCCTTCAGAACATGAAATAGACTATAATTAACACCCTATCGTTCCATATAGAAATCAACATTATATGTTATTTAGATATACACTGCCAGCTAAAAGTTTTCGGACACTCCACATAATCGCAAAACTTTTGAGCGCTGGATAATTGCCAAATAATGTTAGAGTAATATAATTCATTTCATTTATTATTTCACGAAGATACTATATAAAGATCTATATGATTAAGTAATTTCACAGAGCTTTATAGTATCTTCGTAAAATAATTATTATTCTACCACAAGTTTGCAATGATCCAAAGTGATATTAAGTTTTGCAGTTATCTGAAGTGTCCGAATACTTTTGACTGGTAGTGTATATTCGAATATATTAACGCAACCACATATTTCGAGTATTATATATATATATATATATATATATATATATATATATATATATATATATATATATATATATATATATATATATATATAAAAAGTATTATATAATATATACCGTCGCTTAAATGTTTGGATACACCAGTCGATATTTCTTGCTGCACTAAAAGTCACATAGCTTCGTAAAAAAAAGATAACCAAATTTACGGAACGGCGTTTTGACGGGAATAAATTCAGCTGTATGTTGCTTTTCTGAAATATTTTTTTATCATTTTCTTTTCGACCCGGTACGCACTTTTATACGTGACTGATTTTCGGCTTTTTTTCGACCATCAAGAATTGAACGCATGACTTATGGAAAAAAAATGTTACGTTTATCCATGATGAACTTAAACGGGGTAGCAGGAACTTTATTTGCGTTTTTTATAAAGTTGTGTACGATTTTTTTCGCAATGTTATTTCATTTTTTGCTAAAAAGACTAATTCTAGATAATGCAATGTAACTCAAGAACTAGAGGGCTTAAGAAGAAATGTCAAGAACGAAAAACGTCGCGTAAGCTTATACTGGATAGACTGGCATTTTTTAAAGAATTTTCCTGTGAGATTTTTTCTCACAGGAAAATGCCTATTAATCCGATAGAATTGGAGTAAGACTGTATACACAAGCATTCTTTTATCAATTGCCTATAAAATAATAATAAATCGATATTGAGCAAATTTGATTGTTTTCGCATATTAATATTGGACTATTAATTTGATAAGGGGACGATGTATTTTTATTAATTTCGTATTATTTTCGTCATCGAACGGGTTACCGATCAGGTCACAATGGAATGATGATGGAGGAGATATCGAATTTGGGCCGAAAGCAGGTTAGGTGGGGTCGAGGCAACAGTTTGAGATTGAAAGCAGGTTAAGGAGGCCTGTGCTCTGCACGTTTCACTGAAACTGGGGGTCGAGAGAAGGTTTGGGAGGTCTAGCAGAGGCTACCCTGGGCCAAGAGGAGGTCTCTTCATGGCACTGAACTCGACAAATGAGGTTTCGTAGGTTCAACCGAGGCTGGCGGCTTATGTATTACAAAAGAAATGGGTCCTGCGAGGGTTCAGAGGAGGCTAAAAATTTCGACTCGGGTAACTTCGAGAATATTCGCCGGATTGACAACAAATTTTCTGTGTGTGCTAAAATATATGTACATTACGAAAATAAAATTGGAAAAATCGATTTTTCGAAAATTTTAACTGTGACCTCTTAAGGGGCAAAAAGAAATCGTTTTTTTGATCGTTGTAAATGTATATCCCACGTTAAGGAACTTTATTGTGCATGTCTTGAAGTGGATGGAGCCATGAAGAAAAGAAAATTCTCACGGAAACGATTGTGCTGAAGTCTTGCAAGCGTGTTTTTTGAGGATGTCCGAACTTTTCAACATAGGTGCCAAAAAATTTGGACTAACCAAAGAAAAACAAAAATCGGAGTCTGCGTGCCGATGATTAGAAAAATACGTAGGTGATTTTTCGAATATTGTTTTCCATAGAAATGGCATATGTTTGAACGAAAAAGTTAATTTTCTGAAAAAAATTCATGAATAATTGTTTACAATAAAAGGAGTTTTCAAGAAGTCAAGGATCCCTCGGTATTTCGTTGGAGAATTTAGTTTCGAATATGCTGTAAAACTTCGAAGTTGATTGGATAAAATTCATTCAAGTTATTTTGCTAGCCAACAAGAACACCATTGTTTCCGGAAAAGCCCCCAAAGTTTTTCGTCACATTATTTCGAGTTTGACAGTGATAATTTGTTAGTTAAAATGGCAACTTTTCCCTATCTGATCGATCTCACCTGTGTTTAAGATCCAAAAGTATAATTTAACGACTAAAAGAAAACAATTTTCATCGCACCCTCTGGACTGGCACTACCCCTTAAGAGGGGTAACGCTAGCTGACTGTGGGTAAGATAAATCGTTTTTTGTTGCATTTTCTCAAAGTATACATATTCAAGAATATGTGAAAAAAATGTTCAAGTTAACATATTGAAAGTTGACGAAATTATACACGATCTAGTAAGAGCAGGTGCGCAACGATTTGCGTATATTAAAACTTTCAATCGCAGTTTTTTCGAAACGACTTTCCTTGACCTGGCCGGAACCATAACTCCAGTTATAATTGTCCGATTTTCAATTTTTGAAAATCAACATTTCCGTAAATACAGTAGCTATCGTTGTACGTAGCCGTTTTTTCGAAAAACGGCTACGTACGACGAGAATTGCATTTATGTAGATTATGAAACTTTTTTATTTCTATTTTTCAGACCAATCATTGTCAAGTTATCGATCCGGCCGTTGGACCACATTATTTATACAGAAGCTCTATTATACGTCAAAACGTTCTGAATTTTTTATTTTTTCGAAGAAAAATTTACACGAGATAAGTTGAATGTATGCTTAGTAACGTACAATTTTTCCAAATCCCAAATAAATGATCTAGTAGACAAAGAAAATTCGGAAACACGACCTTTTTCGGTCCATCACCGTGGAGAATTTGCACAGTTAGCGTTCAAACAGTAGTCATTTTCGGTTCGCGATCGCATTTTCTAATTGGCTGAACCATTTGTTGATAACAATGACTTTAGCATGCTGTTTTTCAAGAGAAAAATGAGGTTTTCTTTGGCTAAGCTGTTATTTTTCGCAATTTCGACAAGTGGATCGTGAACCCATAGCCAGTTGGATATATTTGAAGAAATTTTTGTTTCTTTTCGTTTCAGATTACATTTGAGCCTGGTAGAGATCCCACCGTTTCGGGCCTCGTCACTGGAGGACTGCAACGGCAACTGCAGCACCACAAACACTATGAAAGATTTTCTTTCGAAAAAATTGCATTGTAACCACAAACACTTGTGCAACATGCTGGGAAAAAATAATTTATTCCAACCAATGTGTGACTAGAAAAATATGCATCATTCTGACCCTTCAAAATGGGCTTCCACACTGAGAAAAAAAATCATTGATCCAATATCATTGGTGTTATTGGATGAAATTTCATTGATTCAATTGTAAAATTGTTCGTGTAAATAATCGGATTTATTAGTCCAAACAAAACGCTATTGACTTTAATACCATGATAAAATTAAAAGTTTTCTTTCATTCAGAAGATATATTGTTAGCTATAGGCTATATTGTTAGCTATAAGCTATAAGATATATTGTTAGCTAAAGATATATTGTTGATTCAGATAAAATTTCTATTGAGTGAATATTTTATTTTGTTTTTTTTTTTCACCATATCCGATATTGATTTCCAAGTACATTATTCGTTAAAATATTAATATTTTATTTTGATTGAAAAATATTAAGCAAATGTCTGACTTGGGTGAAAAACTATGCGAAAATAAAATTCGTTTCTTGCGCATTTGATTGAAAAAATTCATCCAAAACATGGCCGAGCGCCACCGAAATTATAGATGTGAGGGATCCTGTAGTTCTCGCAGTAACCGCTAGAAGCCGCACGCGCGCTCGTTTCTCGTAAGCGTAGCGCGAACCGAAAATCTACTTAAACGCCGGAGAAACTTTAAAGAGTATCGCTTCTTGGTCTGTGGCTAAGATCAAAATGTAGTATCTGTTCTTATCAGTTGGATATCTGACATTCTCTCCACTATGATCGTGGATGATCATTCTAATCCTTACTTTTTATTTAAGACTTAAAACAAATTGAACAACTTACGTCCTATGGCATATTCGTTTCGATGTAGTAAAGAAATAATTAACTATATTGATTATATTTTTGTCGAAATACAAAATGTTGTAGCAACCGCTTAATTATTTCATCCAATACATCTACGGATTCCATATGGAATGATTTCAATAGAATATAATTTGATTTGAAGGATTATGTAGATATTCAGACAACAGAAGAGCTATACCAAATAAAATATTATGTTATTTAAATCAATCACATTTTCCAATATTTTATAGTATCGTAACAATTTCATATATTGGTGGCAGTCCGCAGCAGCACATTTATTTGGATCAACCAATATATTTTTTTGATTCAATTGGTTTTTTTCTGAGTGCAGAGAGGGATACCCCGTTGAGTAATTATTCAGCCGAATTCCAGCTGATTCCAGCCGATGTTGCTCCCGAGTCGAGTAATCTGAAGACGTGATGCGAGCGAAAAAAACCGACTGGAATCAGTAGATCAAATAAGAGGCGATCAGTGCGTTAATTTTGTCACTTTCGCTTGGAATGTTGCTGTACATATATATCAACAATGATCGTACATAGGCGCGCTTGTTTCGTCGAGGAAGAAACGAGTGCAACACCAGAGCAACAGGTGTGTTACCAGTAGTTTCTCGGGTAAAACACAGGAAGGGGAGAAAACTGTCGGTCTGACCGAGTCCGCGTGGACGCGAAGAGTCCAGTCTCGAGTCCGCTGTCGAACGGGAATCACGACACGATTTCGAATCGATCACATGACTTAATCGGATCAGAGTCACATAAAAAGTCCCTCCCACGATAAGACAAACGCAGCTTGAAAAAAAAACGTAACTTAAAATGAAAAGTCAATTAAAATTGCGTTCCCTAAATTGATAAATCTATCGTCGTTCCGAGTAATCAATCGATCGATAAATCGACATAAATAATCGCCCTTTTTCCATAGCCCGGCTTTTCAGTAATCAGTCTTTTCGACAAAATTCCATAATTCTCGATCAACGTGCCCTCCAACTCCTCAAAAATCGAAAAAAGAGAAAGATCGCAAATTGATTTTTCTTCACAAACGAGATTTTCGCACGTCGATCGATCGAAACGCAGGTGAACGATCTTTCCAATCGTTATGCCGGCGCGTCAACATCACAGAACGTAAAAGAAAAGCCGACAAAGAGAAGAAAAATAGGGAACAGAGGATTAAAGGACGCAGAGATGAAAACGGAGCGAAAAGGAAGGATCGTTTAAAAGAAACGAGCGGAGGACCTCGAGAGACGGATACTTTGCTCCGTAGAGTGCGATCGGCATGAGAAAAGGAAGTTCGAGCTAGCTGGCACGAATTGTGCCATACCCCTGTTAATCAGCGTGTGCATCAAAATTACTTCGCGGTCTTGGATTGTGCACACGACGACCGTTTCAATTTGCCCCCGCTCGAGACCGCGTACATATACTTGTAAAAAGTATAGAGATAAACCCGTTGAAGGTGAGTTTGTGCAGATATTTTGTTGGCCACGAGTCTAGGTGCGGAAAGCATTTATTCATTTCGCACACCGGCGGACTCCGAACGGTTGCAATTGATGATGCGTTCTTTAAGGGGTAACATTACTGTAGAATTTTCAAAAAATCGTGTTTTTTTAATTGGTTTAAGGGGTTACGTGGGTTTCGAAGCCAAAAATGCATATTTTCTCTGTTAAAAAAATATAGTATTTGAATTATTTTATTCAAAATGTTGAGCACATAAAAAAGCAACATTTCAACAATATTTGAAAATATTTTTTACAAAAATTTGAGAAATTCAACCGGTGGGACCTGGTTTCGGGGGACCCCGAAAAAATAGTGTCCTCGTGGTGGTCAGGATAACTAATGATAGCTTTATCTGAAATTGAAGAACCAATTTTTTTTCTTTTAGTAGATAAGTATAGCTCGTGATTAAACGGAGGATTTAAAATAAAAATGAAATTTGAATTTTTGGCAGAGTTGTATGCAAAATAGTTCAATTTTTGGTACAATTTACACTACGTACAGCCTTGTAAAATTATTTGTAATTGAAAAAAAAACTTAGTTCAAACTCTAGTCAATGCTATTTTAAAGAAGTATGCAAAATTTCAATAAGAATGGTGAATTAGTTTTTGAGAAATCGTGTCCACCGACTTCAAAAATAGGATTTTGAGAAAAATGCGACTTACCTGCGTCGCTCACGGCCGGTCTTTCCCAACGGGGAGAATTTCCAAAGGCTCTCTCTCCTAGACTTTACTCCGATTGATTTCAAACTTTGGGAGAATGTTTTAGACATATTGTACTATTAGATAATAAAATATAAAAAAATTGATTTTTTTGAAATTTTCAAACCCACGTAACCCCTTAAGTGATGCTTTGAGCCATCTAGAATGAGGGGGGGAAAGTTTGGCACTTGTGCAATTTTTCAAAACGGCGCGCAGCATAACTTGAACAATTTTCATTCTGTTCACTCCAAATTTTGAGCACATATTTAAAACAACATTCCGAAGAGAAATACGTACGGAATTTTCCATGAGTTAATTATAACATTATTTATTAACAAATGATTGTCCTTTTTTCTGTCGAAAATTGAGTGCTTTCTTTATATGCTTGCCAATTACACAAAAAATGATATTTTCAAAATCCCCTACGTATTTCTCTAGCCATACTCATGTAAATTAATAGATCTTTTTTACTTTTTCCACATCCAAATTTGCGTCAGTGATACTGCGTGTCGTAGAGCGTCGCACATGTCTCGCGAGAATGGCTCCAGCGTAACCATTTTGTATAATTTTTTGACATAAATTTATTTTTGTTCACTTGGAGATATGACCAATAAAATCCTTGAATATTATTGTCCTCTTACTTCCACCAAAAAAAATCGCGAAAAATCGCTTAACTTTAAACGTGTACAGTGGTGTACATCTTCAGGCCTTATGTACCTTTAGATGGTTGACAGAAAGGCTTTTTTGGAATTTTTCTTCGACATACTAATAAAGAAATTGAAATTGGCTTTGTAGCGTTTTTTACGCACGGAATTTAAAAAATATTGTTTTATTCAAAAGTTGTAGGTATTTGAATGAATTTTTAGTGAAAAATTTCGTACAAAACTGCTCATAAAATGAAAAGTTTTCGATTAATCAGAAATTCCGTACGTACTCCTCTGCGAAACGCAATTAGGAACATGACTTTTAAATTTGAAGTAAATCGAGTGAAAATTGTTATTTGTCACGCCAATTGGAAAAACGCTGTATCGAGAAAAACGCGTTTAAAGTTTTATGTACTCTATGGCCGTGCCAGAGGTGGGCTTACGTTATACGCTCAAAGTCGGCGAAAAAAAAATGTTCTTGCTATAAATCGAATGGTAACTTATTCTTATAATAATAAAGCACCGTTTTAGCGAGAAAAAAAATCGATTTTTTGAAAATTCTACTGTGGCCTTACCCCTTAATGCTCGTATTCTGATTAATCTACGATTTGATCTTGTTCTTATTCTCCCCTCCGTTTATTCTTATTAAATTTTCACCATCATCTCATTTATCTAAGATACGTGGGTTTCGAAGCAAAAAAAAACACATTTTCTCTATTTAAAAAAATATATAATCAGTGGGTTTCGTGAGTTCAATTATATAAATTTCTCTGAGCTTATAAATTTCTATAAGTTTCCCTTCTATAAGATTCTCTGATATTTCTTGTATCCTTATCCACCTCCATTGGCATCTTCGACTTATTCTTCCTCATCATCCTCAGTGTCTTACTCCTCGTTTTTCGCATGATCTTCGATTTCTTCTCTTTTCACGGTTTTATTTTTTGTCCTCGTTGTCCTCAACTTTCTCATAATCCTTATCTCATAAAATCTTCCACTTCCACTTGATCTTATTATTATTACCGTATTACCTTCCTCCTACTTTCTTCTTGATCGCCCCCGGCATCCTCCTCGTAATCGTCATTTCCGTTCTTCGCCATTGTCAAATTCGTTTTTCCTCGTCATTGTCACGTTGTTTTTGCGTTTTCTGGATAATCGTAACGCTCACCATCTCGTTTTAACCGACCGTTATACAGCAGTGTATGTATTTCGGTTGAGTGCAGAAACGGTGCTCATACGCGCACATTAATTCGGCTCTATATATATATATATATATATATATATATATATATATATATCGCAAGTCGATACACGCAGCTCGCGATGCAGCGTAATAACGAGGGAATAAAAAATCGCGAAAAGGAGAGAAAAAAAAAGAAAATAATTTAAAAAATGAAGAAAAATTCTACTCCGGGTCAAAGTGCTCGGGGTGCCGTCCGGTTTTCCTCGTTGTGGCTCTGCGGCATGCCGCTCCGGGGATTCCCCTTCTCGCATTTATGTACATAAATTTTATCTCGGAGTAAAGGTGTAACTGACGTTCACACAGGGGATAGGAGCGTTAAAAAATCGGGAATAACGATTGCACAACCTGTCGCGAGAGAAGCGTTTCCTACCGACGAGACACGGGCGTGATGCGCACAGCGGACCGGTCGCGCGAAATCGTCTCTTTTTGAACGAATAGAAAATTGTAATTGAGGCTCCCTGCCGTATAATCATACGTCATCGTATATATTCTTCACTGCTTTTTTCCCTCTTTGCCACCTTCGTTCCCTCAGCTTCACCGAAATTATTTATTCCCCGGCAATCAAAGGCAATTAAATGTACATTCTGAGAGTACCTGCCTTTTTGATAATTTTTTTTTAGTGAATATTAGGGTGTGACAAAAAAACGTAACTCTAATCCCTTGAACCAATATTATTAGGTACAAAAAATTCCCGCATAACTGAGGTCTCTAACTCGAGCCTGAGTGCTAGCCCTCGATTGTTTCGATCCACGGTTGATTTACACGAAAAATTGACTATTTAGGTTTAAACTTGATTAACTCAACAACTGATTAAAATGTGTCGTACAGTTAAAAAAATATTTAATTTAGAAGAAATGTCGTCTTTTGAAAATACTGATATCATACATTTGTAACAAATTGCAGGTATTTCGAAAATGCGTGTATTTCTATCAATAAAAATATTATATATATATATATATATATATATATATATATATATATATATATATATATATATATATATATATATTGGAGTGTCCCAAATTAGAGCCCTATTTTTTCCCTTTTTCTCACCATCCAATTATCTTTTTTAAAGAGAAAAAAGAATTGTCACGAAATCTGCGAGCGGTCAAAAAATACTTAAAGGTCGCTCAAGCGTCCCAAAAATTCGAATTAGCATTAAAAAATTGATTTCTTTTTTCGTTTACTTCTCACCCATGAATTTTACGCTTTATAATTTTTAAATTAACCTCGCGAAAGCTCCAGCCCGTCAATGAATATTTAGTGTTCGCTCAAGCTTCGAAATTGCCAATTATCGCCAATTTTTTTTATTCATCTCAATCATAAATTTGACGTCTTGTAAAATTTTCAAAACATTTAATCGTTTTTCTTTAGGAACAGATTTTTCAAAGTTATCTCACAATAATAACCCAAGAATTATAATCTTTGTTCTCATAAAATAATTCTTTAAAGCTCTTGTCCGTAAACAAAACTATAGGTCCCCCGTTTTACCGGAATAGAAGTGTGAGGTAATTTTAAGAAATCCGTTTCTAAAGAAAAAAAGGATTAATTGTTTTGAAAATTTTACAAAGTGTTAAATTTTTGAGTAAGAAGAGAAAAAAACATTCGCGACAATTGGAAATTTCGAAGCTCTTTAGCGACTACTAAATATTCATTAGCCAGCGAGAGCTTTCACGAGCTTAATTTTTAAATTATAAAGCGTAAAATTTATAGGTGAGAAGTGAACGAAAAAAAATCGTTTTTTTTTAAATGAAAACTTGCATTTTTAGGATGCTTGAACGACCTCTAAATATTTTTTGACCACTCGCAGATTTCGCGACAATTTTTTTTTCTTCAAAGAAGATAATTGGATGGTCAGAAAAAGGAAAAAATATAGAGCTCAAATTTGGGCCACCCTAATATATATATATATATATATATATAATAACAATATAATCAAAATATATTTATACAAATTTGTAATAACTGGCATGAATAGCTTCTTGAATAACTGTTATTTGTATAAATAAATATAGAGATATCGAGATTTTCAAAAGCGTTTTTGAAGTGTCCGGGTTTAAGACTCTTTAACCGAATTTGACAAATATAAATTCATAGTTGAGTTATGGGAGTAACTTTCAATTTCATGGATAACCAAAGGGTAATAAGTAACTTTGAGTTAATTGATCTGAACTTCCGTTTAAAAGTGAGAAGCCAATTTTTTCTGTAAATTGAGTGGAGAACAGAATTATCAAGCGCTACCAATTAGACGTGCGCCTGATTGGTTGGTAGTACCTGATATCCAAATCCAAAAACCTCGATTTTCATTTTCTAATGTTTGACGATGTAAAAGTTAGGCAAGTAGGTTAAAAAAAATAATCGGCCCGGTCGCTCTCTTTAGTACGTTTTCCAAAAATGTTCCTCAATTTTTCTCATACATTGTATTACATTAACATATAGTATCTATATTTGCAATAAGCTATGGAATAAGATAGTCTGTAATGCTATAACTTTTTTCGAAGAATCTTTTCAGAAGATTTAATATGCAAATACTTTTTGTGCCCGCTGTGTCTTCAAGCTTAATTTTATTTTCTTATCTTGAATTTGACATCGGTTTTTATCTTTTTGAGAAAATTATACTCCAAATGCCAGTCTCGTGTCCGCAAACGCACTGCGGAATCGTCGCGAGACAGATTTCCACTTACGATTCGAGTATACGATGCTGCTGCTCGCGAAGCACGTTTCGATGAACGAACGAGGACCCGTTTGGTGGGCAATCTGCCGAAACTGGAACGAGATCCAGTGGGCATTGTACAAACGCCTGTGAGGGCAGGCCAGCATATTTTGGACCGTTGCAATAACGATTATTCGAACGTGCAAGAAATTTAAGCTGCGGATCAAATATCGCGAAATATTTCGAAGAAAATAATTTTTCCTTCGCCGCTTCGTTGTGTAACCGGAAATGGACATTGGCGGAAGTAATTGGCGCGATCTTAATGATACGCGACTAATGTATATTTAAAAAGGAGCTGGAAGATTGCGTAACAATCCTTTCTTCGTTACTCGCGAAAACTTCGCCCAAAACCGGAAATGGCGGCTTAATTGTCATTTTAATCAACGTATACATGTTAAGACGTAATGATAATTATGGATATTAAAATACGAACAGGAAAATCGTTATTCGTATTACTTCACTATTATGATTGCGCCTTTCCTCTAATCGATAATTAATCGTGAAGTATCCACCTAATTAAGCATATTAATTAGAGCAATTATTTCCAAACAAGGACAAAACACACACGAGATTATAACAGTTGATAATTGGACCATTGCCGATGCCTCTCGAATATGAAACGGAAATCCGAATACGCATGAGCGTTTGCATTATTTCATTATTCACGAGAAAATGAGTAACCTGAGTTTATATATTTACCCAATTGTTTCAAATGTACCAACCGAGTCATTGCTTAAGGGGCTACATCTACCTAGAGGCCCGAAAAATAGCGAAATTACGATCTTTTTTCCTGCGAAACGCCCGGTGGAAATAGACACATTTGTTTCAACACAAGGTACATATTAAACAAAAACAAAAAAATACAGAAAAACAACAAAAACATGTCCACCGGCAGATAATGAATTTTTTTCGAGTTGTTTGTCGGTGGACATTCTCCAGCTTAAACGGTTCATCTGAAATCTAAAAACCAAACGAGTTATTCAAGTTAACAACAAATACGAGTCGTTGACGATCGTCGATTTTCAAAATCATTTTTTTTAACAACGCGGTGACGAATTGAATCTCGAGCATACAACATCTATGAAAAAAGTGGTCATTTTTACGTAACTATTAAAAAGTGAAGATTGATTTTCAAAAACTGTCATCGTCAAAGACCTGTAAATGTTTCTCGTCGTATCTCCTGTAAATTTGGAAATAATCCACTAAGTGGTTGTCGAAATATCATGTCCACCGACGTTGAAAACAGTGTTTAGAGAAAAACGCGTTTAAGCGGCTATACCAGTGTGAACGCTGAAAATTTGGGTGATTTTCGAGAATTTTCTGAAGAAAAGTACTCAATTAAATGTTTCAGAAAATTAAGAATATATTTAGCTATATTTGACCTATATTACATAATTCTTTTAGAGAAAAATATTGAGATACACCGACTTATGCGCTGCCTTCGGAGGCTCAAAAAAAAGTTCCTTCACTGCTGACATGATTCCGGCCGATTGAGTAGCTGAAACCGAAAAAGGAAAAAATGTCGTTAAGCTGGAAGGTATTGCCTGTACAATGACGTGGGATTTTCGAAAAATATGAAAATCTAACAAAATGGCGTAGTTATGAAAAAAGTCTGTTTTCTTGCCTATAAAATGGTGGTTTATTTCAATGCCAAATCATCAATTTTCATCCAATCGAAAATATCCTATGTTATTGTAGAGTAAATACATTCAAGAGTACTCAGTTCAAATTTCAAGTCAATCGGATAATTGCTCTTTGAATTACAATGTCAGAAAATTTGAAAAATCTCATTTCGAGAAAAATGCGTTTAAAGATTTAACCATCGATTTTTGCAAGATAAAATATTTACCATAAAAACTGATAATCAGCTATACCTCTTGAAAGTATAAACTGTCAAAAAGACAAAAAAAATCGATTTTTCGAAAGTGTCACACTGGTATATCCCCTTAAAGTTTGAAGTATGATGCTGCTACCAAACGTCAATTCATACAGCTCGTTCAAATTTAGGAATATCTCAATGGAAATTTTAGGGGATGTAGCTAAAAGATGATACTATTGAATGAAAATATTTTTGGAAAATGCAATTTTCTTACCCACATAAGTAGCTGTAGCCCGTTAAGGGGCCAGGCCACTTTGGAGCCACGAAAAAAGGCTATTTTCGCGTTTTTTTTAGGATTTTATAAAAGATATGAATATAAAAATTGTTGGGCTTGATAAATAAAGTCTTGAAATACATTAAAAAAAAATTTAATTCATTTTCATTCATTTTTAAGTACAAAAACTATAGTTTAACGTAACGCCTCAAAAATGGGTGGGCTAGGTAGCTCCGTCACAACTCGGCAACGGCTTGTCTGAAACAAAAAAATCAAAGTCCATTAGATTCAGTATGACACCAGCTACAAAATGACCCTCGGATATAAAGTTTCATCAAAAAATAAAAAAATGGCAGATGAAAAACGAAAAAAGTAAAAAAATCGCGTTTTTCCGCAGTTTTTCGCAAAAAAGAGTAAAAATCAAAATTTTAAAACCATCGAGGGTCATCTTGTTGCGAATCATGTTTACAATATGTGGTTAAAATTTCAAGAGAATCGGTTTATTAGTTTTAGAGATACGATGGAGCTAGATTTTGAAAACGTTGTTTCGAGAAAAACGCGTTTGAAGTTTATACTATGAAAAACTCTTACCTAAACTCAATCGGCAATTCCTGCACCGTACAATATCCCTTCTGATTGCTCATCATCGTCGATTTCGTCAAATCTTGCTTGCTTTCGATTTTATGAAATTTTCAAAATGGACTGGCCCCTCAAACTAAACGCTCCTTGGTCCGAAAAATAAAACAAGACGAAACGCTCGGGGTGCTTGGCGCACAGAAATACCGGAAGTCAAATCTCGGCAAAACGCGCCTCTAAAGGATATAATCGCGTTCCCTCTCGACTATGCGCTCCTTGCGGGTATCTTTGCGTCATTCCAGAAAATTATATAGGGGTAATATAAATTATACAGGTGTTTATACATGTATATGTATATGTGTACACTGGTTTTATAGCCAACAATATGTTCTGCCATTACAACTCATTTAACAGCAGTGAAAATCTCGAGGTCACCATTTTCCAGAAATCCCGTTGCAACGCCACTGAACGAACGTATTTTTCGTCTCATCAGGTTTTTTTTTAATCATGGAAACATACGGATAACAAGCATCCAATTTGATGATGTTCATTGGCAAACGCGAAAAGAATTTCGCGATCGCAATTCAGTTTGAGTAACCCGCACTCCTTCGTGTCTTTCGATCCGTTAGTCGACCCGCGCTCGTCCCGCAATTCTCGTCGCAACTTTTCAGAACCCAGAACTTACGCACATCCGGGCGAACGTGTAAAAAAATATATATATATATATATATATATATGTAAACACCAAGCTCTGTCGCGGAATTTTTCTTTTTTAATCGATCCGTTGAGTGCGGGGGGGGGGGAATTTGAGGCTTTTTTATATCCGTTCCGTTAGGGGACAGTCGTTGGTGCTCATCGCGCCGCATATAGAGAGGGAAAGACACACCCGTTTCATTTGAGCAAGAAGCACAATCGATTGTAACGAAGCCACTGGGTCATGAATTTTCGTGTGTATGATTTTCGTGGTTTATACGTATTCTTAGTTGTACGAAGTTTTTCTCGAATAAATCGCAGACTTTTTTTTATCACAGCCGACCGAGCGTCTCACTGATGTTGAAGCATACTGATTTTTCTGCAGACGCAAATGCGGCTGATGAAAGGTCAACCTCGAGGTTTCTATATGTCCGGCTACAACGTTTTCCGGAGAAAATAGCATGAAATCCAGACAGTTTGGCACAGTTTTCTACGCAGCAATTGAGGGGTTAGGCTACTGCGATGACACGAAAAACAGGGTTATTTAAAACAAATTAACTGACTTAAAAATCGTTTGGACATTTATTTAAATGCACATTGACAAAATTGTGTATCAAATTTTATTAAAAAATATTGATAATTAAAAAAGTTATAAATTCAGTTATAAGTTATCCTTCACGAGATTATTCTCGTGAAGGACGTTTCAACGTGAGGGGCTCAAAGGTGTACTTGATTTTCGCCAGACGGTTTATCTAAAACGAAAAAAAATAGTTTTTTTCTCAAAATAGATCAAATTGGCTTATTGGAGCATTATAATACTTGACCGAGATTTTTGTGATCGTGTTTTAATCATAAAAAAAAGACAATTTGAACTTTTTTCTCCATTTTTCGACGAAAAATTACATCATTATTGTTAATAACTAAAGGAAAAAAAAGTTAAGAAGAAAAACGTCGGTCAAGACTAAACTACTACTACACTGAATAAGTGTGCCGAATTTCAAGTCAATCCATTCATTAGATGTCGAGTGTACACCGTTTTGAAAACCCTATTTTCGAGAAAAACGCGTTTAAAGTGTTACTAGCAGTTCTATCGTTGCAATCATAAGTTTACCTTTTATATGCGATTCCCGCACCATATGTTGGACCTTCCTCTTTAATTTCAGTTGCCTCCAGCGACGAAATTCGTTCGTCGTTTACACAGGAGCGTAACCCCTTAATATAGCATGCTGACATATTAAGTGCGCTCTTCTTATGAATGTTACAAGTTGTAGTGTCTGTCCGGAAATTCACTTTTTTGCAGGCAGACGTTGAGCTAGGAGAATTGAAATGCGATGCTGAGATGGTATCTATAATTTCTTGCACGTATATTCGTGAGCGAAGTTGGGGTAAAAAAGACTGAACGTTCTTTTATTAACTATAGGCAATGGAAGTAAGCAATTCAGGAATTTCTCTGCACTTTGTTTCATCTTAATCTGTCAAAAACTCGAGAAAATGCACTTTTTTTAAAGGACAATCACACCCGATATCGTTCAGCATTTATAGAGAGCTCTTCATAAAACCCGCAATCAACAACCGTTTCATCAGTTTTAATCATTACCGCAGAATGGGGTTACTTTAAACAAGTTTTCGAAGTTTTTTGTAGGTAACTTTTTTTGACATCCTAAATTCCAACTGTTTTTGCTCCAATAGAACAATGTGTCCTTTGACTATCAAATGTATATGAAAGTCAAGCCCCACCACCCACCCACAATTATTTTTAAACGGCAAAGTAACCTTTATTGTGGGGTTACTTTGACGAGGCATTGACATGCAACTTATGTCAAAGAGTAAGGGTTACCTTGACATCATTTTGATAAAAAATAATAATATTTTATGCATTATATATGGAATTAAATGAAAAACGATTTTGTACAATCAAATTGTCATCTTTATTAAGGAACCATTTTACATAAAAATATCAAGTACCTAGGGTACTATTATAGGCACTTAATCAGTTTATAATTATCATTGAAATGAAAATCAACTTGAGCAACATTGCAATTAACTTTAGCAACATTATCATAAACTTGAACAACAAATTTGAGCAACCATAGAAAAAATAATTAGTCTGAGTCCTCGCACACCGTATTTTGGCGCTCTGTTAAAGTAGCCCCAAATATTGTCAAAGTTACCCTTAAAGTCAATTTAGCCCCGTCTTACAGTACCCAACTCGATTTTTTTTCTAGTGATGTGATTATGAGTACGCGTCAAACTAAATAGAAAACGGGTTTTTTTCAACTATATAAGGATCAATTTTTATTTTATTTAAGAAACGTGTTTTTTTAAAGTACTAAAGCTAGTTCACGATGCAATTCCAGTCCAATTCGCGATTTTCATGAAAAACTGTACTAAGTTGTCTGGAATTTGATTTTTTTTTCTTGTGAACGATCCAGTGGTAGCTACTTCCAAAAACTTCGAAGTGTTACCACTGATCTAACAAAAAATCGGAATCTGCGTCTAGGGTAAAAACGATTCTCTTCAGCATTTATCAATAAAACTCTCGCCCCTCCTTGAATGGATTTTCAAATACGCGTTTCCGATTAAATTCGGCCACAATTCTAATTAACAATATTTTGAGCGACTGTTCATCATTTTGTTAAGAAGGACTATTTCTTCTCGACTCCATCGACCGTTGGCATCGAGAGAATTTCCAGTGCCCATGCTCGTGTGTGATGATCGTGACTTGAATAACTGATTGATCGATTAACGAACTGCTTGGTTTCGTATTCAAATGCACGAGCAACACGCATAAACACCCGCGACCCGAGACGATTGAAATTTGTGCGTACTACTTTTATCGAATCGTAGAGAATGAGGTATAAAAATTGGGTATCATATATGGAGCGGTGGCGTTGAAGAAGAATATTAAAAAGTCGAAAATAGTGACCCCCATAAAAAGTGAATTGAGAATGTACATTACATTCGAAAGTGCGATTAAATTATAGTGCACGGAAAACCGAGCGATGCTCGGCTACAGAGCGTTAAAGTTATAATAAATAATATTTCTTTTCTATGCCATTCCCGAAGATACAACGTGGGAATCATTATGGTTAATGATGACAGACAATGAAGCAACAAATTAATTGTTTTATTCATACATTATCGGTTCGTGTCAATCAATCAAATTCAACCCCCTTAATGAATCCCGCCGAATTCGGGGTATAGCTGAATCGGAGTTTCGGGCCCAAAAGGAACAAATTTTAACATTTCATCGTCGTCCCTAGATCGGTTTTCAAGATAAAATTGAGTACGAATAAACCAGCATGCGATTTTTGTTTATTTGATAGCATGAGATAGTTTAGGATAATTATAAGAATGACACAGATGTTCCCTCGAGGCCCGAAAAAAATAACCAACCTCCGAATTTTTTTCACGTGAAACGGTTGGTGAAATAGAAACGATTTTTTTAACACAAAGGTACATATATTGAGAGCTTTTTAAAAAATCACCAGAAAATACAGAAAAACAACAAACACATGGCCGCCGGCAGATGATGACATTTTTTTCGCGACGTCTGGCGGTGGACTCTCTCCAGCTTCAACGGTCCATCTAAAATCTGAAACCCAAACGGGTTATTCACGTTAACAATAGATACGAGTCGTTGACAATCGTCGATAAAAAAAAAAAAAATTTAACAACGTGTCGACGGGCTGAAACTCGAGCATACAAAATCTATGAAAAAGTCGTCATTTTTACCTAACTATTAAAAAATGAAGGTCGGTTTTGAAAAAGTAAGATCGTCAACGACCTTTAAATGTTTCTTATGGTAATTCCTGTAAAGTTGGAAACGATCCATCCAGTGGTTCTCGAGATATCATGTCCACCGGTTTCGAGAACAGTATTTTGAGAAAAACGCGTCTAAAGTTTGAAGTATGATGCTGCCACCGCTCGCCCGGCCGACTGTTGGAAGCTGTAGCTCATTTAATTTTAGGAAAATTTCAATCAAGTTTTCAGAGCATATAGCTAAACGGTGACACTATCGAATAAAAGTGTTTTGGAAAAACCAATTTTTACCCACCTAGGTAGATGAAGTCGGTAATAAACCCAGTTCACCAACGGATTCCAGCGAATTAGACACCTCAGTGATGCACGCAATCAATTATCAACCATCGCTTAGAGTTGTATGTGATTTCCAGACTAGAATTTTCCGCAAACATTTTTCGACTGCTCCCCCTTTAGGTCTATTCGAATGATCGATATGATTTTCGCATAAAACTATTTTTACAATGACTACTCGCGTCAATGCGATGACAAACGAGGCCTGGACAAAGGGAGGTCACACACGCATATTCGGAATATTCAACCTGCTATTTCCTCTATTCTTACCTCATCAGTTGTTAATCTTCTCGTACCCATGCGCACACCTTTTCATTTTTAACGTTTCTTCGGACGCCTCCATATCAGTAACTCGATAATCATACCAGTAATAAGTAATCAGTAATCAGTAATCAGTAACTCATCTCCAGTATTCCAAACTACTTCCTCCATTCGTACCTCATTCGTTGCTAATCTTCTCGTACACATGTGCACACCTTTTCATTTTTGACGTTTGTCGGACCATATCAGTAACTCGGTAATCATATCAGTAATCAGTAATCCGTAATTCATATCGGTAATCAGTAATCAGTAACTCATCTCCAGTATTTCAAACTACTTCCTCCATTCGTACCTCATTCGTTGTTAATCTTCTCGTACCCATGCGCACACCTTTTCATTTTTGACGTTTGTTCGAACCATATCAGTAACTCGGTAATCATGTCCGTAATCAGTAATCAGTAACTCATATCGGTAATCAGTAATCAGTAACTCATCTCCAGTATTCCAAACTACTTCCTCCATTCGACGTTTCTTCGGACCATATAAGTAACTCGGTAATCATGTCACTAATCAGTAATCAGTAATTCATATCAGTAATCAGTAATCAGTAACTCATTTCCAGTACTCCAAAATACTTCCTCCATTCGTACCTCATTCGTTGTTAATCTTCACGTACACATGCACGCACCTTTTCATATTTGACGTTTCTTCGGAACATATTCAGTAATTCGGTAATCATATCCGTAATCAGAAATCAGGAACTCATATCGGTAATCAGTAATCAGTAACTCATCTCCAGTATTGCAATCTACTTCCTCCATTCGTACCTCATTCGTTGTTAATCTTCTCGTACCCATGCGCACACCATTTCATTTTTGACGTTTCTTCGGACGCCTCCATATCAATAACTCGGTAATCATACCAGTAATAAGTAATCAGTAACTTATATCAGTAATCAATAATCAGTAACTCATCTCCAGTACTCCAAACTACTTCTTCCATTCATACCTCATTCGTTGTTAATCTTCTCGTACCCATGCACGCACCTTTTCATTTTTGACGTTTGTTCTGACCATATCAGTAACTCGGTAATCATATCAGTAATCAGTAATCCGTAACTCATATCGGTAATCCGTAATCAGTAACTCATCTCCAGTATTTCAAACTACTTCCTCCATTCGTACCTCATTCGTTGTTAATCTTCTCGTACCCATGCGCACACCTTTTCATTTTTGACGTTTGTTCGAACCATATCAGTAACTCGGTAATCATATCCGCAATCAGTAATCAGTAAGTCATATCGGTAATCAGTAATCAGTAACTCATCTCCAGTATTCCAAACTACTTCCTCCATTCGTACCTCATTCGTTCTTAATCTTCTCGTACCTATGCACGCACCTTTTCATTTTTGAGGTTTGTTCGGCCCACATCAGTAACTCCGTAATCATATCAGTCGCAACTCATATCACTAATCAGTAATCAGCAACTTATCTCTAGTACTTCAGAGACGGCCGGAGTGTTGCCCACAATCAGTCTTTCCCAATGCACAACTGTATCGTATTTACACGAGGGCACAGGGAAACTGCGAAAAACCCGTGCCGATACGGGCGCCCGTATTTTTCTTCATTTCCGACGGGTTATCATTGGAAACTCGATAAAACAGCCGCTCATCCACATACCAGTGCACAACCGGTGGCTGAGCTGTCACCCATCAAAGTATTGGCTCAGGCCACCCTGCTCGACTTGGGAAACCGCCGGCACGTCAACCATCCACTTCTGTCGTTTGCTTTTCACATACAAATTCCGCATTTTTTCCGTTCAACCACCATTTCAATGGAATAATAACTCCGCTCGATATGAGGCCAATCTCAAATGGCATTGCAAATGAGAATGACAAAGTGCTTTCTAGAATGCACCGCACACGTCGAACAGAATATTCAACGCAATCCTTTTGTCTCTGTCTTCTTCGGTTTTTTCAGATCCGCCAAAACAAAAAAACAACAATCCATTTACGCGTGTTCCATTTGCATGCTCATTCGCGCCCCGAAGAGCATCGAATGCGAGTCTCGTTCGCGACACTAATTGTGAACGCCTTTTAAAAAATTTCGCACGCGTGTAGGTGCCGGCGCGTATGGCGCCTTGGCGATCATGCGCGCGAAGAAAATTCATTTGTTATTCTCATTACGTGCGCGACACGATTGTCACTAAACCCGCGTGTTATATCGTGAATGCAACACGTTGCTCGATTGTGTCGAGGCTTGAAGACGTACTTGTCACACGACAAGCACACCCGCCACCGCCGTACTTTCATTTCGCCCTCGTTGTTCAACAACCCCTTTTCTGAATTGTCACGTGCGCTTCCGGACTCGTTGTCAAGTGTGTCAAAGCCACCGAATAATTTCGTCGCTTCAATTTTCACTGCGGATATTAAACAGCTAAAGCGTACGAGACATTACGGTTTTTTTACAAGCTTTTATTTAACTTGACTTGGTGTGAGATAGCTTGACTTTCTGTGAGATGCAAAACGGAAAATCGATATTTCACCCGCTTCCCGACTACACTGCCAAAAAAAATATTTAATTTAGGTAGGATCTATTTAAATCAAATAGGTTTTTTTATTGGCTCACGGCCTACTACGGTCTTATTTGTTTCGAAGATATTTTTTATTTGTTTCAGGTATTCCTTTTAAATATTGAATATATTCAAATTAAATTAATAAAGATTCGATTTAAATAAATCTCTATTTGCTTACAATGTACACTGTAAATCTAAGAGTACTATATGCATAAAATATTTCATAAATCCGAAATTAAATGAAACACTTACTTGAGAGTTTTACGAAAACAATTATGTATCGTCATTCGTCATTCCCTGGCCTTTTGAGATGATTTTTATCGAGAAAAATATTCCACCTATATGGCAATCGAACCTAGAGCCTACCTACTCATAGCTATGCACGCTGCCCCTATGCAACCAAGGGCTTGTAGCATCTTAGTCGCAGATATGGCTAAGCGAGCAAATGAATTCCTATAATTATTTGTTGTATCAGATAAACTATATCAATTAGTTAATATCATTGTGATAATTAGAGAGTTTTATCGAATGACCTATATATATATATATATATTAAAGTATATCATATATTATTATATATTAGAGGAATTATATATATATCATTCCTCTCTCTCTCTCTCCACCCTCTCTACCCCCACACCTCTTTGATATGTGTGTTGCAATAGACAGACCATTCAATCAAATAGAAAAATGGTTGCCTCTACGAAAATTCTATTCAATTTAAATTTTAAAAAATCAAATAGATCCATTTAGTGGATTCAACAAAATTGTATTTGAACAGATGAAACCGAATCACAGATTTATTAGGATTAAATAAAATATTTAGTTATTGGACGATATTAAATATATTTTGATTTGAATAAATGAAGATATTTAAAATAAATATTTCCAATAATGGAATGCTATAGGAAAAATTTGATTCCACGAAATATTTAGTTAATTCAAATAAACAAAATCAAATAGATGCGGGTAGTTAATATCAATAGAATTTTTCTGTCAGTGAACTTAGACCTTTGAAATTTTGCAAACATGCATCTAAGCGGTGACAATGCATGATTGAACTTAAAAAAAATTGGACTGCACAAAGCTAACAGGACAGAGACCTTGCAATAATGAAGCGTTAGCCGAAATGAACAGAATGAGAAACATTAAATATAGCTAAACTACATGGAAAGTGCATGAGAAAATGTTAATTGACTCTAAGTGCTCTCGAATCGCAAAATCGTTAAAACGGCCCAATAACTAAAATAGATTAAAAGGTAAGGATCAATAGGTGGTGAGCCAACATCTATGATAGATGCCACCTATTACAGTTCTCGAGGATTTCTCCTGACAATCAACTAATAATAACACCGGTTCGTTTGGAAGGATTAATCCCTCTTTGCAAACATTTCAGAGCTGTAGTAAAATCAATTAAAGACTAAAAAGTAGAACATAATTTATGTTAACATTTTTTTTCAAACAAGCTTTTATTTAATGTCCTAAAAAGTAGAAAATATTTCTTTTTACCAAGTCACCTATGTATGACTATAAATAAAAGGTTGGGTCGCTCAAAATTTAAAAATATAATCGTTATTTTAGATAAATCCGTTAACATATTAACTGTATTTCATTTACTGTGAAACAACCTTAGATTTCTTAAATAAAAATCCTGAAGCTGTGTATAAACGTGTGATAATGATTTCTCTAATTACTATTGTGCCAAATTAAATACGGTTAATGAAACTGAATTGATCACATTTATTAAACATTTAAAAAGTTGAGCGCCCCAAGCTATTGTTTATAGTAACATATAGTTTATAGTAACATATATATAGTAGCTTGGTAAAAAAATATTTTCCACTTTTTCGTACATTAAATGAAACCTTGTAAAAAAAAATTACATATAAATTTTACTGTACATTACCGATCAAAAGACCCGTTGCTCGGTTTTTTTCGTTCATCATTGTTGGTCAGGCAGTGGAGTTCTCTTTTCGTACCGGTATATGCGTGCGTAAAAATGTCATTGCGAGAACATTTGTTGAGAGTTAACATTGAGAGTTCTCAATTTTAGGCATTACCAGATTCGCGCGGCCTTAAAAATGATGGAACGACTCTTTATAGGATATGTATGCGTGCGTTTCATCGTACGTAATAAAGATATCGTCTTTTTCTCTTTCTCTCTCTCTCTCTCTCTCTCTCTCTCTCTCTCTCTCACTCTCTCTCTCTCTCTCTCTCTCATTTTTATTGCGTGGACTAGTTTTACCTGGTGCACGATAAAGATTGGAGTTGAAGTGTACGTTGTTGGAATGCGACGAAAATTCTTTTTTATTTTTTTCTTCCTTTGTTTTCATTATACCGAAAATATTTTTTTGGAAATTTAGGTTGTGCTTCTCTGGTGAGAAACCTCAAAATTTTGAGTAATTTTTGTAGATGGAAAATGAAAAATAAACTACTCTTTATGGGATATGTATGCGGAAAGGAACGACTCTTTATGAGATATGTATGCGCACGTTCCCGCGTACTTAATAAAGATATCTTCCTTTCCTCATTCTCTCTCTCTCTCTCTCTCTCTCTCTCTCTCTCTCTCTCTCTCTCTCCCTCTCTCTCTCTTTTTATTGCGTGGACTAGTTTTACCTGGTGCACGATAAAAATTGGAGTCGAAGTGTACGTTGTTCGAACGCAATGAAAATTCCTTTATTTTTCTTTGTTTTCATCGTTACCGAAAATCTTTTTATACATATTCAGATTGTGAACATTTTAAGTGATTTTTGTAGCGGAAAAAAGCAAAAAAAATCGAGATATCAAAACGAAATAACTTTCACTGATTTCTGACGATTCGAACTCAGCATTTTGCCAAAAGTACGATCACCGGAAGCGCTCTTGACAGCAAATAAAGCTTTTTTGGGACTTCGAAGCAGCGGAAACTGACAAAACCGAATTGTTCGTCTCACGAAAGTAACATACATTTAAAACCACGTTTTTCGATTTTTCGACGCACCCAATTTGCCACGGGGACCATCTTTCAGGCTGACAGTTTTTCGTCACTAACCACGAGAGAGCAGAATGCGAGATGATTGAAAAATAAACATATTAGGATATCTCTCGGTAGCGAAAGAGAGGCTGGGCTAAATGCGGTTAAACGCACGATGCACGTGTTTTGCAATCGAGTGAGAGAGAAAGAAAGGATGATTATTTAACGTAACGGATTTTCACGGTCAGGTGAAAGAATTTCTCGCGGTCATTTAACACGAGGACGCTTCTCCTGCAAGGACAATATGGGAAAAGTTCTGGCGAAGAACTTGACGGCCGAGAAAATTTTTCTTTCACACCGAGTCTCCGTTAGTGAACTTGGTGTCGCGTTGAAACTTGATCGAGAGAGTCGTGAAATTCAAATGATTTGGAAAAAATATTTACGACTAGTGGTTTTCATTCGGGGAATTCCAAATTTTTTGGTCAATTTACCAAATGATAGAAGCTAAAAATATTCGTAAAGAGATACTAATTTTTGTACTTTCTAATAATAATTTATCGCACAGATTGTGGAGTCGCCATGTCAAAACGAAAAAGGAAACATATTTGAAGTCAAGACAGGTTATTACATCGAGACACATATGTAAAAACAAAATCAATTCAATTTTTTCGTCGGATCCCGGACCTCTGGACTTTTGCTTGATACTTAAAATGGTACGCATTTAAAGGAAAAGATTGAATATTCCGAAAAAATGGCTTCATTTCGAAATAAAAAAATACTTTTTTATTTTCAATAGCATTTAGGGTTATGTTTTAGAGAATAAGGTTATAAAGATTTTTACCAAATTTCATCAGAATCGGATGAGTAGTTTTTTAACTACACGTCACTCCAGTTATAAAAATGCAGTTTAGAAGACCGTGCCATAACCCTGCCATTTTTAAAGATTCATCAATTTTTAAGAATACCATGTAACAGCCGAAAGTAGTTATAAAACATACCCTAAGTCTCAAAAATGGTGAAGCTTTCCTTTTGGAAAAAACATGAAAAACAGTAAAAAATGTCTTCGTCTAAAGGTATTACCCCCCTTAAGGCGGCTGTGGACGCAACGGAAGCTAGGTTAGATTAGCGAAGTGCGGATAGGGATTAATCGGGGATGGTTCAGTTGGGAAGGGTAATACGTAAAAACCCGCAAGGGTACACTACCGCTCAAAAGTTTGGATGCACCAGTCAATATTTCTTGCCGCACTAAAAGTTAGCTAGTTTTATAAAAAAAAAAGATATTCAAATTTAACAAACGGCATTTTGAAGGGAACAAATCAAGCTTTGTTTTGTGTTTTTTTTTAAATATTTTGTATGATTTTTTTTTCGACCTGGTACGCATGTTTGTACGTGACTGTTTTTCGGCTATTTTTCGACCATCGAGAATTGGGCGCATAACTTTTGAAACATTTTTTTGTCATTTTTATCCATGATAAATTTGAAAGGGGTGACAAAAGCTCTATTCCGTGCGGATAACTGCTATTCAGCGATAAACGTAGGCATCTGCCTATGTTGAAAAGTGTTTTTTCAATTTTATTTTTTTATTTTTTTTATATGTATTCCTCAGAGGTACGGGGTCCTTTCTCTTTTACCATCCCCTCCTTTATTCCTTCCATTCCTACCGACATTCACAATCCTTCCAGAGTTCCCTACATTCCTTCCAGAGCCCCCCCCCCCCCCAGAGTGTTGACCACTCTTTCCTAACGCACTACTGTATCGCATCTGCACGAGGGCCCAGGGAAACTGCGGAAAACCTGGGCCAATACAGGCGGCTATATTTGGCTGAGTTTCAGTTGTATTACCATCAGAAACTCAGACAAACTGCCTCCCACTCAGAGGTTGACGCGCAAACCAGTACACGGGCAAGCGGTCACCGCTCCAAGTATTGGCAGCCTCCAAAATGCTGCTTAACTTCAGTAACCGCCGAGCCCGCACACCGACCGCGCGCCCATCTCTGTCGGTCTGTTTTTTCAATCGTAAATTTTATAGAAACCGTGTAGACGATCGATTTCAAATATAAAGGATGCATTCAGTACATGACAAAGAATTTACCGTATGAATTTGAATCAAATAATATCATTTTGTCAGTTGTTCCGGAACTCCTTAAGACGGAATATACAAATGTATATCCCGAATCATAAATGTAGAATGACTATTCCTTAATTTTAAAAATCCCTCAACATTGCTTAATTTTTTCCCGTTGCTATGTTGAGGGATTTTTAAAATTAAGGTATAGTCATTCCACATTTATCAAACTGTAGGTGTACTTTAAGGTGTATATTTAAGTATATAAAACAATTTTTTTTAAAATTCATTGATCATCAGAGTGACGGTGGCAAAGTGTCAAAGCAAGGTTGCCGCGGGAGTTGCGCATCGGCGTGTAGTTTAGCCTCGCGTAGACTTTGATTTGCAAAAAAATTCAACAAACGTTTCAGCCAGAACATATATAGTTTCTATTTCACAGTAATTAAAATGAACGGTATTTAAATTTAAGAGAATGGCACGCATTTACAAAAAAAATTAACACTCCACGCAAAATTTCTGTAAAATTTGGATGAAAAAGGTAATTTTTTAAACTTAATAATTTTTCAAAGACGATTCTCGTCAAGTAGAAGGTAGCAATATTATCACTATAGTGGAAATATCTTTCTACCAAGTTTCAACTCAATCGGCTTAATAGTTTTGAGTAATCCTGCACACTAGTTTCGAAAATGCAGTTATGAGAAAAAGGGGTTTAACGGATTACGTGGCCTGAAAATTTCAAAAAATCATTTTTTTAGTTTTTTTATCTAATAGTACAATATGTTTAGAATATTTGCCCAAAGTTTTAAGTCAATCGAAGTAAAAGTCTAGGAGAGAGAGCCTTTGGGAATTCCCCCCGTTGGGAAAGACCGGCCGGGAGCGACGTAGGTAATCGCATTTTTCTCAAAACACTATTTTTGAAATCGGTGGATACGATTTCTCAAAAATTAATGCACCGATCTTATTGAAATTTTGCACGCTTCTTCAAAATAGCATTGACTAGTGATTGAACGAAGGTTTATTTTTTCGATTCCAACTAATTTTACAAGGCGTAGCGTAAATTGTATCAAAACTTGAACTATTTTGCATACAATTCTGCCAAAAATTCAAATTTCAATTTTTTTTTTAATCCTTCGTTCATTCACGAGCTATACTTATCAACTATCAGAAAAAAATTGTTTTTTTAAATTTCAAATAAATCCATCATGAGTTATCCTGACTTCCACGAGGACATTTTTTTTGGGGGTCTCCGGAAACCGGGTCCCATCGGCTGAATTTCCCAAATTTTTGGGTGAATTTTTTTATAAATTTGTTGAAATGTTGCTCTTTTCTGGGCGTAACATTTTTAATAAAATAATTTATATAATATTTTTTTTTTCAATAGAGAAAATATGCTTTTTTGGCTTCAAAACCCTCGTAACCTCTTCAAGTTTACGCCCGCTACGAATCCGAGCAGTGAGGCACAGCGTAGACGGGCTGCAACGTTTGAAGTTTTTCGAATTCCGCTTTGAAACTTCGGGAAAACATTCGTTTAACCCTTTGAAGCATACATTTTTCTTTACGTCCAATTGGCTTGAAATGTTGTACTCGGGGTATTTCGGGGTTGCCGGTTACGAATCTTCACTCAAAATTCGGGAATCCAAGATGGCGGATCCAGTGTGGCGGACCATAAATGCAAAACGTCGTTTGATGATAGCGAAAGTTGGTACTCGGATGTTTTCCGGGTCGCTGATTACAAATCTGCACTCAAAATTCGAGGTTTCAAGATAGCGGACCATAAATGCAAAACGTTGTTTGATGATAGCGAGCGTTAATACTCGGGGGTTTTCGGGGTCGCTGTTACATGAAATAAGCTCTCCCCCAAAAAAAAAATTGATTATCAAATTTGGAAAAAATCCTATAGTTTTTGCCATTTACAGGCGCCATATTGAATCCGCCATTTTCAATTTGACGGTTTAGACGTCAGGTTCGTATTCAGTGGATCAAAAACCAAGTTTTTACCTATTTTTTGGTTATGGTTTACCTGCCAGATTAGTCGTAATCAGATTTATCATGTAGAAAGTTCGTTTTTCTGCACTATCGTTATTAATGACACCCGCTAAGTGAATAATAAAAATTTAATAGGTATGTTTTAATAGTTATTGAAGTCCTAGGAACCTTGAAACGCATTTACAACCGTCATATTTAATTAAAAAACACTTTCGAATTGTCAGAATGTGAATTGAATTAGGCGTAACACCAGTGTTACACTATGCCGCAAAGGGTTAAGGGGCTATATCAGTGCGAACGCTGAAAATTTGGGTGATTTTCGGGAATTTTTTGGAAGAAAAGCACTCAATTAAATGTTTCGGAAAATTTAGAATATATTTGGCTATATTTGACCTATATTACATAATTTTTTCATAGAAAAATATTGAGATCCAAGCGACTTATGCGCTGCCTTCGGAGGTGCGAAAAAAAAATTCCTCCACTGCCGAAATGATTCTGGCCGATTGAGTAGCTGAAACCGAAAAAGGAAAAAATGTCGTTAAACTGGAAGATATTTCCTGTACAATGACGTAGGATTTTCGAAAAATATCAAAATCTAACAAAATGGCGTAGTTATGAAAAAAAGTCTGTTTTCTTGCCTATAAAATGGTCGTTTTTCTCAATGCCGAATCGTCAATTTTCATCCAATCAAAAATATACAACGTCATTGTCGAGTACATATATTCAAGAGTACTCAGTTTAAATTTCAAGTCAATCGGATAATTGCTCTTCGAGTTACAATGTCAGCAAATTTGAAAAATGTAATTTCGAGAAAAACGCGTTTAAAGATTTAACTATCGATTTTTGCAAGACAAAATGATACAAATGATGATATTCATGAAAGTATAAACTGTCGAAAAAGCCAAAAAAAAAACGATTTTTTGAAAGTGTCACACTGGTATAGCCCCTCAAAGAAAAAAGAAATCGATTTTTCAAAAATGCGTTAAATTCATTTGATTGATTCGAACATAACATTTCTCTCATTGCAGATGCAACATTGCATCCGTCAATAATTTCTTTAATTTGAGCTTGTCGAATATGTCGCGCTTAAAAAATGTAGTTGTCATATACTTATTATATTATTTGCTGTTCGTATATACCGTATCACTTACGGCGCCAGTAATAACCAGTCGCGGAGATGAGGCGTCTAACGGTTACATTACATCATGTATAGTTAATTTTCCTGAAAACTACCGGACTTGTTGGTATACCGGATCTAGAAAATCTCATGCGGTGTGTGCCGTTGATCGACTTGCTTTACATCATAGACCCAACAATATCATGGATCCCTACACACGGTATACCTGTATACGTGCGAAACTATATCGAAGCGGTAGAAAGGGCGTAAAGTTCATGCCCTCGCGATACCGAATGAGCCTTTTGGAAGTTCAGACATCGTTATGTGCGCGGAGTGTCGAACGTGATGTCCCTCAGGCAGTATTTTACCAATGTGAGCATGAATCCTCGCCAAGCTCCCCGGATGCCGCTGGATCAATCCACTTGTCGTGATCTTACGGAGGCGGGACTAGTCTCGCGAAGAGGATCGCGGAGACATTGGCATACGCCACGTGACTTTTTCCTCGCTTTTACAGATAATTACCTGGCGCACTGAGGAAAAAGCCTCAATCAAATCTACGGAATGTGGTTCAATGGAGTAATGTTACTTAGAAGCTACTAAATTGCGGCTCAGTTGCTTTAGGACTCGCCTCACACGTCGGTTAACGCCACCGATTGATTGTCGTTCTATTGAAGCGCATCATGTAATTTGAACAAATGTCATAGTCGCATTGATAAGTACGCTGAGAGAGTCTATTAGCGACTTTAGTGAACAAAATAAATGGCTTGAGGGGTTACGTGGGTTTCGAAGCCAAAAGAAGCATATTTGCTCCGTTTCTAAAAAAATACATTGAAAAAAAAATTCGTTCATCCATCCAAAATTCAGTTGGTTTAACAAAATGTATCGTTAAATACGTTCAACTTGATTTTTGATTGGTATAACAAAACAGTATGAGTAGTTGGTGGTAAAATAGTATAGTGGTGTGAACTGTAGCTTATTTAGCATGTCTGAGCAACTGTTAAAACAACAAAATTTTGAGACAACAAAATGCATTTTGCACATTCAACGATTCTTTTTTCTCAGTGTATAATATATAAATTATTTTATTCACAATGTTAAGCACATTAAAGAGCAACGTTTCAACAATATGCAAAAAAATGTTGATTCAAAAATTTGGGAAATTCAGCCGGTGGGACCTGGTTTCCGGAGACCACTGTCGTTGAATATTCATAAGTCGAATATCCATAAGTACGAATGTCCATAAGTACGAATATCCATAAGTACGAATATCCATAAGTATGAATATCCATAAGTTGAATATCCATAAGTCGAATATCCATAAATCGAATATCCATAAGTGAGTATAGAGTATAAATGAGTGCCACAAATGGCGGGAGGTAGAGATAAGTGAGTTTGTTTGGCTTCCCTCTATACTCACTTTTTTTCTACCTCCCACCATTTCTGATACTCATTTCTACTCTATACTCACTTATGGATATTCGATTTATGGATATTTACTTATGAATATTCACTTATGGATATTCGTACTTGTGGACATTCGGTTATGGAAATTCGAATTATGGATATTCGACGTATGGATATTCTACCCCAATCTCCGGAGACTCCTAAAAAAAAGTATACTCGTGCTGGTCAGGGTAACTCGTGATAGCTTTATCTGAAATTAAAAAACCAATTTTTTTCTGTTAGATAAGTATATCTCGTGATTCAAAGGATTGAAAAAAATGGAAATTCGAATTTTTGGCAGAGTTGTATGCAAAATAGTTCAATTTTTGGTACAATTTACACTACGTATAGCCTTGTAAAATTAGTTGTAATCGAAAAGAAACCTTCGTTCAATCGCTAGTCAATGCTATTTTGAAGAAGTGTGCTAAATTTCAATAAGATCGATGCATTCGTTTTTGAGAAATCGTGTTCACCGACTTAAAAAAAAGTGTTCTGAGAGAAATGCGATTAAAGTTTTAAGTAGAAATAAAACAAAGATTTTTTTTAAACTTATATAGAATCGTCGATTCCAGCTCCATAAAGCAAAAATCCTGCTGCAGCTGCGATGTCCAGGGTATCCTTTTCTTCCTGCCTTGATTTTTTGAAATTTTCAAGCCAACGTAATTGTATTTTTTACACGTAGTGTAAACATACGGGATGTATTTTTAGATAAAAATACATCCCAGTATACTGATAAAATTACGACTCTAAAATCGTCTCATTTATACAGCACTTTATGGAGATGGCACGCTGGCCACATTTCTATCTAATAATTTATACACTAAAAAACTATGGATGTTTAATACAAACTGCTCTACGGTTCAACAAAATTCCAACGAATCCGTAGCGACAGTAAAAACAGGGGATCACCGGATGTTTAACCCTCCGCGGTCACCCGGGGTCACAATGACCCCAAGCGCAACTTTGACCTAAAATTACTCCAAGTTGCTGGCGACCAAGGCGACTGGCCTGCCTTCTAACGGTGCTTTAGGGTAACCATTTGTAAGTACGGATTGGGCTCAGACGTGGAGCTATTTTTTGTCCTTCAACTATTATATCTCAAGAGTATCACCCTAAAATTTATGAAAAAAATGAGAATTACAAGTCATGATTTTTTTAGTAAAAAATAGACTTCGTTACGCATTGACCCCTTGGTGATCTTGCTCCGCCATTTTGGAATTTGATTAAAATATAATATCGACAATGCCACTTTCTAGAATGTTCAAACTAATATCCTAAATTTTTATGAGTCATTCGGAACGATACTGTCAACGTGACAATCGTTTAAACCATCGCTACGGTCATTGCGACCCCTTGTGACCTACATGTCACAGCCAGATCGTGTGACCGCGAAGGGTTGAAGAAAGTATTAATGATAAAACTTGAAAAAATGTTACCAGCAGAAGAGTTTTTGTAACCGCGACTTTTCAGAGAAAATGTAAAAATGTCTAAATCTCCTAAATTTGTCCGAAATTTTTTATATCAGTTTACCTTTGAGTATAATAATTGATTGTAAGTTATTTTTGATTAAGGGGTCTTCTCACTTTAGCCGCCAAAAAAGGCTATTTTCATAATTTTTTTGGATAGGTTTTTATTATAGATATTGATACAAAAGTTGTTACACTTGATAAATACACTTTCGAAATACATTAAAAAGAAACTTTTATTTATTTAAGTCACTATTTACAGACGAAAATGGTAGTTAAAAAAATGCCCTAAAAAAATTGTAGGTCTCCGCTGTTGATGAAATCTCGGAGATGGATCATCCGAAACAAAAACATCAAACGGTTTTAGATTCAGTATGTTAATGGCTATAGCGCATATCATACGATTTTTTATATATGCAAAAATAGCAAAATGGCGAACATTTTTCGAAAGAACGTGTTTTTTCACCGTTTTTTGGCAAAAGACGGTGAACAGTAAATATTAAAATACAAAAAAAATCGTTGATATGCGCTATAGCTATAGTTGTAAAGAATATGTGGTTAAAATTTCATAAGGATCGGTTCAGTAGTTTCGAAGATTTTATCAACAAGTCGTCGAAATACGTTGTTTCTAGAAAAACGCGTTTAAAGTTTGTTTGGGTTATATAAATGTATTAAAAAATGTTAAATGTATTTCGAAAGTGTATTCATTAAGTGTAACAACTTTTATATTAATATCTATAATATAAACCTATAAAAAAATGCACGAAGCCTTTTTTAGAGTCCAAAGTGCTACGAATGCACGTAGCCTTTTTTAGAGTCCAAAGTGAGAAGATCCCTTAAGCGCCACTGTAATTTACCAATGATTCACACGGGCCCTGCTTACTCCCCCACAAAATACTGCCCTCCGTGAAAGGAATACCTTAAAGTGGATGCGAAAGGAATACCTCAAAGTGGATACGAAAGTCTCTTTCTGTGGAATCATATTCAATGAGAATCAGTTCCACCAATTTGCATAGATGCAATGAAATAATTCACCTCGCATAAAGATCCATTGTCCTTTTCTTGCGTAGAGTATCAACAATTTCGCTCATATAACAAAGCACAAGAACTTCGGGGGACTTTGAGTGGACCATTATGGTCATGACACCTCCATACAGCAACGTCATCAACGATATCTTCTTCAGAAAGTACTTAAAACACTACGAGCCCTTCCATAAACGCTAAACTATGTAACAATAACAATATTAATAGTGGATCGATCGTCACTGAGAATCTTTCATATCGGCCCAGACACCTTAAACGGCCTGTTGAACGTCCAAGGGGCGTTTGCGCTCGATGGATGGACGTTTCTGGTAAAAGCGCGTGTGTATGGCATATAGGGTCGCGTACAGGTATTCGCGCGGGAGTTCCTTTTTTTCTAGGGCAGCAAGAGTTGCCGGTGTTGGTAGCTTACCTGTACTCTGTGTGTATATATATATATTCATATAGATATATGCTACTTGCGTTGGTCCCTAACGTGCTATCGAGCCGCATGCCGTTTACCTGAAGCTCCTCGATTGCAATACTGTTATAGTAAGAGCCAACGCACGTGCGTAAACTGGTCACCTCGTCGAACTGGCAAACAACTCACTGCGATGACCTGGTCCAGAACGACAATCGAGGTCTTTTGTTGCCTTGTAGCACATTGCACGTAAACATACTAGGTACACGCGTTTTTCAGTGCTGTTTTTGGTTAATTTCCAATGCTAAGGACCAAGTTTGATTCTTTAGTTCAATCGGTTGGGGCCGATTTTAAGATAGTACGTGCACGAACCTCCTCATTAGAAAAAAAATTGGTTTTTTCGTTTGCTGTAGTAGAGACATAAAAATGACGTCCGCGAAAACTCTGCAGGCCTTACCGGCTAAATACAATAGTAGTTAATTCACGAAATCAATGCATTTAAGGCGAGAAATCCCTTTAGGAGCGTGAAAAATAGATATTTTCGGGCATTTTTTTAAAGGGTTAAAATAATCTGATCATTTTCAAATTTGGACATGAGTTTATTATAACTGTCAAGTTAAAATTTTTTTCTTGGGATGACCAACAAAATGGCGGCGTTATTAAGGGTCTTCGGACGCCTGTTTTCCGCGACATCGAAAAGTGCTGCAGTTGTCACTCTTTTTCTGTTGATCTGAAGAAGATTTAATAAGTGTCATTCGTTTACTGACATATTAAGGGGAAGGATATACCTAAAAAATGACGAAAAAGTGCAAAATTGAAAATTTGGGAGCCTTTTACTCCAAAGTTCGAATTTTCGACCATTTTTTCGACATATTTGACCCCAAAAAAATTATTTATTTACACGCTACCTTTCAAACTTTTGGTATATCCTTCCGATAATATTACTGAGAGTAACCTCCCAAAATTTCATCCAAATCGGTCGATAACTTTTTGAGCTACAACACGCGCAGTTTTTGAAAAAGTAGTTTCGAGATAATCGCTTTTAAAGTTTACTCGCTACCTGACCGCGTGCTGTCCTCGCGCTCTAGACTATATGTGATAACTCCGCAAATATTCAATATTTCGAGTTTTCCTTTGGTCAGTATATTCTTTGGGTATCAAACTTTCGAAATATGTAAAAAAAAACGATTTTTTGAAAATTCTAAAGGGATTTCTCGCCTTAACCACCAACCATATAGGGAATCCGTGAGGATCGAACTTTGGAACGGAAATAATAATAGTTCCCGATTAGATCAGAGCTATACGAAAAGCGTCGAATAACAAGAAAACTGTCGCGGTCACGTATGTTCTATAAAAAATATAGGTTACGGGACATTTCGAGCAGATATAATCGATTCAATCGACTCATTTTTGCTCATCTTTCTTGTTACAATATGCACATTACACATACACTAACACACGATTACACATACGGTAAACAAACACATGCTTGACATGTATCGAAAGCACCTGAATACAGCGTTGCCACGGATATTGCCAGAATTATGAAATTGCGGCCTGTGACAACTCAAGTCAAATCTCATTGCGATTTTGCATCACTTACCAAACTGTAACACAAACAGTTATCACCTGCACTTCTCAAATAATTATTTTCTGTATCATGTTTATTATTATACCCAAGTACATTATATTTTGCTTTTTTCAGATTCGATCATTTATAGATTTTCTGTTGACTAGTCAATCCCCTAGTACTACCTTAATTCGGCAGTCATATCGATTTGGAAAGACTCTTATCCATTTAAAATCGTCCGCCGATCACGCATTTTCCAGACAGAAACTAATTGGCGGAAAACTTTTGGTCTGGATGCGATGTTTAGACAAAAACGCTTTTCGGGTGTGAATAAGGGCTTGGGAAAGATAGGACCGGACAATTCGGGACTTTTGCGCCGAATAAGACGTTGTCCGATCCCATTGAGGATAGAATAAAAAATTGTCCGTCTAGCCTAAAGACTGTGCATCTAGGCGGACCACTTTCAATTCTTTCCTCTAATCAATTCGGCCTCTTATCTTTGTAAAATATAGACTGCGGAGAAGTTTACCAAGTCATGAATGATGGTTTAAATGCACGAGATTGATGACAGAACCAGCGCCCAGGCTGACCACGTGCTCTGTTTCATTAAAAATTCAAAGTAGATGGTTTTTTTCATTCTAGGTGGCCAAGAAGAAGAAAAGACCGAAAATATGTCGCGAAAACGTATCAGTTTACTCTTGACGCTTGTAGCGTTGAGTCTCTCGCAAGCCGAAAATGAGGGAGACACGAGAGAGTCACATCATCGGCAGAAGAGACTTTTTTGGATTACGAACGATGGAAGGATAGCTCTTCCGCCTGGAACCATCATGACGATTACACCAACATTGGCATTGCCGTTTGTGCGATATCCGCCATCTGGATTTCTCAGTAATATGAGTATAAGTCTTCCTTTCACGAGTGAGTAATCTTTAAATCAACTGCGTTCTAGTTCTGTTCGTTGGATAATGGGACTGCCTAAAGTAGGCACGAAGTTTTAAAAATATATACCCAATTTCAAAATTGTGTGGCCCCTTGGAAAGTTCTGTAAAAATCGCTATATTGCTTTAGTTATTTGACGTTCATCTAGATAGTTCAGATTACACTAATTATCCAGCAGACGTTTGGATGACCGATAATTTAGATAACATATTATCTTGATTATCTAGATAACATAAATGCGGTTTTAATAAGCTCAATTGTGTGAATGTTTCCGGGATTATTCAGAATTGTTCTTATCCACTTATAATCTCAATTACCTAGATCATATCAGGATTTTATAGAAGATTTCTTACCAGAAATAATCGCAATCATCTAGATAATCGAAAAATTATTCTGATTTCGTTTGAATCTAAAGCAATTTAATTCGATCGGTTATTGTTTCTCCTTTATGTTGAATTCGGTGCTGTTCTGATCATAGACCATCTAAGTGGTCCAAATCTTCCGTAGAAATCTAAATTGTCCGAATGATATTTGGATCATGAACACTCTATTTTAAACCTAGAATCAACACAATCTTCTCCATTATAGAAATCGCCTGGACGATTTGAATCGCGTAGAAAGTTTTCTGGATAGTTGAGATCATCTAGATAATTTCATAAATAATCGTAAACATCTAGATATTTATTGAGATAATAAAAACCACGGAGTGGTTTTTGCGGACATTGTTAAAATCATCTCGGTAATCATCCACAAAATAGCAATCATGCAGACAAAATTAAAATCATCTAGATAATTGATATAATCTGGATAATCGAAACCATCTAGACAAACAAAACCATATAGATAATCGAAATCTTCTGGATAATATAAACCATCTAGATAATCGAAATCATCTACTTCATCACAAACATCCAATAATTCAGAAATCACGCTAATCTCTAGAAATGTTTTGATCCCATCCTCACCTCTACAAAGTGTTTCCAATTAGATGTCGGTGATTGTTGTTTCTCCTTCATTTCGAATTCGATATAATTATAATTATTGATCGTCTAGATGATCACATAAATAATAGTACTCATCCAGATAATGAAAATCATCGAGTATACCATCAAAGTCATCTAGGTAATCATTCATATAATCGCAATCATGTAGACAACCAAAATTATCTGGATAATTGGAATCCTCAAGTTAATCGAAATCATCTAGACAAAAGAAAGTATCTAGATAATTCAAATCATCTAGAATAGAAATCATTTAGATGATCGGAATCATCTAGATAATCGAAATAATCTAGATGATCGAAATCATCTAGATAATCGAAATCATCTAGATAATCGAAATCATCTAGATAATCGAAATCATCTAGATGATCGAAATCATCTAGATAATCGAAATCATCTAGATGATCGAAATCATCTAGATAATCGAAATCATCTAGATGGTCAAGAACATCCAAATAATTCTTCACTCATTCTAATCTCTGAAAATGTTCTGTATCCATTCTCATCTCTACAACGTATGTCCAGTTAGGCTAGCTATTGCTTCTCCTTCATTTAGAATTTGATATAACTATAATTACCATTCCTCCACAGTTGACTTCGACAAATTGGGCTTAACCGACAACGAAAACCCTTACGGGGCGCTACCACCAGTCTTCGATCGTGGCATGAAGAGCCGGCAGGCCGGTATTTTAATGGCCGATTTTATAGCCTCATTTATAAAGCGAAGAATCCACAAGAGGGAAATTCAAGAGGCGCCGAAGAACGCTTTTCACGGCGGTGAGAGAGCTCTGCTTTACGGCACAGCCGAGGACATGCTTAGTACCCTCGGTCTAGACGGTAAAGCCTGCCTGTTACGAGCGATCTGCGAGGTTCAAGGTCACCCGCTCAACAATTTCGGCCTCATTGGCGAAATGCTCAAGTTGTTCTTCACGTAAGTTTCAATACCTGACCATGGAGAATATTGTTGAAAAAAAATAGTGCTCAATAAACTTTTCCATCAACAGAGCAAGCAAATCGCCGTTTGCGTATCTACTGCAGGAATACGTCGAAGCGGAAAATCGAGGAAAGAAACATGGCGAATGTTGGCCGTATTTCAAAAGTTGTCCGAAATCTCTCTTCCTCCCGTCCACCAACAAATACTCGTGAGTTGACGTTTTTTTGCGAAATTTTCGTAGACTTTTCGAAGAAATTGTGCATTTTTCGATTCCCGAGGTGAATTTACTTGTTGCTCAATGGACGGTGACTTTTTAGGAAAGACGCGAACGAGAACGAAGCAAATTCGGGGATGGACAACGACGTGAACGAAATGTACGACTCTTATATCGAGAGCGATGTCGACGAGTCTCAAAACGTGAGAAGAAAACACGCGATGCATCCAGCGATGTAGCACAGGCGATAGTTAAAACGTATTAACGTTGAAGAATTAATTCGGAAACGCCGTTACGAATTTATCGTTAAGTTGGCATTTGACGAGAAACATAAAGAAAAAAGTACCGGTAGACGCCGAATTATCAGGGACTACAGTGATCCGTTTACGAATACGCGAATAGAAAAAGGAACCACAATCTGAAGTTGCCCGTGATGCAATTTTTTTCCTGAAGAGCATAATCAATCGCTGTTACAGACGATATACATAGTGTACGTAATATTGTATTTATGTATTTATATTTTTTTTTCTAGAATGCCCGGACAAATTGTACTTGTCCGGGCGAATTTTTTGAAAATGCGTGGCAAAGCCCTCGACGAAGGGGCTATCCCGATTTTTACAATCCTCTCGGTACAGCGCTTTGTGGTGTCACGAAGTATATAGTGGCTTCACTTTTGCGTGTACATTTCACTGCCATAATATTTAATATTAATAATGTGTAAGACGCAAAGAAAACACGCTAAGATTGAAAAAAATACGTCGACAAATGAAAATTGTACATAAAACAGTATTCTCATAACACACGTAGAACGTTTTATCTTTTTTCCTTCCGGTTTAATCGGCTTTGCGAAGTGACACCTCGCTGGGAATTCGTGCCACTAGTGCACCGTCGAACGGTCGAAGCTTCCGAATGGTGCCGCTGGACGGCGTCCGATTCCGACTACGCGTTTCGCCCACTTTCGTCTATATAGTCACTTATGAATTTTATAGAATCGTATTTGCACAGTGGCGGTAGTCATCTTTTTTAACGGATTCGGAAATATTGCTATTCCACGGACTTTTCAGTACGCCGCGTGTGATGCAAACGAAAGTAGATGGCATTAACCGTGCGCGGCACGTCAAATAATAGAATACAAACATTCGCGGGTGAATTTCTTTATTTCAATATCATTCCGAAAAGGTTAAGGGAGGGGCGGTGGGGTTGAAAATACAAGTTTTCGGCAGGCGGCCGACTTCATGCGAATAAAATTTCATGTAAAAATAAAATATCCTTGGGCAATATGCAACTCGTAATATTGTTGGAAAATATTTCTAAGCTGGCAAATGATATTAATACAGTCGAACCTCGATATAACGAATCTCAAGGAAAGTTCGTTATATCCAGTTTTCGGTATATTGAGGTTTCGTTGTACCGAAGTCATGTTCCGAAAAATGGTCCTTAGGAACAATATATTAGTATTATAAATATGGGGATATTTTTTAAAGAAAGAAATGTTAAAATTAGAACATTTTTTACGTGCAATCAGCAATTAGAGCATAATGTATATAATTATGTCGTTATATCAAGATTTTAAGGTATCTATCAGAAGAGAATGGACAAATCTTCGTTACATCGAGGATTTCGTTATATCGAGGTTCGACTGTAGTCATAATTTTTGCAATTGAACAAAATTATATTTTTTTCGATAGTTAAAATACGCTAATCAGTCTGTTTTTTTGTATCAAATCAATACACTCATGAAAAACAGAAAGTAAATTTTCAAACATTTATTTTTATAATTTTTTACACTTTTTTGACGGTTGAAAATGTTTTCGAAAAAAAGAAGTCCGCACGGTGTACACGGTTGCGGCCATAAATATTATCTGAAACAAAATTTGTAAAAAGATTAGTAATCAGTATGAAAGTCGCTATTTTGCTATGGAGGTTTCTTTAAAGCAAAATTGACAAAATGGCGGGGGCTTGAAAAAAAGTACCGCATTTAGCCTATTTTTTCCATAGTTTTTCGTTTTGAGGCGGGATATACATTTAGACAGGAAAAAATAAGGAATATTGAGGGATTTTTTAAACTAAGAAATTATTATCCTTTAATTATTAAACTTTAGGTATACTTAAATATACTATTGAATTGTTACTTAAATTATACTTAAATTATTACGATTGACGAACTATTACGACTTAAATATACGATTGGCAAAACAATTTAAAAAATTAATTTATCATCAAAATGATGGAGCTGTGGCAGAGTGTTACTGCAAAGTCGCCGCGGGAGTTACGAATCGGCGTCATCTTCCTGTAGACTTTGATTTGCAAAAAAATTCAAACATTTTTTCACTTAGCACATGTATAGTTTCTATGTGACGGTTATTAAAATGAAGAAAATGTAAATTTAAGAAATTGGCACGCATTTACAATAAGAAATCAACATTTCACGCAACATTTCGGTACAATGTGGATTAAGTCGTTTTCGTTTTAAGTCGTTAAGAAAAGTCGTTTTTTTACAATTTTTCAATAACAATTCTCGTCAAGTAGAAGGTACAAATATTATCAAAATTTCTACCAAGTTTCAACTCAATCGGCTTAATAGTTTTTTAGTAATCCTGCACGCCAATTTCGATAATGCAGTTTTGAGAAAAACGCATTTGAAATTCACGCTCGCTCCGAATCCGAGCGGTGAGGCACAGCGTTGGCGGGGGTGTAACGCATGAAGTTTTCCGACTTTCGCTTTGAAACTTTAGGAAAATATTCTACATATACATATAGTTCTATCGTTTGAAGAGAAAGAAAAGAAATCGATTTTTTGATCGTTGTAAATGTATACCCCGCCTTAAAAAATATGACGATTTCAAAAAAAGAAAAAGCTTCCATTGCAAGATAAAGAATGGCGTAAAGAATGTTGCGTCAACATTTGAATCGGATAGCTTGAAAACTCTTCCTTTGAGCGTGTACACCGTTTTGAAAAACGGCATTTCGAGAAAAACGCGTCCGACCGCGTCTCACGGAGGGGGTCGAATCGGTTTTTCTGAGAAAAGCTCTAGCAACCGGAATAATTCGAATTTCGCCCAAAAAATTGAACATCATGTTTATAACCGTCTATACTATCGGATAATGCAAAAAAATTGATTTTTAGAAAGTTTTACACTGTGATGATCCCTCAACGTGGTGTTGCCACGTTTAACCTACAAGTTTCGTTCACGTTTGAAAACTAACCGTTCAAGCTCTAATTTCCTATCTTTTTTCGAGTATTATTAATGAACAAATTAGAGAAACCGTTCAATTTTCTAACACGGCATTCCCAAACCTATAATCACGGCTTGTTCAGTTTTTCATTCAAATCGAAGTATTATTTTAGCCCCTACAACCCTACGAGGTGCCATGCGTATTACCAAATGGACAACGGTTTAACTTGAACATAAAAAATCTCCAAAACTAAGGTGCGAAACAGTTCATTTTTGGACATACAAAGCATCCTAAATGAATCTAGTGATAATTTAACTGAAATTTCAACCGTCTAAAAGTATTTAGATTTTAGTCTCGAAATTCTTTAAGGACGCAGAGGACCTTTTTTATCACAGTACGTCTTTACTTTTATCGATATGTTTATATGCGATATCAATATATCGTATATAAAGCCTTTTTCATAAGCCAAGGGAGTAACTAGTGAGTTACTATTCGAGGACAATGAATTCGGAGATCATGCTACTCGACATTTATATTTCTTCGTAATAAATCGACTTAATCGCCCCGATCCTTTCGATTGATCGATTCGCTTCGATACATCAAAACGTCGACTGCGCCTCCTGTGACTTTTCGATAATAAAAAAATGGCGTAGTATTGCCGCGACAATAAAACGGTAGGAGACCGTGTCGAAGATGAACCAAGCAAACGTATCGAAGCTGGTCTCAAAATTGAGATTCAGGATTCAAGACAAGCATCGAAAATTGAGTAACCCGGATGGAACGCCAGGACGAATTCTTAAAATACAAAAAACTCTCACGGCTTTGTTGAAATACGAGAGGATCGAGCTGAACTACTGGCGTGGTGACGAAGTTCGAGGTTATGCCGACCGGGTACGCTGTTTTCTCGTTTTTTCCGACTATCGGAATGACAATTTATTTGATACTTGTCGTTTTCTGTCGACAAATCCTTCCGGTATCGTAATTATTCGAAAATCTATCGATGACACAGCGCAGCAAAGTTCGATTTTTGTACTCTGCCGGTGCGGCCAAACGCACGGATCTACTATTTTTTCGGAGCTTCCATAAAGCGTATGAAAAGCTTAAGGTTGTATGGAAATATTGCGAGACTGCTATCGTAGCGATATAAATGTAATCCATTACTACTTCGTTTCGTTTGTTAAAAAGCCTGCCTGCATGCAAAATTTGGAATCGATCCGCTAATCTGTTGAAGAATTATGGCACTTTTTACTTTGTAGTCGTTTTGCTTTGTTCCGATACGATTTTGTTTCATTCTTTGATATAACAAGAAAAAGCGTAGTGAAGATACGATAGAGACAGAAGGTTTTAGATTTTTCGCCTGCGTAATTTGTATATGCAGGAAGATGTTTGGAAAATTTCGATACCAGTTACCTAATTGTAACGTACCAAATTGTACTTATTTTCTCTGTGAGTTATCCCATACATCATCACGAAATTATACAGCAGTGCTGTGAGTCGAGCAACTCGGAAAATGCAGCTGTCTTGAGGCATAGCGTAGTAGCTCTAGAAAACTTTATCCTATAAAGTTTAAGGGGAGATATACACCTAGGAGCCGGAAAAGAAGGTCCTTTTTGTGAACTTTTTCAAGGAAAATTAATTATCTAAAAGTATATACATTCAAAAATATGTTTAATTTTCTTTATTTAAAAATATCAGAAATATACAAGGATATTGTATGATCCTTGGAGTGTCGTAAACAAATCTGCGTATACGGTACCCACTGGCGTTTCTTCAAAAATCATCTGAAAAAAAAACCAAAAAGATTATTGAATTAGATACTTTAATCTAGTACTTGTCATAGCCGATTTTGAAAATATCGATTTATGACAAAATGGCGGACGTTTGAACATAAATAGTGATTTTTGGGCCAGAAATTAGTTATTATTTTGCCTATAAAACAAAAAGTAAGTAATGGAAAAAAAATCCTATGACAAGTACTAGATAATGGTATATAGAATAACCACAAAAAACCTCAAGGCAATCGGTTCATTGGTTTTACAGGAATTTTGGGTACCGATTTGAAAAACGTGGTTTTGAGAAAAACGCGTTTGAAAATTTGGGAATGAATAAATCATAAAATTTGTCAACTCACATTGAATCATCGATACCAGGCCCATAGTGTAGGTCGTCTACGGTCGACGGAATGTCTATAGCTTCTAAATCCACGACCCCAACCATCTAGGTGTATATCTGCCCTTAATATTAACCGACACAGGCAATCAGCCGAGAAAAAACATCTTCAACTGCAAGTTTCCGTCTTGATCTTACGTATTTATGACACTACTAATTTCACCTGCACCTAGGGCATATATTCGGAATTCTATTTTTTATTCTAAAATTTGGTCCTTTTTTCTGGGTCCCTATTTTGCATATATCCTTTTCAGGGATTACACCATGTAGCTCACTGAAAAAAAAACCCTTTTGTAGAATTTTTTTCTTAAATACCAAGGAAAACAATCAAAATCAGGTTTGAAGGGCTGCTTCTAAATGTGTTTTTGTCTACAAAATCAAATTTTTTTATGAGAAAAAAAACAAAATTGCGGCTCGGTCGTAGCTACACTAAGAGCGTTTTTAGACACTCTGCGGGAGGGCGCGAAATTTCTATGGATCAGCATCTAGAACATACAAAAACGAAAATTCCGGCCTTTACATTTATTTTGCTACGGAACTACACACAATTGTTTCAAAATATGGTTTTTTCGATAAATGGCTTCATTATGAAGAAATTTCTTTTTTTCGCTGAAAAATTGTGTCTTCATATGTTTATAAAAACGAGAATTCTTAAAGAGTCTTAAAAATCGTGTGTACTTTTTGAGAAAATCGATCCAGGAAACTTTGTTTAGAATTTCAAGCCAATCGGATAAAAAGTGCCCGAATTACAGTAGAGCGTCAATAATTTGGACGTCAAAAATCGGGACCATCCTAATTCGAACGCCAAAAATCTGGACTGTCAATAATAGGGATTCGGTTTTGGCGAAAAATCACATCAAGTGGATATTTGTTTAAGCAAGTTTTGTTCGCAGCTCATTTCGGAGGCAATCCGTCATGGTCCGGAGCACGCGGAGACCATGGAATTGGCCGACTTCTGGATAAGGGAGAAGCAATTCGTCCACAAACTCTTCAAAGTCCTTGTGCCCAGATTCCAGGATTACACAACGTCGTATACCAAACTTCACTTGGTACCGAGCGAATATCCGGACCGCACGAATAAACGAGCGGTTTTAGAACTGCGGGGCAATCCGTTCCCGAGCCTCGAACAGACCAATTCTCACGGACCGTTTCTGCTGCACAACTTACTGTTGGACGAGGCGAGACGGGAGTTCAGACTGCAGAAGTACGAGGAGCTCGCTCAAAGTTTGGTTGCCCAAAACGAAGCGAGCCAACGAGGAACGACGGAAACAAAGGCAAACGATTAATCTCTGGTCGAATAGCGTGTAACATTATTTTATTTTTATTCGTGTAAAAAATAAACGTTAGGTAAAAACAGTGAGATTGGACAATCAAATAATTATGATTCCTTGTAAGTATTCATAGGATAATGCTCCGCATACTCCTTCAGATGATTTTCCATCGTCTGCATCTGCTTCCTGAAACAGACATTTTTATTTTTCATCATTTCTTTCGCCATCGATTTTCCCTTCTACGCAATAATTTGCCCCGGTTTTGGTTAATTGTTTCTATATTGGGGCGAAATGACACGCTGGAAAAAAACTTCACGGATTTTTTGTCGGGAAAACGTGGGTCGTTTCGCCTTAAGACGGGATATACATTTAAACAAGAAAAAATAAGCAATATTGAGGGATTTTTTAAAGTAAGTAATAATTATTCTACAATTATCAAACTTTAGGTATACTTTAATAGTATATTTACGTATACTTTAATAGTATACTATTCAATACTATTTTAATAGTATACTTCAATAGTATATTTACATTTTACAGAAATCAACATTTCTGTAAAATGTGAATGTAAAAAAGTAGTTGTTTTTTTTTTTTCAATTTTTCCATAACCGTTCTCGTCAAGTAGAAGGTGCCAATATTATCAATATTTCTACCAAGTCTCAACTCAACCGGCTTAATAGTTTTTGAGTAATCCTGCACGCCAATTTCGATAATGCAGTTCTGAGAAAAACGCGTTTGTAGTTCACGCCCGCTCCCAATCCGAGCGGTGAGGCATAGCGTTGACGGGCTGTAACGTTTGAAGTTTTTCAAATTTCGGTTTGAAACTTTAGGAAAATATTCTACATATATAGTTCTATCGTTTGAAGAAGAAAAAAAAGAAATCGATTTTTTGATCGTTGTAAATGTATATCCCGCCTTAAGGATGTGTGCCCAAAATTGAAAATGGTAATAAAATTTTTTAAATTTGATAGATCATTATATAAAACATCTGAAAGGTTGTGTAAAAAATCCACGACGATTAGGAAGCTGGCTACTGATAAATTATAATTCACAAGTTACACGCAGCCTTATAGAAACTGAAGTAACTTTGCAATTATTATGAATGAAGTAACTTTGCAAATATTTATGAATGATCGTTTTCTTTTGTTTCAAATATATCAAAAACAAAGGTGGCTTTATGGTGCAAGAAACGACGTCGTCCGTGAACGAAAATGAGTATTTGAATTTCCCGCTACTTTTATTTACTTCAAATACTCATATTCGTTAACGGACGACGTCGTTTCTTGCACCATAAAGCCCGCTTTGTTTTTGATATATTTGAAATAAAAAACGATCATTTATAAATATTTGCAAAGTTACTTCATTGATAATAATTGCAAAGTTACTTCAGTTTCCATAAGGCTGCGTGTAATTTGTGAATTCTAATTTCTCAGTAGCCAGCTTCCTAATCGTCGTGAAATGTTTGCACAACCTTTAAAATGTTTTACATGATGACCTATCAAATTAAAAAAAATGTATTACCATTTTCAATTTTGGACACAACATCCTTAAGCTCGTTCTTAATCGCGAAACTTGCCACCAACATGCTTCTATCTTCGGAGGTCTAGTCTGCCAAATGCTTGAGAATAAAATTACAAAATGATACAACCGGCTGAAAAAATGTCCGACATCGAGTGCGAATTTTAAAGTACTCAGGCTCGCGACAATCGTTATCACTATCGTTCATTAATGTGCGTGGGCCCTTTTATTATAATTACATCGTACAACAAAGACCCTGACGTACTTGATATGATGTGGCATTTCATGGTACACGTCTGTAAAGAGTTCTTTCCAATGTGGCTTGAGTTTCGTTTCAGCCTCGGCGAATGACGACAAGACTTCGCTCCTGGTTGCCTTTTGAAGTGACGATTCTTCCTCGGTGCTCCAATAGCCGAGATTTTCCAGATACAAGCGGAATTTCGCAATCGGCGATTGCCTGTTCCAGTGAGCGATCTCGTCCGTCGATCGATAAGCCGTGCTGTCGTCCGACGTACTGTGATGTCCGACTCTACGAAAAATTAATTAAAATTTCGTTGTTCAATTTTTCTGTTTTTGACGAAATTGACGAAATTGACATTGGGGCGAAAAGGCGTTGCGATCTCACCGATAAGTCATTGCCTCTATGAGGACGGGCTTCTTCTCGTGGATGCAAAAGTCACGAGCGTGACGAGTGACTGCCAGAGTGGCCAGAACGTCGTTTCCGTCCACGCGAATCGTATTTATGCCGTAAGCCGGTCCGCGAGCCGCGATGCCGTCGCCTTTGTACTGCTCGAGGGTTGACGTCGAAATAGCATATCCGTTGTTTCGACTGCAATTCATCGGCTTATGTACTTTTTCATGCCCCGAATATTTGTTGTGCGGTATATCCCAGAATTTCGGACTGTTTCGGCTTAAGGCCTTAGGCCACAGTAGCGGGTATGAAATCGTGTGCGAATTTAACCATTTTTTTCGTATGAAAAAGTGATTCACTCGTAAAATTAATTACACATCTATTTTGTATGAATATCAAGCTGTTAAAAAAAATATATTTTTTTTTTTCGATGTACAAAATAGCCGACTCTTCGAAACTTCTCGAAACAGCTTTTTTCCAATTGGCGTGACAAATAACTTCAACAATTTTCACTCGATTTACTTCAAATTTAAAAGTTATGTTCCTAATTGCATTTCGCAGAGAAATACGTACGGAATTTCTGATTAATCGAAAACTTTTTATTTTATGAGCAGTTTATACGCAGTTATAACGAAATTTTTCACTGAAAGTTCATTTCTTAAGTTCAAATACCTACAACTTTTGAATAAAACAATATTTTTTAAATTCCGTACGTACTTCTCTAGGTATTCTAATGTAGATTGACGAGAATTTTTGTTTTTTGTCCTAGGTAAAAAATAATGGATGCTAAATGTCACGCCACGGAACGCCTAAAGTAAAGATAAAAGAAAATATTAGTAGTCGGCCATTTTGTACATCGAAAAAAAAATTCTAACAGCTTCATATTCATACTAAATAGATGTGTAATTAATTTTATGAGTGAATCACTTTTTCATACAAGAAAAAATTGTTAAATTCGCACGTGATCTTATACCCGTTACTGTGGCCCAAGGCCTTAAGGTATTCCTTCCGCGGAGGGCCGTATTTTGTGGGGCATACGCAGGGTCCTGAATCATCGGTAAATTACAGTGGTGCTTACAATGAAGCATTATACCCAACGATGAACCAGAATAAGAAATTTCGCGCAAATTTAGTAGATTTAGACATTTTTACACCTTGAAACGTCACAGCTACGAAAATTCTTCTTCTAGTCACATTTTTCCAAGTTTTATCGGTAATATCTTTAAGAGGTCTTCTTACTTTAGACGCTAAAAAGGGCTATTTTCATGCATTTTTTGATAGGTGTATATTATAGATATTGATACAAAAGTTGTTACACTTAATAAATACACTTTCGAAACACATTTTTTATGTATTTATGTAACCCAAACAAACTTTAAACGCGTTTTTATTGAAACAACGTTTTTCGACGGCTTGTTGATAAAATCTTCGAAACTACTGAACCGATCCTTATGCAATTTTAACCACATATTCTTTACAACTATAGTTATAGTGCATATCAAGAATTTTTTTAAATTTTGATATTTACTATTTTTGCCAAAAAAAGCACGTTTTTTCGAAAAATGTCTGCCATTTTGTTATTCTTGAATATATAAAAAGTCATATGGTATGCGCTATAGCCATTAACGTACTGAATCTAAAACCGTTTGATTTTTTTGTTTGGGATGATCCATCTCTGAGATTTCATCAACAGCGCAGACCTACAATTTTGTGAGAACTTTTTTTAACTACAATTTTCGTCTATAAATAGTGACTTAAATAAATATTTTTTTCAAACGTATTTCAAAAGTGTATTTATTAAGTGTAACAACTTTTATATCAATATCTATAACATAAACCTGTCAAACAAAATTCATGAGAATAGCCTTTTTTAGCGTCTAAAGTGAGAAGACCCCTTAAAAATTCGGTGACCGCCTGATCTTATCGCCGTTTCGAAGTCGTCAGATTTGTCTACACGCGTGAGCGGTTTATATCAGGCATCTAGTATTATTGAGTGTATATGTTACCGGCAATCTGAAATGAATCCCAGTATACTGGTAAAGTTTCAAGCCAAGTTACCGAACTTTTAATGAAAAATGACGACTAAAAATCGTCTCATTTGCACGGCACTTTATGGAGATCACACGCTGGCCTCATTTTTATCCAATAATTTATACACTAAATGACTGGATGCTTGACACAAACTGCTCATCGCGTGTAAAAAAAATCTATAGATTCCATAACGACGATAAAAACAGAGTTTTTATCGCCGAATGTTTGAAGAAAATATTAATGATAACTATTAGAAAAAAGTGACTAGCAAAAGAATTTTCGTAGCCGGGAATTTTCAGCGAAAATGTGAAAATATCTAAGTCTAATAAATTACCGCGAAATGTATTATTCCAGTTTATTGTTGGGTATAATTTATACGCAAATAAATTGCCAATACCAAATATTTTTATTGGTATTGGCAATCGATTTGCCAACAATAATTGATTGTGACTTATTTTGATTAAGCGCCACTGCAACTTAACGATTCAGACGGGGCCCTACAAAATACGGCCCTCTGCGAAAGGAATAACTTAACCGGACGTACAGAAAAATGGAATAAATTTTCCACTGTCGTCAAATATCCATCAGTGAATATCCATAAGTCGAATATCATAAGTCGAATATCCATAAGTATGAATAAGTGAGTAGAGTAGAAATGAGTGCCAGAAATGGCGGGAGGTAGAGGTAAGTGAGTTTGTTCGGGTTTGTTTGGGTTCCCTCTATACTCACTTTTCCTCTACCTCCCGCCATTTCTTGCACTCATTTCTACTCTATACTCATGGATATTCGACTTATGGATTTTCATTTATTGATTTTCGTACTTATGGATATTCGACTTATAGATATTCTACCAATCAAATTTTCCGGCAGGTAGTAGCCGCGATATTGAGAATGTACTTGCCATATGAAAATAACGGGACAGTCGAGGGTCGAGGCAAAATTAAATGCCGCATGAGCGTCACCCTCGCTGGCTGCACCATCTCCGAAATAACAAGCTACACACGCGTTCTTGCCGGCACGTTTTATCGCGTAGGCGGCTCCAACGGCTTAATTTAAAAAAAAATTGAAAAAAACAATTTAAACAAGCAGAAATTTCGGGGACATTCCCATTTTTTTCCTTATCACAAATGTCTCCGGGCTTCTTCGTGGAAGATACCGTTCAATTTACAGTGATCCAAACCAAGAAAAAAGTAAAAAAACGTCTTGAAGGCAATGTCGAACAAATACCCATAAAATATTGTTCTCGATCGCGCGAGATAGATGAAAATTCGAGGAGGATTTTCCATACGATATTTCTCGGTAGGAAAGTGACCAAAAAAGTGTTCATAGCGAGGCAAAAATTACCTTGAGGAAGTTGGGTCGTCAAGGGCGAGGAGATCATGAAAAAATTCAGTTCTTTCGAGCCATAATGAACGGGCATTTGTCTGCCTTTTCCTCGATCATCACAATTGCCGTAACATTGATTCATAAACTCCGCAAAAGTGAATCCACGATGAAGCAAAACGCCTGTAAAAAGAAATGAATTAAAACCAAACAACCAATTATCGACTTCGACGTATTTTTATAGTTCTCACCAGCCTCTCTGTACTGTGCGTAGATAAGATCATCGAGAGTGAGACCTTCAGCGGATCCGATTTGCAGCGCCTCCTCGCCGGCGCTCGTCATGTAGAACGAGATTCTTCCCTGCCGCTGAGACTCGTAGAGAATTTTGTCCATCACGCTGACGCTCACCATGCTTCGATACATCTTGAGCAATCCATCTTTATCGACCTGCCCGTTAAGAAGAAACACGGAGAAATCAAGAAAACAGACCTCGTCACGAAGAACGTCGATCGTATGTTTTTTTTTTTTTTCGCGAATCACGTGGATCTTACGAACATTGACATTGTCGTCGGTAGACTCGGCTCGTTTGGTAGGCGTTAAAACTCGGTAGATCGGTATGGGATCGTAAGATTCCTTGTTAACGAATTTCAATTTATCAGTGAAACGACAGTCGAGTCCCAAGAATTGTGGATCTTCGGCGACACCGCTGAATCTCTTGACCTACGATCAAACGAATCTTCGTTAATGTCCGCACGGCGTTTGGATAAACGGCGATAGTGAATCTATATTTACCCTCAACCCGTTGGAAGCGTTCAATATCCTCAAAAAATGCCTAACAGCCATCGCGGAGTGCTCTTTTTCGGAGTCTTGCGGACTGCTGTCGAACACGAAGCCAACTAAAGTATACACAACACACGCTGTATGTGCGTAACGCCTTATCACGAAGTACAGTGTGTTAAACTTGCCCCGATATGTACAATGATAATTTCGTGTATACGTATATTGTAAACTCGAATATATTTGCTTTCGTTTCTCGATACGAATGATTATTCATCGACCGATGAATACACATGTGTCGATCGTGAATAGCAATGCAAGCGGCACAAACCACACATACTGAACATTTCGTTCCCTTCGATTTAACACTAGTGTGAAAGAACTTACGAACATTGAAGCGTCAATTTACGTTTTTATATCGTGCAGTTTATTTATCGAGTCGTGGAAGCGTTTTATTCAAACGTCTTTTTGACATTTACATGAAGATTACATAGATACATTCAGAATACAGGTAATCTTGGGATCTGCAAATAAAACGATGCCCAACATGTGATCTCCGACAGCGGCAAATGCAAATTCAGTTCATTTCCAGAACAACTGGCATTACGATTATGACAAGCATGAAATTTATCTTAAGGGGTAAGGCCACAGTAGAATTTTCAAAATATCGATTTTTTCTTCGCTTAAACGGTGCCTTATTATCATAAGAATAAATTACTATTTGATTTATATCAAGAACATTTTTTTTCACCGACTTTGAGCGTATAACGTAAGCCCACCTCTGGCACGGCCATAGAGTACCTAAAACTTTAAGGGGTTACCCCCACTTGCGATTTTGAAAAAATCGATTTTTTTTATTGCATTTTTTTGAAGTATAAATATCCGGACCCATACTTCTGTATGGGCCCGGAATAGCTGACTCTATGTAAGTTTACAAAAAAAAATATTTTCTTCGTGTAAACTGAAATTGAAACTTTAAACGCGTTTTTCTCAAAATGGCATTTCTGAAGTCGGTGACCAAGATTACTCGAACACTAATGAACCGACCTTCTTGAAATTTTGCAGGCTTATTTAATACATAAAAATGTAGTCTTTAATCGTTCGATTTTTTTTCCGAAAAAAATGGCCGTTTTATAACCAAAAAACGGCCGTTTTTTTTACTTAAAATCGAACCATTAACTTTGACCGTCCGCCATTTTGTGAAAAATGAATATTTTTTAAAATCCTTCGATTAAAGACTAGTTTATACTTATATTTGACTAAATCCATCCGCATTTTTGTTTCAGATGATCCACTTCGCCGCAATGTTGGTCACCGCAAACCGTGTATATAAAAACATTATTTCATTGACGGCCATTTGCCACTAAACAATGTAATATTGTTCAATAAAAAAATTACTGAAAGTTCTTCAAGATGTGTTCTTTAAGATGGTATATTGATCGATTAAAAAAGTTTTGCAGTTTTCTTTAAAAAAATTCATGAAAAAGGCCTTTTTTGCGCTACAAGTGGGGGTAACGCCTTAAACGCGTTTTTCTCGAAATAGCTTTTTCCAATTGTCGTGACAAATAACTTCAACAATATTCACTCGATTTACTTCAAATTTAAAAGTTATGTTCCTAATTGCATTTCGTAGAGAAGTACGTGCGGAATTTCTGATTAATCGAAAACTTTTCATTTTATGAGCAGTTTTATACGAAATTTTTCACTGAAAATTCATTCAAAGTCCTACAACTCAAGTCAAATACCTACAACTTTTGAATAAAACAATATTTTTTAAATTCCGTACGTACTCCTAAAAGCGCCTAAAAAAAGATAACCAAAGAAAATATTAGTAGTCGGCCATTTTGTACATTGAAAAAAAAAAATATATATATATATATCTTTTAACAGCTTGATATCCATACTAAATAGATGTGTAATTAATTTTATGAGTGAAGCACTTTTTCATACGAAAAAAATTGTTAAATTCGCACATGATTTTATACCCCTTGCTGTGGCCTAACCCCTTAAGATAACGTATATATATATATCTTCATCACGAGGTAAAGTGTACGTATATCGGGAAATTCTGAAAGTCGAATAACTGATATTTGCAACAGTTTTTAAATTTGTATATATGAATTAAAAAATATTACACATTAAGGGGCTAGGCTACTATGGGGAGCCGAAAATCAACGTTTTTGTCAGAAATAAATTTTGATGGAATAAGTAAAGTGATTGAAAAATTGTTTGGATATTTGTATGTGCATTAAGGGGGTATGTGCCTCTGGAAACTTCAAAAAATCGTTTTTTTTCTTCTTTATATTGTTATAGCGTGAACTTTCAAGAATATTTTCAAACCAACCGGACCCCGAGATTCCAAAAATTGACGAAGTTACACCTATTTTATTGGAACAGTGTGCATCGGGTTTACCGCGATCCGTCGGGTTTGATCATCAATCATTTTCGGTTCACGATCGCATTTTTTAATTGGATGAACCATTTGTCAATAACAATGACTTCAGCATGCTGTTTTTCAAGAGAACAATTACGATTTCTTTGGCGAAGCTGTGATTTTTTGTATTTTTCGAAATTTCGAAAAGTGGATCGTGAACCCATAGCCAGTTGGATATATTTGAAGAATTTTTTTTTGTTTTCGTTTAAGATTACATTGGAGCCTGGTAGAGATCCCCCGTTTCTGGCCTCGCCGCGTGAAGACTGCAACGCCAACTGCAGCACTACAAACACTTTGAAAGATTTTCTTCCGAAAAAATTACATTGTAACCACAAACATGTGTACAACGTGTTGGGAAAAAATTAATTTATTCCAACCAATGTATTATTAGGAAAAAAATGCATCATTCTGACCTGTCAAATTGGGCTTCCAGAGAGGGTACCCCGTTAAAGTTGTGTACCAAACTTCATAAAAAATATTAACTATTAATGAAGTTGTGAACAATCTCGCGACGGACGTGAGGGGCTCAACGGTGTACTTAATGTTGGCCACCCAGTTGTTCTGAAATAAAAAAACGAGTTTGTTTCTTAAAATAGATAATATTAGGTACGACTTGACCGACCTTTTTTTCGTTATCGTGTTTCAATTTGACAAAAGGTGCATTTTTTCTCGATTTTTCGAGGAAAACATCATTATTGTTAATAACTAATGAAAAAAAAATGTTGAGAAGAAAAACGTGGGTCAAGACTCAACTACTCTTACACTGAATAAGTGTAACAAATTTCAAGCCAATCCGTTCATTAGATGTCGAGCAATCGTCTACACCGTTTTAAGGGGAGGTACCTGAGTAAACAGCGAGAAAAACTGGTAAACTTCGGGAATTTTTAGCTCAAATACTAATGTTTCGATTGGATCTGGGTTTTTTTTATTGGAAAATATGTACATTGAGTCATGTTTAGGAATTTTTAAAAATAAATTCGTTGACTGGAAGCGATTCAAACGCGATTATCTCGAACCATATTTCTCACAGTCGGTGCCAGATGTATCTCGAAAACGGCTTGTCCGATTTTGTCCAAATTTGGATACAATATTCTTCGATAGTTTTTCTCATTCGCCACGTAGGGGTTTTTCATTTGATTGAACCATTGCTTTTTTATGCAATGTGTATGCAATCCAAAATCGTCGAAAATTGCGAACGAAAAACGAATGTTAAATTAAACGGGTCGCAATTCCGTCAAAAATGAAAATTTCAAAAAAATCCTACGTGTCGAACGAGAAAAACTATCGAAGAATATTGTATCCAAATTTGGACAAAATCGGACAAGCCGTTTTCGAGATACATCTGGCACCGACTTTGAAAATCATGTTTCGAGATAATCGCGTTTGAATCGCTTCCAGTCAACGAATTTATTTTAAAAAATTCCTAACCATACCTCAATGTACATATTTTCCAATTAAAAAACCCGGATCCAATCGAAACATTACTTTTTGAGACAAAAATTCCCAAAGTTTACCTGTTTTTCTCGCCGTTTACTCGAGTATCTCCCCTTAAAAACATAGTTGCAAACAAACCCCGTTTACAGTTTTACTAGCAGTTCTACCGTTGTAATCATAAGTTTACCTTCAATCTGCGATTCCTGCACCATATCTTGGACCTTCCTCTTCAGTTTGAGTTGCCACAAACCTACCCCCTTAAGAGTGCTTTAATAGGTCACGCGATATACGTAATTTGCTGCAGATAAAAGAGTGGTACAGTTAATGTCTAGTATTTTTAAATGCACATGTATATAAATACATGTGTTCGCATTTAAACGATATTAAATGTATCAACATCCCAACTCTCAAAATTTCCAAACGAAATAAAGCCGAAAAGTGAATTTCAGTATTCGAATGGCCCTCAATAGCAAATTAGAGAAATTCATTTCCATATTTCAATACATCGATCACGCAATTCGTGAAACCTACGCCGTAGATCACGTAAGCGATCTGTGTTAAAAAAAAATCCGTCGCGGTGCTTGCGATTGGATGTGATACTTTTATCTACAGCCAATGGGGTTTAACCACATGGTCTATACGAAGCTAGATCACTAAAGGTCCATTCGCAAAGTTCAAACGCGTCAATTAGAAAGAATAACAAAGTTGAGCGGTTTATCGCGTGCGAGAGAGATGCCGTTGATTTTGTCGAGATTTGCAGAGTCGCCTTGAGGTGAGCAGTGGGAGGGACAGCCGCTAGGCGGCACTGCCCAGCGCCACACGCTCTCAGTAGCCACGAGACAGCTGACCGTGGCGTGTCGCAAGAATGAGTGTACACGTTAAAGTAATCATATGCAAGCAACTGTCAAAGGAGAGTTTGATAAGGAAAAAATGTCACCGAGCGGCGGCAACGAGTGTTACATGTTGTTCGCGAAATCCGCTTGTATGAAGAGCACAGCGAGAGAAAAGACGCCAACCGGAGCTGGCCGAGTGGGAGTATTTCTCGTATTCGTATCCGGTATCGCGGTAGCTGTCATCGCGACCGCTATCTCAAAGTATCTCCAGACTGGAACGCATATCCAAGTCACGGGTGGGTATTCAAACAAACAAACAAAAAGCACCAACTACACTGGACGAAATTCTTACGAGCGTTTTACCGATCATTGTTATAGGAAACTTATTTTTTGTTGACGTCTACACAACAACCGGAGCAACTTTTTTCGATGCCTTTGCAGTTGTTTGGCAGTTCTTGAGGTGTAATGCAAGCTGTATCACACGACATATGAGAGCGAAAGAGATCGCGGAAATTTTCGAACGGGGATATTTCAGAGACGAGGCATATTTACGGCAAAGGAAAATCGTCAGGCTCTGCGCCAGTCAATTATACAGAGCCTGACGCTTCGCTTTTCGCAAATAACCTCACCATCTATGAGATAACTGTCGAAAAATTTGTGAGGTTATGTCGACCTTGTAGATACTCTTAAGGGAAGGGTAGGGGTTTCGGCGTGAAAAAAAACACGTTTTTGCGAATTTTTTTCATCTATATGGGTAAAGTAAATTTATTGAAACCTTTTGTACATTGTTAAGTGTCATTTCAAGAACATTCCGTGCAATTTGTACGCGAAAATATCCACAAACAAGCCGGTGACGAAGCTTTTCCAAGAACGCCTTTGGAAAAACACGATTTGCGGTGTTCACTGTATCTCAGCTAGAATTATCTGAAATCAAGTGCCATTAAAATTTAGTCAAAGTATCATCAAATCCTCCCCCCAAAGCTTTGTGATAATTTTTTTTTTCATTTCTAAATTTTTGGTGTTCATGTAAAGTGAAAAGTGCTATTTTTCACGAAAAATTCCGCCATTTTGGGGGTGGAAAACCCCCTCAATGTAAAAAAAATCTCAAACTAACCGTTGGGGGAAGGTATTTTATATGTAGAAAGTGTGTACCAAGTTTGAAATAAATAGATCCTGTAGTTTTCAAATGGCAGTGAACACGGACGTTGAAAAAGTGGTTTCGAGAAAAACGCATTTGAAGTTTAGAGAAGTCGGAGCTACAGTGTTAGAGGAGCCGGACTAAATAGTCAATAACTTTGAGAGTTTTGCTCTGATTGACTTGAAAGTTTTGGATTACATTCTTGAAATGTTTAACTATAAGAAAAGACAAAAAAAATCGATTTTTCAAAAGTGCAAACCTCTACCTTCCCCTTAAATAGCGGAAGCATCAGCTGTATGTTTAGTTGCCTTTGACAGCCACCCCATTTAGTAGAAATGGATCTTTAAGGGGTTAGACCATTATGATAACCACAAAACATTGTATTGAACTTTGCATCGCTGGAATGCAACAATTTTTTTTTCGTACTTTTGTATTGTTTTGGCAAATAGGCTACAGAAATCATTGTAACATTTTTTAGAATCCTTATTCAAAATTTATACTCAACAGCTGCAAAAAAAAGATTTTAGATAATAATAAAAATAAAGGAATGATAAAATCGAGAAGAATTTTCGTTGCATTCCAACAATGCAAACTTGAACACCATCAAAAACCTTGATTATGATCACCTGGTTGATCAGAAACAAAAAAACTAATTTTTTTCTTAAAATCCATAATATTGGCGAAGACTCGACTGAGCTTTTTTTGTTATCGTGTTTCAATAATTAAAAAAAAAGTGATTGTTTTTCGATTTTTGGACAAGAAAATGGCATTATTATTGCTAATAACTAATGAAAAATTGTAAAGAAGAAAAACAATGGTCAATGCTAAACTACTATTACACCGAATAAGTGTACCAAATTAAAATTTAAACCATCCATAAGATATTGAGAAATCGTTCACACCGTTTTGCAAAACATAGTACTGAGAAAAACGCGTTTACAGTTTTACTACCAGTTCTATAGTTGTAATCACGAGTTCACCTTCAATCTACGACGTTCAAGTTTGCATCTTTCGAGTTTTTCGTATGAAAAAGTGATTCACTCATAAAATTAATTACACATCTATTTAGTATGAATATCAAGCTGTTAGAAAATATATATATATTTTTTTTCGATGTACAAAATGGCCGACTACTCGAAACTTCTCGAAACAGCTTTTTTCCAATTGGCGTGACAAATAACTTTAACAATTTTCACTCGATTTACTTCAAAATTAAAAATTATGTTCCTAATTGCTTTTCGCAGAGAAGTACGTACGGAATTTCTGATTAATCGAAAACTTTTCATTTTATGAGCAGTTTATGAGCAGTTATAACGAAAATTATCACTGAAAATTCATTTCTTAAGTTCAAATACCTACAACTTTTGAATAAAACAATATTTTTTAATTTCCGTACGTACTTCTCTAGGTATTCTAATGTAGATTGACGAGAATTATTGTTTTTTGTTCTAGGTAAAAAATTGTGGATGCTAAATGTCAAGCTGCGGAGCGCCTAAAAAAGAGATAACAAAAGAAAATATTAGTAGTCGGCCATTTTGTACATTGAACAAAAAAATACATTTAAATAAATATATAAATATATAAATTATATAATATATATTATAAATATAAATATATATTATAAATAAATAAATATATATTATATAAATATATAAATTATAAATATATAAATACATAAAATAAATATATCTAAGGCCTTAAGGGCATCAAGGTCAACATAACCTCACAATTTTCCAACCCAATTTTCTCATAGATGGTTCAATTTTTTGGGAAAAACAGAGTATTAGGCTCTGGAGAATTCCCCGACGCAGAGCTTGATCATTTCCTTTTGCCTAAAGTGTTATTCATCTCTGAGAAATCTCTGTTTGAAAATTTCAGCTATCTCTCTCGCACTCACATGTCACGTGGTAGATCTTCTACTTCGCCTTAAGCGAAAAATTTATCAGACATGAAAATATAAAAAGCCCTAGTACACTTCAACACTAATTAGTGAAATGTGCGACCATAATTCGCCATACTAATTTGAATCTCGATAATCCTCGTTGCAGGATTGATCAATATCGTAGCACAGTTTTCTTCGGATTTATCAGTTTGCCATAGGTTGCTAATAAAAACTATCAGTTTGTGCGCCATACTGTAGTATGTTTAGAAAAGCAGAGAAAATAAGTGTCCACGTGTAGAATATATATTGACTTTTTAAAAAGGTGCAATTGTAATTAACGACATTGCTCGTTCCCCCAGGCAAAAATATTGTGTTTACTTTCGTTCCGAACCAAACGAAAATCGTAGTTATCCAGCGAGGCCATAATTTAACATCGCCATTGTTTCCAGACAGAGAAATAAGGCGCGCCTTCGCGCCTCTGCCGTTCGAGAAAGATCTGCATGTCTACGACGATGGGGCGCCCAACAGTCTGGCGGTGGCCTCGTCCGAGTTGCAGCAGCTGGAGCACCCGGGTGACGCAGCGTCGGAGGCGGAGGCCTTGTCGTCGTTGCACCTCGCTCTGGAAATGAAACTCTCGGGCAAGCAAAAAAAAGCGATAAAGTTGTTTCAGCATGCGGTCGCGTTGGCTCCTCAACATCCGGACGTGCTGAATCACTACGGCGAATTTTTGGAGCACACGCAGAACGACGTCATAAGAGCGAACGAATTTTACGTGAGGGCGCTGACCTACGAGCCTAATCACGAGAGCGCACTGATGAACAGACAGCGAACGGCGCGCGTTGTGGAAGAATTGGATCGTCGAAAGCTCGCTAGGATCGACGAGAAGAGAAACACACTTTCGGGAATTCCGGAAAATAACGCGGCCCTCATAAGAGCCAAGAAAGAGGCTTACTTTCAGCACATATATCACACAGTCGGTATCGAAGGGAATACCATGAATCTCGCACAGACGAGAGCCATCGTCGAGACGCGTACCGCAGTGGCTGGAAAAAGTATCGACGAGCATAACGAAATTCTTGGCTTGGACGCCGCCATGAAATACATCAACGCCACCCTCGTCAATAGGTAAAAACAAATTTACACGCAGCATTATTCTGTCTCATTGCCACATTAAAAGTACATTCATGTTTTCCTCATCCATTCGCAAAAACATCGGTATGATGGACAGTGAAGTTACTACCATTCGAGGCTCGACAAAAAAGTTATGGCATAAGTCATTCGTTTTGTACCCATTTTTCGTTTCTTTGACCTGTGGGGGCTTTTCTTGTGTGTTGTTTTGTCCAAACTTTGTGTTCGAGGGCTGAAAATATGCATAAACGGTACCGACAAAATATTGAAAATCTTTGTGTTAATGCTTCTGCGTAGATTGAAAGCTCCAGAGTGGAACGATTGTAATACAGCTTGTCGCGGCACTGACAATGAACAGACGTTTCAAACGTGAGCATCCTTTTCAATGAACAAATCTCTGTTGTTATCTCACGATTTGTCACATCGCGGAAGCAAATCTTCCCAAACTTTTTCACTCCCCATGTGCATGCTGGATCCTTTGAAAAGCCAATAACTACGTAGTGAAAAAAAGTTTGATCAAGTACTGGAAAATTGTCGTTTCGTTGCAACTTCCAAATCTTTGACGAATTATTTCTAACTCGTGAAATGTGTTGTTAAGGGGAGATATACACCTAGGAGCCGGAAAAAAGGTCATTTTTGTGAATTTTTTCAAGGCAAACTATTTGATATTTCGGATTGGGGTTTTAATTATCTAAAAGTATATACATTCAAAAATATTTTTAATTTTCTTTATTTAAAAATATCAAAAATATACAAGGATATTGTATGATCCTTGGAGCGTCGTAAAAAAATCTGCGTATACGGTACCCACTGGCGTTTCTTCAAAAATCATCTGAAAAAAAAACCAAAAAGATTATTAAATTAGATACTATAATCTAGTACTTGTCGTAGCCGATTTTGAAAATATCGGTTTATGACAAAATGACGGACGTTTGAACATAAATAGTGATTTTTGGGCCAAAAATTAGTTATTATTTTGCCTATAAAACAAAAACTAAGTAACGGAAAAAAATCCTATGACAAGTACTATATAATGGTGTATAGAATAACCACAAAAAACTTTAAGGCAATCGGTTCATTGGTTTTCGAGAAATTTTGGGTACCGATTTGAAAAACGTGGTTTTGAGAAAAACGCGTTCGAAAATTTGGGAATGAATAAATCATGAAATTTGTCAACTTACATGGAATCATCGATACCAGGCCCATAGTGTAGGTCTTCTACGGTCGACGGAATGTTCATAGCTTCTGAATCCTCGACCTCGACCATCTAGGTGTATATCTCCCCTTAAGGGACCATCACAGTGTAACGGGTCGAAAAGTAGCTGATTTTTGCGCTTAAAATACGCTTATCAGTCTCATTTTTTTATGTCAAATCAAAGTACTCATGAAGAACAGAAAACAAATTTTTAAACGCTAATTTTTATTTTTTGTACATTTTTTCTAACGGTTCAAAATGTCTTCGAAAAAAAAGGAATCGCTGTTCGAATCAAATTCTGTAAGAAAGGCTGCAGCGACCGAAATTATTAGAAATTCGCCCCAAAAATTGAACAGCAAGTTTATAACCGACTATCCTATAGGATAATGCGAAAAGTCGATTTTGTTGATATTTTTACACTGTAATGATCCCTTAACGCGAAAATTTTAACGAGATACAACAATATTGATAAACTACCATTTAAAATTAAGCAGACTTCTTGCTTGCTTTCTATTGTGACTACAAAGTTGCTTGTAAACTGCCCTGTTGCAAAGAACCGATACAAACCAATAAAAAAAGAAATACTATCGGAAAATGATATGTTTTTGTCCTCGGAAACGCTTATGAATTCCGATAGGATTGACGATTTTTTGAAATATATGATTCTATCGGTATTTGTACGTATCTACGGTGCCCATAGATTACCTATAAAATCCGAAAACGGTTCCGCTTAGTTCAATTTGCAAGTGCAGATACCTTTTAAATTTCAATCGTAATTGATCGGCAACAGCAGATTACTTTAAAATGTGCATTACATTCTAACGGAATGAACTTGTACTCACAAACTAGAATTCTATTGGTACTAATCGGCAGAATCCAATTATAGTTCGTATAGGAAGTTATATGCTACAATCGAAATTTGACAGCAATCAGTTTGTATGCGACTTTTCAGATCGAAAACTCATCTTCAGCTGTACGAGAATGTATACGTATTCGCAAATTATTTTTTGTCTGAACCTACTCGACTTTTCAGATCGAAAACTTACCTTTTACTGTAAGAGAATGTATTCGTATTTGGAAATTATTTGATATTCGCACCTATTTGCAAGTACTTGTATTATAAAAGATTCGTCCTCAGAAGGTGGCACGGTTTTTTATCAGTAAATACGGGTCTAGTATTTATAGGGGTGGGATCCATTCAATCGTTTGCTATATGGATTCTGCAATCCAACAATAATCCTTTGTTATATGAGAATGTATGTGTATCTGCAAATTATTTTTTATCCGCACCTATCGGAATGTACTAATATTGTAAATGTTTCACCCTCAAGAGGAGGCGTCGGTTTTCATCAGTAAATACGGGCCAATCATTTAACTGTGTGAATCAGTCTTTTCCTATGCAGATAACTCAGAGTGAGGATTCATTAAATCGGTTGGTATATGGACTTTCAATATAATGATTATCTTTTGTCCTATGAAAACATATTGGTGTTAGCCAATTACTTTGTATTTGCATTCATCGGTCGGTTACAAAGAACCGATAGAAACCAATAAAAAAGAAATACTATCGGAAAATGATGTGTTTTTGTCCTGGGAAACGCTTATGAATTCCGATAGGATTGACGATTTTTTGAAATATACGATTCTATCGGGTTTTGTACGTATCTACGGTGCCCATAGATGACCTATAAAATCCGAAAACAGTTCCGCGTAGTTCAATTTGCAAGTGCAGATACCTTTTAAATTTCAATCGTAATTAATCTGCAACAGCAGATTACTTTAAAATGTCCATTACATTTTAACGGAATGAACTTGTACTCACAAACTGGAATTCTATTGGTACTAATCGGCAGAATCCAATTATAGTTCGTATAGGAAGTTATATGCTACAAACGAAATTTGACAGCAATCAGTTTGTACGTGACTTTTCAGATCGAAAACTTACCTTTAGCTGTACGAGAATGTATACGTATTCGCAAACTATTTTTTGTCTGAACCTACTCGACTTTTCAGATCGAAAACTTACCTTTCGCTGTAGGAGAATGTATTCGTATTTGGAAATTATTTGATATCCGCACCTATTTGCATGTACTTGTATTATAAAAATTCGTCCTCAGAACGTGGCACGGTTTTTTATCAATAAATACGGGTCTGGTATTTATAAGGGTGGGATCCATTCAATCGTTTGCTATATGGATTCTCAAATCCAACAATACCCGAGTCGAAATTTTCAGCCTATTTTGACCCTCCAGATCCTCACAGTGGTAGGAGATAAAGGCAGTAAAATAGCTTTGTATTCAATATAAAATGAGCTCCTACTTAACGCCTAGAACGGGAACAAATTTCCCTTTTCTCCACTTGCAGGCGCTAAGGAGGACGTCGATTGGCACACGTATACACGCACACGCATACACTCTATTATGCATATAGAGATACATATGCCTGAATACGCGCATGCGCAGACACACGTATATACCCGCACACATACATGCCTAAGCATACACCAACACACGTATACTAGTACCTATACGTATGCATGCGTGTCTGCTATAGGGATCCGCGTATACATGCATACGTGAGGGCAATTCCTATCAAAAATATTGTAACTATTTGCCCAAGATCCATTTCTTCCACTTTGGAGAATTGCTGGAGCTGCAGGGGCAAGTTTGAAGCGAATGCGAAAGGTTCGCTGGATGGAGATAATGGAAAGGCCATTGGAAAAGTAGCCCTCTACGGCGAACGCGCGGTCCTTCCTAGTCCAACGCATGACGGTTACTGAAAACTATCAGACCCGCTGTTTCGAATGCGACCATCCCCACCCTCGTTTCGTCGAAACAGCCAAATACGCGATAGGTCCAAACGCAATCAAAAGAGGAGCTGCAACGACTTCAGCTAGGTTAGGTAGGAGTATAAGAGCCTATGCAGGAGGTAAGCAGCAAAGAACGAGCATGTGGCGGCCCATAGTAGGACTTCTAGCAGTAAACAGACTCAAGTGAGGCTGACATAGGATCAAAGGCCTTTAAAATAGGCTGAAAATTTCGACTCGGGTACTCCTTTGTTGTATGAGAATGTGTGTGTATCTGCAAATTATTTTTTATCCGCATCTATCGGAATGTACTAATATAGTAAATATTTCACCCTCAAGAGGAGGCGTCGGTTTTTATCAGTAAATACGGACCAATCATTTAACTGTGTGAATCGGTTTTTTCCTATGCAGATAACTCAAAGTGAGGATTCATGGAATCGGTTGGTATATGGACTTTCAATATAATGATTATCTTTTGTCCTATGGGAACATATTGGTATTAGCCAATTACTTTGTCTTTGTATTCATTGGTATGTGACCATATTATAAAAGATTTCGGATCTTTCCGAATCGGATGAGGTAATCTTGGCGAAGACCCGACGCAATGCAGGGAATGCCCGGTTACATTTCTGCACGGGAGGCCGTAAACGCGGGGAAAACGGGCTAGTTTAATATGGAATTATATATAGGAATGAGTAGGAATAAAAAAATTTACAAACTGCCATTGTTAGAGAAAATTGTGTTATATGTGTCGTATTGGATCTCAAATCAAAGTAAAAAAAATATCCAATAAAATATTGGATATAAATGAGGCATATGAGAAGGAATAAAAAATTCCTATTCTTTCACGCCGTCTGTCGCGCTGCTTTTATTGGAGCTGCCGGTACTGGCGGTGCTGCTGTCGCATTTTTTTGTTATTTTTTTGTCTGCAACATACATAAGAACATTAGTTGAGCGCAAGGGTGGCCCCCATAGTATGCACTTTACGTATCGCGTAGTTTACCGATTCGCTGCGCAAATTACGCAATACGAAAAGTACGTGTAATTGGGCTTCTCTTGGGTGGGGTGCATTTATGATAAGAAAATCTCTCAATTTGCTTACTTGTAGACTTAACGTTTTTTTGGGAAGGTCGGTTTAGATCCGAAATTTTTTGGCGAATGCAACTCAAATAATCACCGAGTACTTCATCAATCTTACTTTCGTCGTAGCGAATATCTGAAAACAAAGATTTACTTCCATTAAGGGGGTCGTCTAGTGTGTCAGATCAAAAGAAGAGAAAATGGCCTTGCATGACTTCTTTGAAGAAGAGGAAGGTGTACTCTATGGTCCAGGCATAGCAGATTGATGGTGAGACCATTTTTTTATTATGAATTATACAGGGTGTCCCATTTTAATCTTACACCTGAATTTTCTCGAAAAATATTGCTCGGACGAACTATTGTGTGGAACAAAACTTCTAGGGATTGAAGGGGGACGTTTGAAAAAAATTTATTCGAGGAGCCAAAATTCAAAATGGCGGCGTTACAAAGGCTGACATGTTTTTTTCAAACGGAAACATAACTTTTTTTTATTGCCAAAAAATTTTTCAGCTGAAAAGTAAAAACTTTTGTTGAAAAAATTTTTTGATAAAGTTCATAGTTTTCAAGTGAGAACATCATTTTCAATTATTTCAGATGTATCCAGGATTTGTGTGTGTGTGTGTGTGTGTGTGTGTGTGTGTGTGTGTGTGTGTGTGTGTGTGTGTGGGCGCGCGTGTATGTGTGTGGATGTGTGTGTGTGTGTGTGTGTGTGTGTGTGTGTGTGTGTGTGTGTGGCGTGTGTGTGTGTGTGTGTGTGTGTGTGTGTGTGTGTGTGTGTGTGTGTGTGTGTGTGTTTTCGAATGTATGACCACTTGAACAAAAAAAGAATCAAATTTTTTTGTTGAAAATTTTGGTTTTTTTTTGTTTTTTTTTTGTTTTCAAATTTGGACGATATTTCATGAGAAAATTTTGGAGGAAAATCGATGAAAAATAGTTTTTTTTCCATTTTAATAGCGTTTGTGCCATTTGCAGGCCCAAAAACGTGTTTCGTTAAATCCTTGACGAACTTTGATCACGATGGGTAGAAAAACACACACACACACACACACACACACACACACACACACAAATCCTGGATACATCTGAAATAATTGAAAATGATGTTCTCACTTGAAAACTATGAACTTTATCAAAAAAATTTTTCAACAAAAGTTTTTAGTTTTCAGCTGACAAATTTTTTGGCAATAAAAGAAGTTATGTTTCCGTTTGAAAAAAAACATGTCAGCCATTGTAACGCCGCCATTTTGAATTTTGGCTCCTCAAATACATTTTTTTCAAACGTCCCCCTTCAATCCCTAGAAGTTTTGTTCCACACAATATTTCGTCCGAGCAATATTTTTCGAGAAAATTCCGGTGTAAGATTAAAATGGGAAACCCTGTATAAAACAACTTTTAAACGCGTTTTTCTCAAAACACGATTTCTTCACAATTCTGCCATGATATCTCAAAAACTATTTGATTGATTCTGTTCAAATTTATATAGTATCTTTAGTACATATATAACTACAGATTTAACTACAATAATTAAGATTGCTTCGTTAGTTTTCTTTTTATTAGCTATATAGAACCCCAAAAAAAGGAAAAATTGAATTTTTGTTCCTAAAGCGTAAAAAAATATTATTTTGGAATTCCAACTTTACTTTAGTTCCATGTAGAGCCTGAAGTCTCACAATTAAAATTGTGTTTGGTTTTTTTATTTCAGATAAGCAGAACGGCCAGAATCATGGCAGCAGTGGAGCACCTCTTTTTATATACGTGTTTCTGTTCTAGCCATCTAGCCATCTAGCCATCTAGCCAAAAATATTTTTGGCTAGATCCCCCAGCCAGACATTTTAACGAATTACGAAATAGAATCGCGTACGAAAAAACAAGACCTCACCGAAAACGGAAACGAAGAAAAAGACGCAGATACTACTAACAACCCATAAAATCAGCCCGCTAGAACTAAACAACTCGGACCTCAAACTGACAGCAACTCCCAGGACTAACATAAGTATCGATACATAAGAAAGAAGTTATACGTGTAATGTTTTTCTTTATTGTATTTTATTATATTCTCTATCATTACCTTTAGACATAGGCTCCAGTTACTAAGTATATTTCAAATATTCTATCGTGGTTTTTTACTTTATAAGTCATTGCCCCTTTTCTTTTCCACGATCATCACAAACAATCTCTAGACTAATGCCCTACACGAACAGAAACCCCATTTCCCCCAAGTATTATGCTAATTAACATTAAACTTAGAGATGCCACTAAACACGGCCTAAAGTATCCCAAAACCCTATTAATAAGCTACGTTTTTTATTACAAGTTTTATTTGTACGTAAAAAACCAAAGATGTTGTGACTTATTAAACAAATGAATATAAAACTTCAAAAAAATGGTTAGCGTGCTGGCCAGCGGATCGGGAGGTCGCGGGTTCGAATCGAGTCGCGTACTTTCGTCGGGAAATGTTTTTCTTCAACATTTTTCGGCGAAAGACGACTAGTTCCGTAGTACTGTATCGGTATAGGTTTTCGGCAGTTTCCCTATGCCCATGGCACATATGTCATAGTGAATACGATACAGAGGGGGAAGTCGGCTGCGACCGCAAGGTCGGGAGGTGTGGAATGGGAGGTAGGGGAGAGTTGTGGAATACTTGATAGAGGGGGTATGGATGTGGAATGGGAGGTAAGAACGAAGTTGAGGCGAATTGGGGCTCGTACAAAGAGGAACGAACCAATAAAAAAATAATTCGTAAATCCAATAATCAATTTCAAATATTCGACATTAAAAAAAATCTGTTTATGAAGAGTATGAAATATGTCTAAAATTAAGATAATGAATCGTAAATACATGGTTATGTCTTTAGTTAAATGTTTATATTAATTTGTCAATGCCGAAATAATACCACTTTCGTCATTATACAGATATTTATATTTCCAAACTATTTTTTTATTTCTTTTATTGAGTTTGTTCCAGCCGTCAGGGTCTTCCCCTTTTAACGAGCCCCAATCCGCCTCAACTTCTTTTAACCTCCCATTCCACCACTCCCCCTGCTTATATCATCCGTTCCTCATCTCCCCCGTCTACCGCCAATTCCACCCCCCCCCCCACCTGCGGCCGCCGCCGACTTCCCCCTTTGTATCGTATTCACCATGACCTATCTGCCATGGGCATAAGGAAACTGCGGAAAACCTATACCAATACAACCGGTCATCAAGTTCGCCCGCCAGCCGTGGAACTAGTCTTATTTCGCTGCAAATGCCGAAGAAAAACATTTCACAGCAAAGTACGCGACTGGGTGTCGAACCCGGGACCTCCCGGTCCGCAGGTTTAGTGGCAAGTATGCTAACCACTAGACCATAGCACTGGTTCTAATTCCAAACTATACACTAGCAAATAGATGTTCACCCAATTTAGATGGAGTTACTTAGAATCTTTCTTAACCAATTATGAGGATTTCGAAATCGTAGTAAATTATTCTACCTTTTATTTATAGTCCAGTAATTTCATTTTGCATCACATCATTGTTATTATTTACGTCGAGTAAAAAATTCTGAGCGTTTTCCGATAGATGCCATTAGTAAGCCATGTCTCACGATGTTTACATCGCATCGGGTCCTACTATACCGCGATTTACAGGTGACATTACGCTTCAAAAAAAGTTCTTCGACAGTTTTGTGTTTGATGAAGCCAGTTATGTTACAGCGTTCCAAAATGGAAGAAAAAGAAGAGAAAATTTGATACATTCTTCAGTACTACTACAACCACGGTGAAAAGGCCGAGCGGGCGCTAAAAAAAATTGTGCTGTTTATGGACCGAATACAGTATCGAATGTAACAGCAAAGCGGTGGTTCTAACGATTCCGTTCTGGTAATATAGACGTCGAAGATGAGGCACGCTCTGGTAGGCCAATCGTCGAAAACGTCGATAAAATCATGGAAATCGTTGAGTCCGACCAGCATGTGAGCACTTATTCTATTGCCCAGGAACTGAAGATTAGCCAGAAAACTATTTGGAAGCATTTGCATAATGCTGGTCTCAAGAAGCTCGATGTATGGGTATCACACGAATTGACGCAAAAGAGCCTTTTGGACCGAATTGATGCCTGCGATTCTTTACCGAAACGTAACGAGATCTACTCATTTTTTAAGCGGATGGTGACTCGCGATAAAAAATGGGTCACATACGAGAACAACAGCCGAAAAAGATCGTAGTCCAATCGCGGTGAGCCGCCCTAAACGATCGCCAAGCCCGGATTAACGGCCAAAAAGGTTTTGCTGTGTGTTTGGTGGGATTGGAAGAAAAGCATCCGCTATGAGCTGCTCCCATCGGACCAAACACTCAATTCGGACCTCTACTGCCAACAACTGACCAGATTGAAACATGCGATCGACCAGAAGCGGCCAGAATTGGCCAATAGGAAGGATGTTGTGTTCCAGCAAGACAACGCCAGGCCGCACACATCTTTAACGATGCACTAGAAGCACCGAGATTTAGGATAGCAGGTTCTATCGCGCCCGCCGTATAGTCCAGACTTGGCACCAAGCGATTATCACTTTTTCAAACATTTGCAACATTTTCTTGATGGTACAAAACTGGCCTCAAGAGAGGCATGTGGGAATGAGCTGGTGAAGTTTTTTCCCGATAGGGACGAGGACTTCTTCAATCGCGAAATTACAAAATTGCCTTCAAAATGGACAGAAGTTATCGAACAAAACGGTGCATATTTGATCTAATTCGGATAATCCTATGTTGATTTTATCGTCGAAATAAAGCGAAAAAACGTTCAGAACTTTTTATTTCACCTAATATTACAATATGTAATGTGATGCAATGCACCCCTAAAGATTTTCTACAGATGATATTGACGTATCCGAATGATGCATCGTTTTCTACTCCGAAGCTCGAACTCATATCCACTTAGTGTATACAGGGTGTCCCAGAAGTAACGTACGCCCTTCTAGCATCTGGTAGGAAAAAAAATTCTGAGACGAAAAGTCCTCAGTCATTTTTGGATCAGACGCATAGATAATTAATTATGAATTAAAATGAATAGCCAATCAGGCGTGCGCTACAGCCGAAAGGCAGCGTAGAGAGGAGGGATAGGGGAATGCGTTGTAATTGCGTGCGCCTGAAAATGTGTGCGGAGGGAAAATTCCGAAAGCATGTGTGCAAGGGTGTGTGTGAGATTGTGTGCGTGTGTGTGTGTGCTGCAAGTGTGTACATACGTGTGTGTAATTGAGAGTGTGTACGCGTGTGTGCGTGCGTGTGCGTGTGCGCGTGCGTGCGTGTGTGTGTGTGTGTGTGTGTGTGTGCGTGCGTGCGTGCGTGCGTGCGTGTGCGTGCGTGTGAGTGTGTGTGTGTGTGTGTGTGTGTGTGTGTGTGTGTGTGTGTGTGTGCAAGTGTGTGTACCCTAGTGTGAATGTACGAGCGCACACGCGTGTGTGTGTGTGTATGCACTTGCACACATGCTTTCGGAATTTTCCCTCCGCACACATTTTCAGGGGCACGCAATTACAACGCATTCCCCTATCCCTCCCCTCTACGCTGCCTTTCCGCTGTAGCGCGCACCTGATTGGCTGTTTATTTTAATTCATAATTAATTATCTATGCGTCTAATCAAAAAATGACTGAGCACTTTTCGTCTCAGAATTTTTTTTCCTACCCGATGCTAGAAGGGTCCGTACGTTACTTCTGGGACACCCTGTATATCAGCGATTGACATGCTCGAGCACTTCGCGCACAGTTCGCATAGTTTTTATTTGGCTAAAGCTATATCATAATGTGATCGTCATTCGGGTCAAGCACTCATTTGGCTCCAACGCTTACTTAAGGAATTCCTTTCGTAGACAGCCGTATTTTCTGGGGGTATAAGTAGGGCCCTTCTTAATGATTCCTAGATTACACTGGCTCTTAATAATCATGAGTTATAATGAATAATTATACCTAACGTCAACTTAGTATCGAAAATTTCTCATAAACTGTGTACATTTTGAAATTATCCATTTTCTCGTAAATTGGCTGAAAAAACGACCTGGCAATGCCGCACCAGTGCCCCACGAACCGCCATGATTAAACGGTCCTACGAGTCACAAATGCAAACTGAAATACAATCGCTCCAAATACCGAACATTTTTATAACTGCTTTTCAATAAGTTAGTATCGTGGATGGACGAAATCATATAAAAATATTCAACGTTATTTTCATTCGTAGTTCCGGAGTAATTAATTATCAAAGCCGAAAAGGTCATTTTTGCTTTGAACGACGATAACTCAGCGAAAAATCACCCTACAAAGCTCATGAACCACTCAAATTAAAGAGGAAGAATGAAACAAAAAAATCTTTAAGGTGAAATTGGTGGAAATTTTTTATTCAAGTCCGTGAACCTTTTGAAAGGCAAACAAAAGTTTTGAATTTTTGTTTCCGCTGATCTCTTTAAGGTCACTCAGAAACGATTAACGACAAAAGTATTTGACTTCCGGAACTCGAAACTAAAGACTTCAAGCTTGAATATCCTTGTTTCATTGCTCTGAGAGCATTTTTCCATTAATTTGTATCCATTAATTTTAGTGCCTATTGTATATCAATTATTTAATTTTCCTTCTGTGTACCTTTCCTTTACACACAATTGAAAATAATGGAAAAAGATAATGTAAGAATTAAGAAATATTTCAAGTATGGTTAAAGTTACTGGCGTCAATAGACAGACACAGACGGTGGCCAATAGTGGTCATGATAACGGCTGTCGTTTATACAAACATATTTCAAAATTAACGTTAAAATGAATATCTGTAGAAGTATCCTCACCTCCGTTTCTGCACCCGCTTTCATTCTCATTAACTTTGCTTTCAAGAGTGCGGTTTTGTTCTCTATCTTCCGTACTTGCTTCAATTTTTCGTCGTTGTCGGTTATCTCCGACGCGGATAACAGAAGTGCCGGTGGCCGAACTTTCGGACGCTCCTTTTCAATTCTTTTTAGTAGGTCTTCCAACGATTCTGTAAACATATTTTCATATAAATCTTGTGGATAAAATGATTGTGTGTGTGTGTGTGTGTGTGTGTGTGTGTGTGTGTGTGTGTGCGCGCGCGCGCGCGCGCGTGCGTGTGTGCGCGCGTGCGGTGTGCACGTGTGCGTGTGTGTGTGTGTGTGTATGTGTGGGGGCACAGATGTAATAACACGTCTGAATTTTCTGTAAAATATCTGCAAAAGCATTGTGAAGCCTCAACATTCTAGTCTTGACATCTTTTAGTTCTGAGATCTTTTGTGAGATAACGGTACATCACAAATATTTTTTGTGAGATACGGTTATCGCGCAATCATAAAAAATAGCGAGACCAGAATTTTCCGAATTTTTAGTTTTTTGTAGACTCCACGGACTCGAGGACATTTTTCTCAGTTCAATCAATGCATAGGTCAGTTAGTTTGTTCGTTCAGCTTTATTTTGTTTATTCATAGGTCAGTTAGTTTATTTGGTTTTTTTATTGGTCTCTCTACGTCCGTTTTTTTGCTGAGATATCCGACTTTGAATGGAAAGGGATCCTTTTGTCTTTGATCATCGATATCTCAGCAACCAATATCGCACAGGGCATGAAAGGGAAGTTTTGAAAACTTGAATAAATTTCTTACAAGACTCTTTCATTGATCCTTGAGACTTTTTTTTACCCTTCACATCTATTCAAAAAAAGTATTTGAAAAAACTCTATGTGGTTTTTATACTTTTTTTCAAATCAATACTCAGGATGGAAAAAAAATTACAAAAATCAATGAAAGGGCCTTGTAGGAAATTTATTCAAGTTTTCAAAACTGCTCTGTTATTTCCTGTACAATCATTGCTTGCTGAGATATCGATGATCAAAGGCAAAAGGATCTTTCCTACAACGTAGGATATCTCAGCAAAAAAATGACGTAGAGAGACCAACAAAAAATCAAAATAAAGCTGAATATAGAAGCTAACTGAACAATGTATTGATTTAACTGAGAAAAAATTCCCAAGCCCGTGGACTCTTGAGAAAAAAAAACAAAAAAATTTGGAAAATGTTGTCTTGTGCGCTATTTCTTATGATTGCGCCATAACGGTAGATCACAAAAATACTTTGCCAAAAAATTCAAGACCAGAAACTTTAAGCTTAGAAATGTTTTTTTTAAATCTCTATGCGACCATTTTTCCCACAGATACAGCGCTTCAAAGAACAAGAAATTTAAGAAATTTTCCATTTCTTTAATTTTTTGGAGTAGTGTATTTGGTAACAGAGTTATTAGGGTATTACTAGATGAACCGTGGGGCAAGCAATTAGTCCAAAATGGACGAATGTTTAGCCTTACAAATAGTTTAATAATAATACATCAACACTTAGACATTCTAATTTACCTCTTTTAATAATAATGAAAGTCAATTCCGTCCATAATAACGTGTGCTTGACTGGGATTTTGTCAGTAACTGTACATCTGTTTCAACAGGCCGACAAAAAATTTCTCCACTTTTAATTTAATTAATACGTTTAGCAGGTCATATTATTAATAATAATTGCCCCAAAGCCCAATATATATTGAGTTTTCCAACGATTGCTATTTATGAAATAAAAATAAACAAATGTTCTTATTAATATTCTTATTCTATTCTTAGGCATTAATTAAGTTATTGCTTCATTATTTTCTTCATTCTTTTTAATTAAATATTTTTTCTATTCACCATAATATATTCTTTGGAGAAAAGTTGCCCATGGATCGAGTAGGGAAAGTGATGTCGGAGCGCTAACCTGACGTTTTTTTTTAAACTAAATAACACTAAATTAGAGCCATTATAGTCTACTTTAAACGTAGTATCAATTCTCTCTTCTTCTGTCACCGAAAAAAAAAGTATTTGATAGAACACTCTATCAGTGAGTCTCTTTTAGTGCTATGAAGCAAAATACATGAACATATCGAACAAATGTAATCAATTGAAAATTATGGGAAAATCTCACGTGCAGGAGAGGGAAGCGCCCAAATTAAAGAAGAAACATCTCACGTAATTAATGGACGTCCCCTTATAGCTTATGATATTATTATTTACTGGAAACATGTTTGTGGTGGCTCTAATTTCCTCAAATTCAGTACCTTCAACCCAGATAATAGCTGCATCCCGGTATCCTGGCCCCGAACAAATTTTGTACAATTTATTTTTTTGTACAGGTACTTTGAAGTGATGTATTTTTTCACTCTCTATGATGCCGTACTCTTTTACATCCGAATATCTCACGTAACAATACATTTCTGAAGCTCACGTAACTGAAAATCACGGGTTTCATGAATTGCGTACAAACTGAATGTAATTTAATAAATATATACGAAAATGAAGGGGCTATTGTGCTGTGATGGCTCAAAAAATAGGGAATTGTTGATAACTTATTTTTGAAATCAGTTGCATGAGTCGGTACAAACTTTTTTACGCTTAAAAGTACACTCTTACAGGATAGAAAACAATTGTTTTATGTTGCATATAAATATATATTTATTTAACAATTGATAATCATGTAAAGGCATAAAAAAGTATGTCGCTGGCGTTGTTGAATTGCGCTCTCCAGGTAATCCGAAACAAAAAATTCAAAAAGTTTCTTAGTCTGTATGAATGTTGATATCGCCCGAATTAGAATGATTATTTTATATTTAAAAATAACAAAATAGCGTCGTTTTTTGCGAGTGTTCGAAAAACGTTTTTTTTTTTCGTCGTAATTCGGGCCAAAGTATAAGTAAAAGTGAATATTTTTCATAAGCTTTTATTTAAGACTTCGTCTGTAAATGGGGGTCTTTCGTTTCCGAGCAAAATCAATGTCAGTTTTCACCTATTACAGCTCAGCACCACTGTTAAGGCCCCACCCCCCACCAAAATCGATATTTCACCCACTTCCGACTACTTAGAGCAACCAACCAATAATAATACGGGTTCGTTTTGACGGATTGATCCTTCTTTGCAAAAATTTCAGAGCTCTCGTAAAATCAATTAAAAACTAAAAAGTAGAAAATAATTTATGTTAGAATTTTTTTAAAGAACAAGCTTGTATATAATATACTAAAAAGTATTTTAAAAAAATTCCTACGTCATCTATGTGTCTATAAATAAAAGCTTGGAGCGCTGGAAATTCAGACGTATAATCTTTAATTCGCATAAATCCGTTAACATATCGACTGTATTTAATTTACAGTGAAAAAACCTTAGATTTTTTAAATAAAAATCCTGAAACCGAATATCAACGTGTGACAATAATTTCTCTAATTACCATTGTGCCAAATAAAATATGGTTAATGAAACTGAATTCATAGAATGTGTTAAACATTTAAAAAGTTGAGCGCCCCAAACTGTTATTTATAGTCGCATGTAGGTGACTTGGTGAACAAAATATTTTCTACTTCTTAGTACATTAAAAAAGCGTGTTAAAAAATGTACATATACATTTTTTATAATTCTTTTTCGGGCGATAACATTTATACAGATTAAGAATCTTTTTAAATTTTTTGTTTCAAATTATCTGGAGAGCCAAAATCATCAACGCCAGCGACATACGTTTTTTCATGACTTTACACGATTATAAATCGTTAAATAAACATACATTTATATGCAACAACAAAAAATATTTTTTATTCTATAAGTGTACCTTTGAGCGTACACACACAAAGTGCACCTTGGAGCAAAAAAAGTTTATACTGATACATGGAAGTTAAAAAAAACTATTAAGAAATAGCTAATTTTTTGAGCCATCACAGTAAAATAGCTCCTAAAGTGACACGATGAAATGATTATCAAGGAACAATGTTTATTCAAAAGTCTGTAAATATTGTTTCATGTTAAGCGAAATAAATTCGTAGAGAGCAGAATATTTTTGAGACTAATATATAACAATCATAACTTACGTATGAGAAGAGTAAATCTAAAATTATGGTTCATATTTATCACAACGTTGTAGTAATGGAAGAAGTGTTTTTGAAATAAATTATATAATAGTCTCTAAAGTATTATTTCATAAGGAAATTTGCCTCTTTACCGTAAAGAAGTGTTATTGAGAAAAATTATTTTTCTATTTTATAGCCTCAAAAATAATCTCTCATAGCGAAGTTTCGATAGACCTCCTGAAATCCGATAGAATCCGATAGGTGTAGGGACAACACATCCAATTTCTATAGAGATGTATCGGAATGTATGGGATTCGATCGGTTTTCACCCTCTATCTGTTTCTATCGGTTTCTTTTATATATACTTTAGTGAATAATGTACGCGACGACTGAATATAATAAAAATGTCGCGTTCACACACACGGTAAAATAAATCTTAATGCGTTTCAAGGAGTAACTTTCAAAAGCTAGGGACTTTCTTCTTCAACAATAATAAAAGAAAAAACTATTAACATTTCGTCTGTAAACCTGGGTATTTCGTATCCGAGACAAAACTACTTCCCTAATGAGTTGCTTCATTTATTTAACAAACAATAAATGAGAGAAAAAATATATTTTCTATAATTGTATGATTGATATATTGAAGGGAATGTTTCGAAAACTGAAAAGAATTTTTTCAAAAATTTTCGAATGTATCAACTGGATAAAAGAACGATTACAGACGAAGTATTAATCTGAACGCATCTCGATCTTTGAAAAATGTACTTACTAAGAAAAATCCACCGGTATGGCACAGCCGTGTTTTCAACCGCACATTTATCACAATTCTCACGTGTTCGATTTTTTCACTTCGGGTTGTACGGAACTTTTGCGGACACCAGGTCGTGCCGAGTGATCGAGAAGAACTGACGAACCGATGCCGGTCGCTGGTAGCCGCGCGTACAATGTCGGGAAGCAAAGGGCGTATCTTGTTCCCGCACCGAACGCTATTGCAGACAAAGCGAAGAACGCGTGGAGCGTATAAACCTCTATCCCGGCTTCGTTTCCTCCCAAAACGGGTAATACACGCGAGTCGCGAAAAGCAACGGATTATTTTGTCCTTTGAAAGTCATTTGGTAGTATTGTAGTATATCTATACCGGCGAAGTAGTAAATACTACAGTGCTGTGTGATGGTTTGTATGTGGAAATACGGGCGTTGCAAATAAGTTCGGAAAACAACGCAAGAACGCTTACAGAGAACTGAGTGTTACATTGTTTTCCTCGCCCTCTCTCTCTCTCTCTCTCTCTCTCTCTCTCTCTCTCTCTCTCTCTCTCTCTCTCTCTCATCCCTCCCGCTCTTTCGATAGAATGCGATAGAATAGGGATAAAGACATAAAATTTATTTTATCTGTGGCTATGTGTATTTTTCATAATGCCACATATTGTAGGAAGAAATGTAAATAATTTAGCATACATGATAAATTATTTCAATTTCTTCCCTCAATATTCCTCAATACAGAGTTGGGCGTAATTCTTTTTACAAATACGAATACGAATTTATTCACATCGTGATTTTCATGTGAAAGTAAATACAAATTTTTTCATCCTTCACTTATTTGTATTCACATGCATGCATACAAATACAATTGTATTCACAAAAATTCTAAACATACAAATAAATTCACAGAACAAATGTGAATATTTACAAAAAATCCTGTGAATTGAAAAAAATTCACATCAAAACCTGTGAATGCAAATATATTCACAAAAAATTGTAAATACAAAAAAAAATCACAAAATAAGTTGTGAATTTTTTCATATTTAAGACAAATTTAAATCGAATTCACAATGATTAGATTAAAATTTACACGAAAAGTGAGTTTTTACGTATTTTGAGAGAAAACTTTGCGTCGAGGCAAAGAAATTTTTGCAAAAAAATTGTGAGTTTCAAATATTACATTATAAATATGAAAAAATTCACAAAATGAGTTGTGAATTTCCTCAAGTTGACGAAAATTAAAATCGAATTCACGACAATTATATTAAAATTTACACAAGTGAGTTCTTACGTGTTTTGAGAGAGAACATTGAGTCGAGGGCCTCACCAACTTTTTTTCGACGCAATGTGTTCTCTCAAAATACGTAAGAACTCACTTTTGGTGTAAATTTTAATCTAACAATTGTGAATTTGATTTTAATTTGTCTGAAATACGAAAAAAAATCACAACTTATTTTATGATTTTTTTTGTATTTACAATTTTTTGTGAAAGATCTTTATGTCCTGTGCGAGTGTAAATTGATACTACTAGCTGTTAGCCGAGCGGTTAGCGGCTCTAACTACCGCGCGGAGGTCTCGAGTTCGAGATCCCTCGAGGTTTTTTTTTTTTTTCAATTTTTAATACGATCGTTAATTTTTTTAACCTTTTCTATACTAGGTACATTTTTCAGAATGTGTTTGCTTGGGTTAAATTATTTTTAAATGATGGATGAGCCGTGATTTTGTTTTTATATCAAAATCTGATGATAACCAGATAATATCGACAGTAGAAAATTATTTTGTTAAATAATTTGTGATTTTTTATATTAATTAACCATTCAAAAATAGAATAACGTTTAGCAACAAACAATAAAAGTCCTGTTTACCCACGTATCCCCTTGTTAACTACAGATAAAACCATGCACATACGAACAGATCGAAGCACACGAACTGTTGAAAAAGACCGATAGAAACCGATCGAATCTCATTCGTTCTGAGACATCGCTATCGAAATTTGATGTCTTTGTCCGTGCACCTATCGGATTCTATCGAAAGAGTTGGCGGGAGGGAGGGCGGGAGGAAGAGAGAGAGAGAATGGGAGAGAGAGAGAGAGAGAGAGAGGGAGAGAGAGAACGCGACATTTATTTTGCGCCCTGGGACGAGTCCTCTGAAGCACTAAAACAGAGGGAGAGAAACAATGTAACAGTCATTTACACTGTAGAGTCAGTATTGTGATTTTTTTTAGTTTTTGTATTACTCTTCGGATTGGTCTAGTCTTTGAATTTTTTATGGCATTTCCTAGCATGCACTGGATATTCAGTAGAAACAAAATGTTACGGTAAAAATCTTGACCGTGAAATGTAGCAACAAAAATCTGTGCAAAATTTTAGTTAGACAAAGGGTATTGGCTTTTCGAAAGTATACCCACGTACTAGTGTGAACTGCCGTCTCTTTCTATTTTTTCTAACATTTTTCAAAATGCAAAAAATGTAAACAGAATAATGAAAACTATAAACGCTTTCTGTGTTTTGTGTAACAAAGAGGCTATTTCAGTTAAAGCAGACCCGATTCTGAGGCTGAATCTTTTGCAATACAAATAAATACATATATGCACAAATAGACTAGTTTTGTACTTACGTATACATTACCATAGACGCAGATGCCATTTTTTATTGGATATCCATATATAGACCGACCGAAGTATTATCATTCAAGTCTGCATAGGTTGGAAAACACCAATTTAAAACAGATACAGGAAACTGATTCGAAAGAATATAAGTTTGACTCATATTTGCATACAAGCACCCGAGCTTCATTATGAAGCTGAATCTTTGACTGTACGATTAAATGCCAAGATGCGCAGATACATTATAATCTGCATCAACATATGCATTCACATAGACTTAAAGGTCAGTTTTGCATTAGATAATCCATATGGAGCCCTATCTGAAATATTCTCTCTTCACCCTGGATAAGTTTGGAAACTCTCATTAAAACATATACAGGTTAAACCCATATTTATCAATAAGATCTTTGAATCTGTATATCCCCATTAAATGTTAATCAGTCAATACCAATTACTGCTGATGAAGTGACTTATCTGAAATATCTGATTCATTCATATTGAAAACGTACATTTTTATCGGAAAATGATGCGTTTTTGTCCATGGAATCACAAATTCTATCCCATACAAAACTTGGTCCTAATGTATCTGTCATTTCTCATACGGCGAAATAAGTACAGTTTCATACGTATCAGTTTTTGCATTCGAGATCTGATAGCAAAAAATCGTGGACTTTCCCGTTTTATGCACATTCGCTTCCAAACGGTCAAGTCCATTTGAAACTTATAAATTTATAACTTGTGGAAATACAATTAGAAAAATATTCAAATTAAATCCGTAACTGCTGATAAATGCACGCAACTTGTTGATCAGTGTAAAATGCAGTTTTGATCCAGTAGATCGCACATACGTAATTCCCTATAAATTCCATCTTGCTCATAAAAACAATAGAATCTGATACATTCCATATCGGTTTATCCAAATAGAAACCGTATATGCGAAAATTCCAATGAGTCCAGATAAATTACGAAAATCCGCTATCTGTGCTGCCAATAGACCAAGCAGCAATGTATCGGATTTTTATCGTTGGCTACAGGATCCTATCGGTCCTTTGCAACAGGGTGAAATTCCGTCGCGGGAAGAAAAATGAAACTTGTAACCTTGGTGCAATACATGTGAGCGCGAGAACTGCTCGTTAACGGTGTCACTAACCGAGACAATTGTTTATATTTATACTTACCCGCTGTAATATCTCTTGTTCGTCGTGTAACGCAGCGTCGGCTCGATTACGATAAAGGACATTTTGGAGATTCACAGAAGAGTTTTGGGTCACGTGGATCCCATCGAGGGCGGACACTTTCGACGCACTCAGGTTTACGTCGGTGGTCACATACCACCGGGCCCGGGTGACATACATTTTTTGATGGAAGAATTCGCCGCGTGGCTCAACAGTGAACGAGCCGTAAGAATGCATCCGGTTAGGTAGGCAAAATACTATACCGGAAGTAAAAGATACTAAACCTTTTTTCCACACTTTAAGGAACAGTACCGACATATTAATAGCGAATAAACTGAACTGGGACTTGTAAAGTTGATTTGAAGAAATCAATGAACGCTGTGGGAAATTTACAATAGATTTTTTTCAATGTAGATGTAGAGAGGACAATTTTTGTTGAAACTTTTTGCAATACAAAATGATCATACACCAGCAATTGGTCTGGAAGCATGTTTATAGCTGGAGCACTCAGCGCTGGAATGTTTTCAATTTTTTAAATTAAACGTGGAGCGAAATATTAAAGCGTTTCTCAATGTAGATATAAAACAGTCGAAAAGTACCAACGATAAAAAAAATGGATTCGGAAATCTACAGGGTCGGTTTTGAATTGACAAAATTCCAAAACATTTTATTTGTACCGATTTTGTGTCCATTTTGGGAAACTAACTGCACATTTTCCGGCTAATTCGTCGATCTTTTTTTTTAAATGGACTACATCTACCTAGGTGCGTAAAAAAATTGCATTTTCCAACAATATTTTTAGTTGATAGTATCACCTTTTAGCTACATTCCCGGGAAATTTCATTGAAATGCTTCTAAAATTGAATGAGCTACAGCTGCCAACTTCAAACTGCAGCTGCCATACTTCAAACTGCCAAGCTGCTGTACTTCAAACTTTAAACGCGTTTTTCTCGAAACAATGTTTTCGAAATCGGTGGACATGATATCTCGAGAACCGCTTGATGGATTGTTTGCAAACTTACAGAAGATACGACGAGAAACATTGAAAGGTCGTTGACGATCTCACTTTTTTAAATCGATTTCCATTTTTCAATAGTTACATAAAAATTACGATTTTTGTCATATATTTTGTATGCTCAAGTTTCAATTCGTCGCCACGTTGTTGAGAAGATGGTTTTAAAAATCGACAAACGTCGCGTAATAAAAACAATTGGTAATTCTTTAGATAAGTGACTTTTCCGAAAAATGAGCCTAACATTTCTTTTTGCTATTTTCTCATTTATTGGGCTATGAATGATGATATTCAGTCGGGGGACGCTGAAAATCCCACTCCCTCCCTCCCATAAAAAGTTATGGGGTTTTAAAGTTCGCGGAAAGATGTGATAAAATAGGGCATTTTGTGATGGACGGCGGGGGGAATTATAAAAGAAGTCTTCTTGCATACAAACAAACCCCTCCGGCGTGAGCGCGTTGCGTTTGTTTGGGTTTGTTTGTATTCCGAAAGGCTTTTTTTATAAATCCCCCCACATTTGGGTTTTAATACAGGAGTTTTTTACAAATGCAAAATTATTCTTAACGATTTTTTGCTGGTAAAAAATTTGTTAATGAAAAATTTCACCTTCCCCCGACTGAATGTCATAATTTATACCCCAATAAATGAGAAAATAGCGAAAGAAAGATGTTAGGCTCATTTTTCGAAAAAGTCACTTATCTGAACAATTACCGAAAAATGTCATCATCTATCGGCGACCATGTTTTTGTTGTTTTTCTGTATTTTCTGGTGATTTTTTTAAAAACTCAGTATATGTGCCTTGGTGTTAAAAAAATGCATTTCTTTTTCACCAACCGTTTCCCAGAAAAAAATATCGGAATGTGGCCATTTTTTTCGGGCCTCCAGGTAGATGTAGCCCATGAATCAACTACAACGTCCGCCCGTTACTTTTTAATTTAACACAGCGGTCCCTTAAGGCGGGATATACATTTAGACACCAAAATATAAGCAATATTGAGGGATTTTTTAAACCAAGAAATGATTATTCTATAATGATCAAACTTTAGGTATACTTTCATCGTATATTTAAATATACAAAACAATTTTTTTTAATGAATTCATCATCAAAATGACGGAGCTGTGGCAGAGTGTTACAGCAAGGCCGACGCGGGGGTCGCGAATCGGCGTGCAGTCTAGCTTCCCGTAGACTTTGATTTGCAAAAAAATTCAAACATTTTTTCAGTTAGAACATGTATAGTTTCTATATGACGGCAATTAAAGTGAAGAAAATGCAAATTTGAGAACAAGGCACGCATTTACGAAAAAAAATCAACATTTCACGCAACATTTCTGTAAAATGTGGATGAAAAAAGTACCTTTTTTTCCAATTTTTCAAAAACAATTCTCGTTAAGTAGAAGGTACCAATATTATCAATATTTCTACTAAGTTTCATCTCAATCGGCTTAGTAGTTTTTGAGTAATCCTGCACGCCCACTCCGAATCTGAGCGGTAAGGCGCAGCGTTGACGGGCTGTGACGTTTGAAGTTTTTCGAATTTCGCTTTGAAACTTTAGGAAAATATTCTACATATATAGTTCTATCGTTTAAAGAGATAGAAAAAGAAATCGATTTTTTGATCGTTGTAAATGTACATTCCGCCTTAAGGGAGTACGGTGATTGGAGCGAGTTCAAGATAAAAGCCCGATTTTTTTATAGCATTGTCGAGACCTTCGTTCATGCGTATGCGGAGTTTCCACGAGATTTACCGTACACTTTCAGAGTTATTATGACAAAATGTGCCTGTCCTCTCATATATCGATTTTTTTGTGCTACTTGGAGCCAAGAAACACGTAAAAAATCTGATGGTTGCGTTCGTTGAATCTTTGTGATCGATAAGGCTCCTTGAATTGGAAAGCTCACCGCAGAAATAAGCAATAAATTTAGAAATAAAGTCACAAAAACCGAAGTTTTCTGAGAGCGAGACTTCTCGTGACGTAACAGCAGCCATCTTGCTCTACGTGTGGCAACGCCGGATACCCGCGCAGATTCGATTCGTCTATCGGATATTTTCAACGCGAATTAAAAATATGATTGTGCGAAGTCGTACATTTTTTAATGGATTATAAAGGGCCTTTCGTCGATATTAACTTGAAGTTCTTTTACGTACAGCAAAGGCATCTCAATTTTTCTGGCGACATGTACCTATACAACGCATCTATATATAAATTCAGCATGGGAGAACTGTCATATAAAATAAACGTTCCTTTTTATACCTGCAAATATTGTGAAAATTGGGAAAGGGAAAAATAACATAACAATCGATGAAATATGTTTTGACTTTGGACAGATTGGACATTGGACATTGAGGTTAACTTCAACGCGACGTTTTTTATTTGCAATCGCAATATTATCTTTTCATTTTCTAATTCTTGTCCGTCAGAATGTACATTTGTCTCTAAAATGGACTTCAGGTACAATCCCGTTACTCTTTTGATAAACTTCTACAGTATTTTCATTCTCCATGTTAACCGGCTACAAAAAATAATCAGCTGGGCGCGTGGAACCGATGACAGCCACCGAAAATGCGACGATGCTAAACGTCAACGATATGGCGTACTACTGAAGTCGAGTAGTAGATTATTAAGGTTGTTTCCATATTATAAAAATAATAGGAAACTCGAAATTCAATATTTAAAAAATATTTCTCGAAAAATAGGCCATATACATATATCTAAAACGTGGCGATATTGCGGCGTGAAATAGACTCTAAGTTTACTAGCATGGTCATCACCGTACCTCCTTAATAGGTCTACTAAAAGATTTTATCGGAAAAAACGTATGCTCGGTCTGAATGCTTTTTTTTGGCGTTGCAGATACGCAGCTCTGGCTCATTACAAGCTGGTCCACATCCATCCATTTTCGGATGGTAACGGCAGAACTTCGCGTCTCCTGATGAACACAATTTTGATGCAAGCCGGCTATCCACCGGTAATAATACACAAGCAGCATCGTCACAAGTATTACGAATATTTGCAAATCGCGAATACCGGCGACGTGAGGCCATTCGTGAGATTCATCGCCGAGTGCACGGAACAAACGTTGGATCTTTTTCTCTGGGCGACCAGCGAGTATTCCCGCCAAGTACCCGCCCTCAGTCAAGACACGCTGGTGAAAGATAAGCGCAGCACGATCATAATAGACGTCGAGGGTAGCGGCGACTCCGACAATGATCAATGAAACTCTCAACCGCGTCATTAGGTCGAATACTTTTTTCATCGGTATTATCATATTTTTTTTCCTTGCAATTGAAGTTTCAATGTGAAATAATTGCGGGGAGGACCCACCGGAAGAAAAAACGTTGGCATTATTCACGCGCTTGCACATTGCGCCCGTTGAATCGTGCAATTAGAGAGAGGCTTACTAGGTTAAACAAATTATTTATTATTTCGTCTCAAAGACAATGTTTGTCTTTATCGCCAGTTATTGACCGACCCGGGCATAAGGTACGTAATCGTCTGAAGTCAATTTTGTTCACGAATTAGTTACGAATATGATGGTCTTGAAGTTTGCATCGTTTGAATGCAACGAAAATTCTTTTTCGTATTTTTATTTCGTCATTATTCTTTTACAAAATCTTTTTTTCGCAAATTTGAATTCTAGATCCCTAAATAAGCGACTGAAAAATGATTGAGGGATTTTCGGAACGAAATTTGCCAAAAGAAATTCGGGCAATTGAAAAATGACAATTTTTACTGCATTCTTATGATGGAAACTTGAGACTCATTGAATATGCCCCGTTTCGACGCAAAAATAATGCTTCGTGCTCGGAAACATCGTAACTAATTTGTCGAGAAATTGTTTCAAATGGTTTGCCATTCAATCGTGTCAAGCTAGAAAAAATCTGGGCTTGGCCTTCTGAACGAAATCTCGAGTTTTCGGTGTACGGACTAGTGAACCGGCGATTGGAGGAAAAATTGCATCGGTACACGATCGTTGAATAATTTCTGGTCAGTTTTTCAAAGTTTGATAAACATTCTAGATTCACGAAAATAATTGTAATTTTGTAACGTGAGAGTGCCGTTGTATAATTTTCTGCTCGTAATCGTTGTATTTTCGAAATGCTGCTTCGTTCACTGTTGTTTTGTTTCCATTTTCCAAAAGATCTCAGTGCCGTTTTCAAAAAATCCGAATGGGTTAAAAGTGACGATGTTGGAGTTGGCTCCGTTAGAATGCAATAATAATTCGTTCTGTATTTGTATTCGTTCTTTATTGTCATTATGAAGAAACGTTTTTAGGTCGTGGATCTCTAATGCGGATTCTAAAACGCATTTGAGATATTTGCGGAATTTAAAACCGCCTAAAAAATTGGACAATTGGAAAAAAAAATGAATTTTCATTGCATCCCAACAGTTCGAATTTTAACATAATCGAAGGTTACCAAAAATGCAAATTTGTCTCACCATTCATGAACATTTGGTGAAAACAAAGTTGCTATTCGTTCTCCAGCCCTCTTTGAATTCTTGTCCAATGACAAATATTTCCTCCGGTCTCGATATGAAATACCGTTTTTACCGAAAACTCGAAAACTCTAGGTAAAGGTGCGAGAACGAATAACGAGCTAGTTAATTTATAACGATCGAATTTTGTACATAGTTAAACGAAACATTGATAAATGTATTATAAATATGGAAATCGTATTTCCGATCGAGCTCGATGGTCAGTATGATACGTGATTGCGAATACGATATCTCGATTGTGATAATTGAATGAAGGTGCACGTACTTTCGATATACGGATCTCTACGATACGTAGGATTCAGAGATGTGCGTCGACTTTTTATATACTAAAAAAAAATAAGAAACAAATGAGAATTTTCGAAGAGTTCGAATAGACGAAAATCAATTCGAATTACGTAGTCAAAATTGATCATATCAATAAAACGTAAATTAAAATTCCTTTTTAAAAAAATACCAGATAAATACTACAAAATTTCACTTTTCGGCATATTTGAATGGAAAAAAAGCACTTGGATCTTTCGCATCTCTACAGCGGATTATACACCGAATAATCTACTCGTGACTTCCGTTATTATTTCACGACGTCTTTGTACCTAATCTTTTCTTCGTGATCTCTTCTCGGAGATTTACTTATTTATTCGTGAAACAATCAATGCACAATTTTATCGAGCCGTTACAGTTCGAGTTTTATCATCGAAAAAGCCGCGCGACTCTCGGCAATGATCACTTGCTGGGCGAGTTATTTATTGTACACAATTGAAGAAAGCTTGTTAATATATATATATATATATTTACGTGAATATGAATAAAAGAAACCTTTTCGAAAGGCCGCATCCGGTTCATTTACTTCAAGGCTGCCGAAATCCCCTTCATCTAAATCGAAGATTTTCTCCATTCCTATTTTCTTTTTCTCACATTGCTAACGTAGCGATCTGCTGTTATTTGTCCCCTGTGATTTTTTTTTGTTTCACTCACGAAGCAACGATTAGTTTTTTGTTCAACGATTTCCATTGGAACTGATTTTTCTGCTTGTTTAAATATTTGAAAGTGCCTTTGTATCTAAATCAAGACGACGATGATTGGCTTTTAATCATAAATGCATGTGTATACATTAAGGGGTTAGGCTACTCTGAAAATATCGAACACTCGTTCGTCACTTGAGGCAACTCAAATTGAAAAGGAAAGTCCAATATATGGTGCGAGAAGCGCAAATTGAAGGTAAACTTATGATTACAACGATATAACTGGTAGTTGAACATTAAAGGCGTTTTTCCCGAACCTGTTTTTAAAAACGGTGTACAATTTTTAAAAACGGTCTAATGAACATATTGAATTGAAATTTGGTACACTTATTCAGGGTATCGAATGGCCGACGTTTTTCTCAACATTTTTTCCCAGTGATTATTAACAATGCCATTTTTCGTCGAAAAAAAACGAAAAAAAAATCAAATTTTTATTATTATTGAAACACCATGACAAAAAAGGTCGGCCAAGTCTCAGCTAATATTATCTATTTAAAAAGAAAAAATCATTTTTTGTTGCAGATCGACGGGGTGGCCGAAATCAAGTACACCGTTGAGTCCCCCATTGTCAAAAGTCCTTTACGAGATTGTTTATAACTACTTTGAAGAGTATCGACATCAGCATCGAAATTCTTGTAAACGATTGAAATTCATATCACCGAGAAATTAAATTACGATGCATTGACGGTCCAAAAATTAATCCGTTTCACCACATAGTTTCGGAGATATTTAAGGTTCAAGTTGGACCTTTATCCATTTGGCACTAGTATTTACGAAGTGACACGTGTGTGGCACTTCGTAAATACTCGTTATAGGGCTGTAGGGGTGAAAATAATGCTTCGATTGAATTTTTTTTTCATCCGAACAACCGGCGTTTAATGTTAGGGATATCGATTAAAAAAAAGAAGCGGTTTCTCCACTTGGTTAACTAATAATGCTCGAACAAAACTCAACTTGAACCTTCATCCATTTTGATGAACACGTGGCACTTCGTAAACCTTAGTTATAAGGCTGTGGGGGTTGAAATAATGCTTCGATTTGAATTCTCAAAACTGAACAAACTGCGATTAGTGTTAGGAATATCGTGTTAAAAAATTAAGTGGTCTCCACTTGGTTCAATAAGGCACCACACCACGGTCAAAAAAAAATAATAATTTTTTTTCATTTTCTCAACGATACATTTGTTAAGAATGTAGGAGGAGTTACAGCATTTTATGTGAAACCGTTCGAAGCGCACAACGGCGGGCGGCAGATGTGCGGCTTTGAACGCGTTTTTTTTCGAAACTACGTTTTTCAGCCTGGTTGACAACATATTAAAAAAACTATTCATCCGATTTGCATGCGCCAAGTCTTAAACAGTTCGAAAATCCAGTCTCTATGGCACCACGTAGGGATTTTTTCATAAAGGGCCTCCCTATTTTTTTTTTTTATGAACGAACAAAATTTTCCATGAAAATCGGAAATAAAATTCGCTGGTCCGCCATTTTTTTAGATATCGAAATTCCCCAACGTGATGCCGTAAACCTATATGGCTAGTTTCTAAATATATTTTTATTTTATTTTTCAGATGAACCGTATGGCTTAATCGCTGTCAACTGCCGAGCAGCAATTTCATCGGAGTGTCCTCTTGGAAGCGGCGTACACCGCAAACTGTACTTTAGATTCGAGTACAAAAATTTGTACAGTCTTCTATACGTATATATCGACTATGAGTATTAATTTAAAAATTCCACTCATCGTTTGCTTGAAAATAATTACGAAAAATGCACCCTCGTACCACCACGAACCGTGGTGTGGTGCCTTAATAATACTTGCACCTTCATCCACTTGGACACGTGGCAATTCGTAAACCTTAGTTATAAGGCTGAAGGAGTTCGAATGATGCTTCGATTTAAATTCTCAAAACTGAACAAACTGTGATCAGTGTGAGGAAAGTCGTGTTAAAAAATTAAGCGGTTTCTCCCCTTGGTTCATTAATAATACTCGAACAAAACTCAACTTGAACCTTAAATATCTCCGAAACGATGTGGCAAAACGGATTAATTTTTGGACAGTTAACGCATCCTGAATTAATCTCTCGGTGATATGAATTTCAATCGTCTACAAGCATTTCAATGTTGGTGTCGAAACTCCTTAATTATTATTTTTATGAAATTTGGTGCACAACTTTGGTAATGTATATACACATCAGCGTCCAACCGATTTTTCAATCATCTTGTCCCGTCAAAATTGAATTTTTTTAATTACCTTCATTTTTGGGTAGTCACAGTAGCCTAACCCCTTAAAGTGGTCGAATTTTTGTAATGCAACTACGTATGTGCTGGCAGCACATTTTTTCATCAAAAGTAAAACACTTGTATCAAATCTTGCAACTGTTTTTAAATAATGTACAAAATGATAAAAGCTTCGAGAATTTATGTTTTCTTATGAGATGAACTTCAAAAAAAGGTTTACTAACAACTACTCCAATATGAACATGACAACCGTCTGTACCAGTCAGAAATTCCTTTTTCCTTCGCGATAAAAAATAACGACTATTATACCCTACACGTCACCGTACGATTGTTTTTTTATTGGCTGTTCTTACAATCGTTGAACGACGGAGACGACCACCCGGCGAACCGAGCAAATAAATACTGAGATTATTTCCCGTTCCCTCGTCGAATCGAGAATCACATTCTATGAAAAATACATATAAATATATCCATATATTGTCGTCCTACCGAGCAATGATATGTCGACTTTACTACGCATTTGGGACGATCAAGAAGCAACCATAGCATCGAATCCACGTCGTCAATGAGAAATTACGTTTTTTCTTCTTCCCCTCTGTATATTTCGTTTTTTCTTCGTTGAGATTCATTGTTTTTCTCTCACAGGGAACCATGTGCACTTGAAATTTGTTTCCGCCGTTGTGTATCTTGCAGCAGGCTTCGCTTAAACTACGATACAAAAAGTGGTCACACATCCGAGATTATACCGACGGCGTGTATATTACATCGTACACACACACGTTCGCAGGACACTCAATTGCGAATATGAAACCAAATGCACTGCGTGTATTTCGACATTGAAAGAAACCAGGAAGCTTCCATACATCCGAAGCATCGTCACAAGACGAAGGAAAATGGAAAGAAAAACTGGGACCGAATAATAAACGTAAAGCTTCGTGACATTTTTCTTGATATTTTGGTTACACATGCTTTTCTGTTAGGCAATAAAAAGAAGAAGAAAAAAATAGAGACAAGAGGAACAAAAGAGATAAAGACCGATATACGTTACAATAATATTATTAAATTAAAATACTCGGATCTCTCGAAAAACCCTAAAGTGTAATTGAATTTGAAGAAAAAAAAAATGCGCCTCCCTTTCATTTAAATTATCGACTAAACGTAATCGTTTTAAAATCAGTCGTTATTTGGTTTAATTACGAGTTTATCGCTCACTGCAAAATAATCGATCACGTATACATGACGTAGACGTAGACAAGCGCCGGCTTTTGCGATTTCGTCTTGGATCTCACACTTTTTTCTCTTCCCTCTGTCTCTCTCTCTCTCGTCCTCTTCAAGCACGTACAATTCTAGAGGAGTCACACCGCAGCATATCACGCCCATCGCAAAAATAGAGAGTACGTTTTATCTTCTCACTTGTATTCGCAACGGCTAACTAGACCAAAAAAAGTGGCTTTCTGCAATCCTCCGTTAAAAATAATCTCCTTTTCTTTCTGACAAGCTTTAACCACTCAAAGCGCGTCCATCGCTTCGCATAATGCTGGAATATTCGGAAGAGATTTAGTTCCGCGGGCATCGAAGCACGAAAGACCATTATATTTAAAAACAAAAAACATCTCGCAAGACGAACGACGAACAAATTATAATTACGTGCGAGATATACGAATCGCGATACGTTTTTTTTTGTCGCCGCGTACGTTACAGGACACCCGCGAACGTAACGCGTAAAGATGCGACGAAAACGAAAGAACGCCGTGCGACATTGGTGTCCTGTAAGAACCGACGAAACTCCCGCACGACGAATAAATTATAATTATGTGTGAGAATTGTTATAACGTACGAGTGGGGACACGTTTTCCGCCGAGTTCGTTACAGGACAGCCGCGGGCGCAACGCGAGAGGATGAGATGATAAAAAAAAAGACGAACGACGGTGGATGTAATTGGGGCCCTGTAACACGTGTAATCTCAAAAGCTTGATAACATCGTTATTAATTACGTATATAGCTAAAAATCACTCTTAAATCGGCAAACGTCCTGCGTCTTATACTCTTTTTAAATGTGTTTTGCGTTTTTTTAAGAAACGTTCTCATGTTTTTTATTGAATCGCCATACCGGTTAAATACACGAACAATTTAATATATATATATACTTTTTTTTATCGCCTCTTGATTTTGTTTCGCTCCAGCGCTCATCGATTCGACAACTACGTTTTTAGGGTAGGTCCTTCATTTCCAAGCCTAGATCATATTTATATATATATATATATGTATATATATAAATGCATGTATATGCATATATATATATTCTCGTCTCATCACCGGTGAACTCTCTTGCGTTGAAGCGTTTTTGTTTTAAATCTCTTGTTCTCGTGACAAATACACCGGTAGTTTTGGTATAGTTTCGTGAAATATCGAGCAGCGAAACTCTCGTTTTTCGGCGCAGACGCGAACATTTTCCAAGCGCTCTCCACGAGTGACGTACACGAATTAATAGAAATGCGTTACTCGTATTATTTTTTTTGTTTTTTTTTTGTCAAGTAGACGCTCGGGATCGTTTGACGTTTGTTTTTCTCTGTCATGGATGCTTTGAAGTACATTGTAAATACTGTAACGAGTTGTCAGGGCTGAAAAAAGAAGGCGTGCCTATACTCTCGTTTTGATCTGCGCGTCGATCACTTTCTTTCCTCCTTTTCATATCGCATCGTAGTCATTTTTGTTTTTGTATTTTTTTTTGCATATTCGTTTTACGTGGAGAACAAAAGAAAACTCATTCCTTCGAGTGGTCGCTTCACTTTTCACGACTCCGCGTACCCTGTGAGCCTTGTTTTTCATCCCCCCGGAAACGTCTACGTTCCACACGTCGAGACTTCTTTTTTGTTCTTCCTCGACATGCGTTTGATTTTTTTGAAGCAGCTTCGAATCCTCCTTTCTCTCGTCATGGATATAGTACGGCTGTGAGTGAACTCGTGCCTCGAGATGTGCTCCGAGGAAACGTTCTTTTATCATCTCCAAGGCATCTCGTGAGTTTCCGAGCGTTTCTCCCTCGTCTGTTGCTGGGAGAAAGCTCTGTCCGGCTCGTGCTTATCGCCTCGTGCACGTCGGCGCGTTTCCTCGGAGCGAAAAATTTACGTGATAGGCGTTTGATGATGTGAGTTATTTTTTTGTTGCCTCCCTCGTTAATTTGAATTCTTTTTGTTTTCTTCTGTTTTTTCGTTTGTTTGTTTGTTGCGTCTTTTTTTCTTGCAAGCGGAAATGCGGGGTTTAGTTGTAGCGTGGATTGCGAGGACGCGTCATCTTCTGGCTGATTTGTTCCTCCTCGAGTAGTTGACTTCGAAACTGACTGACCTGATCCAGGGCAGCGTTAAGTGTGTCGCGTTGCGATAGCAGCAAATCCTCCCACTTTTGGGCGTACGCTGAAACACACAATATTTAATCCCGTCAACCTAGGGATCTGATTTCTTTAAATTTAGAGTGAAGAGAGTACGAGCGTCCGTCCGGAGCGCTCTGGTTATCGGGCGTGAGTTGCGAAACGTGATTGCGATTATTTCCATTGTTTTTTTTGCTCTGGTGCGAATTTATAGCGGAAGTCGTGTTTGTTTTTTTTTTTAATGGCCTTTCTGTACGGAAAGCGGCAGTGCGTTGCTCACTGTGAATTATTTGCGTCACACCTTGCCTAGGCCTCGCAAAAACAACGTTGTGCGATTAGTGCGAATTGCATACGATTAGAAGAACCCTCGTTATGTACTCCAATAACTTCGTTAGGTGATCGCATGTTTTCGAAAGAAAATGAAAAACGTGACATTAGCGCAAAAATAGTACACACGTTTCTGTTAGGATTTGGGTATCCACAAAAATAACATTTTATTAACAGTATTTAGATCGATTTACAGTTTTGGAAGCTCGTAGATGCAAATTTACGTTTTTTTTTCAAAGCAAAGGAAGCTCCACTTACGCGTTTTGTTTTTTTTTCTTACATGTTTAATTGAGATTGTAGTATTTCTTTTTTGTCGAGTCATTTATAATTAGAACTTCGCTCCGATACTTCTTTCAAGATCGACGTTTATTTTAAGACCCATACGAGGCAAAGAAAATCCGTAGAAAAGATCAAAGTTTGACCTGCCCGGAGTTTGCTGAACGTGAGAAAATAACATCGTCCGTTCGCGTGGGAGGTAAGAAAATACTATTTTTGCGGTTTATCTAACGCGATGTGTGTGAATCGAGAAAACGTGTGTGATGACTTGATGACCGGGAAGTACCCGTTTTTTTGTTTTTTAAATTTATTAGTGTACGCTCGAGTAAGTGTATTAAAAAAAAATTAAGCAATTAATTTAGATGTTTTAGAAATTGTTTTTGATTTCAGAGTGTAAATATCGTACCGTTGGAAAATTGAATTCTCTCAATGAGACGTCTCGTCAACGAGAACCTCCCGTGGTAGGGTGACTCAAACTTTGTTCTTTTCCGTCTCAAATCTGTAAGGTTTACTGACGTTGTAGACTGTATGAGCAATCAAGAGAAAGAAGAGAAGAGAGAGAGAGAGAAGAAAGGAAGTGCTAGTACAATGACTCATTCTTATCGTCTTAGAACTAAGGAAATTCGACAAAATTATTTTTACAAATTGCGTAATTCGAGGATTATTCATTTTTATAATTGGTTCAACGGTGTTTCATAAACGATTCACATTCGTAATATTATGGCACAAATATGCTATGATTAAACATGATTTTATTTATTTTTATTTTTGCTCAATCCAGCACAGTATGCACGAGCTGCAATGAGCGTAAAAACAAAAACTGCACGCGCATCGTTGAAAAGATGCTCATATAACGAACGGCAGATTCGCCAGAGTTTTTGTTTTCTCGTATAGCGATAAACTATTTTCTACGGCACTCGGGCGCGCACTTCGTTCAAAAGCTCAACACACTTAAAATCCATGCTGTCATGCTTCGAGACGAAAATAAAGGTAACAAAGGCACAAAGGTTTTTAGACCCTCGGGCTTCGTGGAGTGGTAGCACCGTGGCTGCGAATTGTCAAACCTTCAAATGGTTAGTGAGGTGGCAACATTTTCGAGACCCAGGTGACAAAATCAATTTTCGAGAGATATGCAATTTGCATTAAAAATATAGGGACCGTGAGTAACGTTTTTTTTTCGCCATACTCCGTAAACGAGCAATATTTTTCATAATTTCTTCGGCCTCCGAATGTTCACTTACCGCCCACAAAAAAAACCGAGAAATAACACGATCGATTTATAAACATGATTTTCAAAAATTGTCCGAATTGATTGGTGAACAATGATTATCCCATAAAAACCAACACGCACTTAATGCAATATAGTGCCCCGTAAATTACAAATATGGCACAAATTGTCCGGAGTCTTTTGCAAAAAAACTACACACGTTTCTCCAACGTACGGAACGACGTATCGAAAATTAATATTCGTCCGTATCAAGGTTGTTCATGTTTTTTAAAAGTGAACAAATTATTCACCTCGCAAAAAAATTGCAACAAACTTTACGATATCATTGTAAATTCACGCGCACTGATTTTTTCCCCACCTCCATTGCACATGGACCGGAATAACAAACGATGCAATTTGCACATCGAACCGCGCGTAGAAACGAGTAAAAGTTACCGTCATTTATAACGTGTCAAAGTATCTTTAAATATTCCTTACATCGACCATGCAGAGATAACAAATTCCGTACTCCAATGAATTCGAGACTGGCGCGAATTCTTCATTTTCCCCACTAACCATCGAAGGATCAACGACTCGTAGAAATTCCATTTAAATATGCAATAACGAAATATTAGAAAGGTCACAAACAACAAGTGTGTCATTCCAGATGCACTCTTCAACACTCTTCTCAAACGAAGCCTCCGGCGTAATGATGTAAAACCTAACGCGTTGTTCAAGAAAAATATCAATACTATTCGATAGCCTGATATTTTTCGAATAATCACATATGTACAAACTAAACAGACACAAACTTCATATTAAAAAAAAAAAAGAAGTAACAATTTTCTAATCCGAGTCTCCGTCCCTGTGTTCGCGTGTCTGAACGTAAATGAAGAATGCTATGTAGGCGGTCGGTAAAATCGAGAATAGTATCACGTTTTTCACAAAAGTAAAGAACAAGTTTCCCAAACAGCGAAATATCATGCGAATTCGTCCCGTTTCACATTTTTCGTCGGTTGCATTGTCGTTTCTTGAAGTTTTCGTGTTGCCGGACACGGAGGTACTTGTCGTCGTTTCATCGTCGATCCAAAGTCCGGCGGTGGTTTTAAAAATCTCGCCGGTCGACGTACGAGGCTCGATCTCGAAGACTTCGTTCTCCAGCTCAATCGACTGCGAGGCGATTCTCTTGTCTCTGACCGAGGTACGTTGGACGAACGATTTTCGCGAATTGGTGCTCGAGTCGCTGCTCGCCCTTAGCGTAGATTCCGAGGAGCTGTGTCTCAATGTTTTCGGCCAATCCTGAACGACCAGCGAGCTCGTTCTCTCGTCGTAGTTCGTAGATTTCGTTCGACACTTCAGCTCGGCCAGATCGTCACCGACCGCGTCGGAATCGTCGCTCCGTTCGTTCAGTGAATTCTCTCTCTGAGTTTCCGCGTCACTGCACACGGCGAGATTGGAAACGTCGATGCCGGGATCGCAAAATTCCCGCGACTCGCAAAGATTGTCGCTGTTTTGCAAGCACGAGTTGTTTCTCGAGTAGCCCTTGAGATTGAATACACGCGCGGCGATCTCGTAATCGGAGCTGTAGTAAAATTGAGCGTCAACGGGACTGGAGGATCGAGTCCGGGTGTCGAGGCCCGTATTTTCGTTTTCTTCGTCTCGTTCAACCGAGTACGTATCATTGCCGTAGGTAAAGATCGATCGTCTGACGCGTTTTTCGTTGAAACTCCCGGTCCAACTGTACTTCGAATTGTTCTTCTTGCCGGTCGTCGCCCATTTTCCTTTTGGTATATTCGACGCTTTTTTCCTCGCTGACGTCGCGTTGAACGACGAATTTTTGCTCAAGTACGCTTTTTTACAATGGACCGAGACGTTGGAGTTTCTTCGTCTCGCGCTTTTCGGTGTTTTGCTTCCGGTTCCGGCTGAGCTGGCACTGCTGAACGATCCTCTCGTCTCGCGTCTCCAGGGTGAACGGTTATCTGAATATTTCGTCGCGGTAGACTCTCGCAAAAATGGCTTTTCGTTAAGATCGCGATCCGATTCCGTGTCCGACCCGTCGACAAACCTAATCGACGCATCGGCCAGTTCGTCTTCCCAGCTGTGGCTTAACGCGCAGATCGTATCTGATCTAGAGCGCGTATCTGTCATGAAACGCGAGGCACAGTGATAGTTGTGTGATGTTTTCATCTCGCGTCAATTCTTTCTCTAATTTTAACCTTTCGCTCTAATCTGAATTCTCGCGCTACTGTTGGGAAACGGTTGTGACTTTTTTGTTTGTTGCGCGAGCGTCTACGTGGGGTGATATCGGTGCCGGTAAGATACGAAAGTCTCACAAAATTGCGCGAGGATGGAAGTTCTTTTGTTTTGCTTTGTTTTTCTTTTTTAACGAGAAGGAACAACGTTCTACAGCGGAAAACCTACGAGGACACGAATCAGCCTTCCTCGGCTGATTTTTTTGGATTTCACGAGTACAAAAAGGCACAGCGGGGACCAGTAGGCGAATAAAATTGCGTTTCGTGCTAAAAAAAAAAATCAACCAACTGCTATCGAATGAATATATCTTACCTTCTGTATCGTAATCGACTTCGTGTGTGCTACTAAACACGTTGTGTGCATCGTTCAAGAAACTCGTTGTGTTGTCCATAACGGCTTTGTGAGTATCGAGAACTTCTTCCTCGAGCAACTGCAGGGCCGAGACCGCCTCGTGAAACGTAAAAAGATCCTGCGAAAGCTCTCCCTCCTGTTGATAATCAAATGTGTGAAAAAAGAGGAACTGGATATTTCATCGGCCGAGTAAAATATTCGGTAAATTGCACAATCGCGATGGTTGGGAATTTCGAGATAATTGAGCTGCGTGCTTGTGAATTTCAGAAGACAGACAATTTTGTGGTAGAGGCAAAGCTTGTGTATGGAAAGTCCCGAAGTATTGAAGGCTTTGAATTTAAGGCGAGAAATCCCTTTAGAATTTTCAAATAATCGATTTTTTTAGATATTTCGAAAATATGATACACAAAGAATATACTGACCAGAGGAAAACTCGAAATATTGAATATTTGCGGAGTTGTCGCATATAGTGTAGAGCGCGGGGACAGCATGCGGTCAGGTAGCGAGTCGCATGTTGTAACTTTAAACGCGATTATCTCGAAACTACTTTTTCAAAAACTGCTCGTGTTGTAGCTCAAAAAGTTATCGACCGATTTGGATGAAATTTTGGGTGGTTACTCTCAGTAATATTATCGGAAGGATATACCTAAATTTTGAAAGGTAGCGTGTAAATAAATAATTTTTTCGGGGTCAAATATGTCGAAAAAATGGTCGAAAATTCGAACTTTGGAGTAAAAAGGCTTTCAAATTTTCAATTTTGCACTTTTTCATCATTTTTTAGGTATATCCTTCCCCCCAATATGTCAGTAAACGAATGACACTTATTAAACTTTTGCAGATCAACAGAAAAAGAGTGACAATTGCAGCACTTTTCGATGTCGCGGAAAACAGGCGTCCAAAGACCCTTAATAACGCCGCTATTTTGTTGGGCATCCCAACATTTTTTTTAACTTGACAGTTATAATAAACTCATGTACACATTTGAAAATGAACAGATTATTTTATCCCCTCTAAAAAATTCCCGAAAATACCTATTTTTCACGCTCCTAAAGGGATTTCTCGCCTTAAGGCCTTATATACACTTGTGATGGTCGGAAAAATGTTTGATTGCATATTCTTTAACCCTTTAACTGCCATTGTAGCAAGATTGCTACGTTCACTTTGACCCCGTCGGTAAAAGCGTAAGGACGCTATAGCGGACAAGCTACTTCACAGTTCCATCAATCTATGCTAGATGCAGCTACAAATGCCGGGACAGCTTGAAATTCAAACGTAAACATATGAATTATGTTAATATGGCAACAATGTTGTCGTGAAAATTTACGACGCTTGCCCCAGCACTCGATCTGCTGCCCGTTTTTTTGTCCAAAAAAGTAAGTAAGTGGACATGCTTGAAATATTTTTTGATAGAATTGTGTAAAGTGCAAACTAGACTTTGAAGATTTTTTATTGAATTAGAATAATAGTTCGAACCGAGCGGGTAGTAGCAAATTTGCTACAGTCCGAAAAAAATGACTTCCCAGGCCCTTATCGACAAAATGTAGAGCCTGGACGAAGTTAATCGTAGGGCCTGGACGTAGTTAATCGACAAAAGGTAGGGCCTGGACGAAGGATTTTGAATTTTTTTTTGTAACTAAAAATTCGAAAATTTAGCACTTCAAAAAATGATTTTTTTTTGTTAAAATTATCGTCATTTTTTTTTATCAAAATTTTTACAAATCCTCCGTCCAGGCCCAAGCCAATGCAATATACTAATGAAATCTTTTTCAAATTCTGATTTCAGATGAACCGTCCTCGAGTTGTCATGTCCACCGCAACGGATGCTTAAAAAAAGACGCTCCTGGAAGACAGCTGGAGTTCCGCCATTTTGAAATATTTTTGAATTAAAAAAATTGTACAAGTACATGAAAATATGTACTAATCTATGTTCTTCACAGTTTTTCAATAAACATTTATTGTCCCGTTGAAAAAAATCAGGAAAATCACGTCCTTTCGCCCACTACAAGTGTATATAAGGCCTTAAGGGGTGAGATGCAGTCAGAATTTGCAAAAAATCGATTTTTAAAAACATTTTCTTGAAGTATGATGTTTCGAAAATATTCCCTGAAAATTTCAAGTCAATCCGATGAATAGTTTCCGGGATATCCCATAATGAGTGAAGGGGCATCGGGTCCCCATGGCAGGTAGCCGCTGACAAACGCGCAAACAATAATACCCGGGAAGGCAGAATGCTTCGAAGACAACAACAAAATGATATTTTGGAAGCTTTCACATCGGCAGAAGCCCTATTCTATGGGCCAGGAATTGATGATTCGATGTAAGTAATTTTTTAAATTAGTATTTCTATACATAAATCAAGTGTAAAATTGGCAAACTCTTTCGGAAATTTTCAAAAATTTATTACTCAAAAACTATGAACTTCAGCAAAATTTTATAAAGAACACTTTCGTTTTAAAATTGCCCAAAATGTTTTTTTTTAAATAATTCATCCTGAAAAAATTTAATTTTGAAAAATTGTTTTCACAATTGGCTATAAACAATTGAATGCTCGACTTTTCGGCAAAAAATTGTGATATTCGGATTCAGCAGATCAAAATACATAAAAATAGTTTAGCTTCATCCATCGAGCTCAAAATTTTACAAACATATAGTACCGTATCCACATCGAAAAAACTTTAAACGCGTTTTTTCCGAAACTATGTTTTTCATGTCGGTGACCACTATAATTCAAAAACCACTGGATGGATTTTGATGAAATTTGGTGTGCTTATTGATTGCATTAAAAACTAGTCCTTAATAGAAGGATTTTCATTTTGGTTGAAAATTTCTATTTTTTTTTAACAATAAACGAGCGATTTTTTGGTCGAAAATCGAAAGTTATCTGTCGGAAACCGTCATTTTGTTATTTTTTGAAAAAAAACTTCGATTAAGGACTAGATTTATTATTAAAGCAATGATGTTTTTTGTTTTTTTTTTATTTCAGATGATCCGGTAAAATTTCATGATGGTCACCGCAAAGCACCGCATGCCGAACGGAGTCCGACGAAGATGGCGATATTTTTATAAATAATCAATATTTTTCTTTGAAAATTTGTACAAGTCAAGTTGAAATATAACATAAAAAGTCTGTGTAACCACTTTTGTAAAACAAACTTAATTACTATTTTTTAAAAATGATTGAAAATGCTCGTTTTTTCACGCCTCTGACTGTATCTCACCCCTTAATGGAAACATTGAGTGTGAGTTTTTGGAAAATTGGGAATAAGTAAATCGGGGACGTACGTTCAATGATCTCAATTGAGCAAGATCGCTGTCCGAGAGGGCACTGTTGTTCGCCTGGTCCTCGATCTTCAATGGTCTGTCATCGTCGGTCGGTGAAACTTTCATTTCCGTCGGATCCGTGGCGGCGAGCTCCTTTACTCGGTCCGCATATCGCAACGTATTCAAGGAATGCTCGCACGAACTCAAACCGGGACTTATCATTGCGATCTGTCATCGAGATTATCGTGTTATTATTCATTCAATTTTCTTTATTGTTTTTTTTTTTGCGCGAAGCGATCTGATTCACCTCAGATTCCATATTCATTTTATCGCATTGTATTTTGCATCGTTGGAGCGCAACGATTGTTTATACGATAATTTATTTTTTATTTATGGTACTGATAATTTATTTTTTATTTATGGTACTGAAGTTTGCATCGTTGGAGTGCAACGTAAATTCTTCGTTATTTTTTACATTTCTTTGTTTTTATCACTATCTAAATTCTTTTTGGTGCAGGTTTAGGACATGAATCCTTAATAAGGTTCTTTATAAATATTTCGACGACTTATGTAGCCTAAATACGGCAAAAAAATTGGCCAATGGAAAGAAAAATCTTTTCGTTGCGATCCAACGATGCAAACTTCAATACTATTTCCATTTATTTAGTTTTATTATTTTCCAAATGTTTTTTGCAGATCGAGATTGCGAATCTCGAAAAAAATATTTCAGCAATACAAAAAATTATTTCCGGTACATTCCAACGATGCAAACTTCGCATAATTTCATTTTCTGTTTGTGAAATGACAAGTTTTGTTTATTATCGATTTCGCTGATTTATACGCAAACCAAATATGCGCTTATTTAAGGGATTAAGCTGTTGTGGAAATGACGAACGCTCGTTCGTCGCTTGAGGCAACTTAAATTGAAGAGTAAGGTCCAATATATTGTGCAGGCATCGCAAATTGAAGGTAAACTTATTATTGCAACGATAAAACTGCTAGGAAAATTTTAAACGCGTTTTTCTCTAAACTATGTTCTTCAAAACGATGTACACGATTTCTCGATATCTAATGAACGAATTGACTTGAAATTTGGCACACTTATTCAGTGTAATAGTAGTTTAGTCTTGACCGGCGTTTTTTTTCTCAACATTTTTTTTCGTTGGTTATTCACAATAATCATTTTTATAGTATCGCAAGTCATTTTTCCTCGAAAAATAGAAAAAAGCTTATCTTTATCATGATTGAAACACGATAACTAAAAAATCTCGGTCACGTCTTAGCCAATATTATCTATTTTAACTAAAAAAGTCATTTTTTCTTTCTTCTTTAATTATTTATATTTTTTATAAAATTTTCTATACAACTTCAAACGATTTTTCAATAATCTTATGTTAGATATTCCTTCAAAATTGCTTTTTTTTTAATAACACTAATTTCGGGGCATCACAGTAGCCTAACACTTAAAGGGGGGGTATCTGAGTAAACGGCGAGAAAAACAGGTAACCTTCGGGAACTTTTATCTCATAAACTAATGTTTCAATTGGATCCGGCTTTTTTATTAGAAAATATGTACATTGAGGTATGTTAAGGAATTTTTAAAAATAAATTCGTTGACTGGAAGCGATTCAAACGCGATTATCTCGAAACATAGTTTTCAAAGTCGGTGCCAGATGTATCTCGAAAACGGCTTGTCCGATTTTGTCCAAATTTCGATACAATATTCTTCGATAGTTTTTCTCGTTCGCCACGTAGAATATTTTTGAAATTTTCATTTTTTGACGGAATTGCGACGGTTTTAATTTAACATTCGTTTTTCGTTCGCAATTTCCGACGATTTTGGATTGCATACACATTGCATAAAAAAGCAATGGTTCAATCAAATGAAAAACCCCTACGTGGCGAACGAGAAAAACTATCGAAGAATATTGTATCCAAATTTGGACAAAATCGGACAAGCCGTTTTCGAGATACATCTGGCACCGACTTTGAAACCTATGTTTCGAGATAATCGCGTTTGAATCGCTTCCGGTCAACGAATTTATTTTTAAAAATTCCTAAACATACCACAATGTACATATTTTCCAATAAAAAAAAACCCGGATTCAATCGAAACATTAGTTTTTGAGATTAAAATTCCTGAAGTTTACCTGTTTTTCTCGCCGTTTATTCAGGCACCTCCCCTTAAAAACAAAAACTGATCCGATACGTCTCTACCTATCCTAGATAAACATTACAAACGCTTTTATTCACTGACGTTATCTTTCTATCAAGGCAGTTGCGTGTTCAATTTTGCCTAATTGAAACAAAATGAAAATTCATTCTTGTTTATTTGAATCTTCACTAAAATCTCTTCTAGCAGATCCATTTTGTACATCTCAAAGAAAGATCCTAAAAAACGTTCGAACGATTGTCATGGCTAAAATCTGCCAGAAAAAAAATTGAGCGTTTAAGGATGTATGGCAGCTACTGCAAAGTCGTTACAGAACTGATTATGCAATTTGCAAAAATCGCATTTAAAGACTAAATAAAATAATTGTAGTATTCATTGAAGCTAAAAAGGAGATTTACCACAGCTCAAAGTAAAACATGCGGTACAGAAAGAAGAATTTTCAATTTTTAACTGCAAATTTAGTTGCTGATTTGATGTACGTTTTCCCTGACGTTGTCGTGGTTACGACATACGAGCTAAAGAAATACGAAAACGGTCCCATTTAACTCGCAATATCTCGCAAAATATATGGGCACATGTAGATTTTTTTTTTAACGTATCATGCATATTACAGCGATACCGCACAAAAGTTTTTTTTACAAAAGAGTACTCCGGAAATACCTTTTTTGCCAATGTAAAGGGAATTTTCGACGTACAGTCCTATGTTCCCCGTGTTAAATGACCCAACTTTGAATTCGTTTATCTCAGCATTCACGTGCGCAAATTTTGTTTTTTTAATCTCAAAAAGTTCTCGATATTTTCCTTTACAATATCAGTGAGTTTCAATTCGAACAGTAGTAAATAACTTAGTTGCCATACATCCTTAAGAAAAAAATAATGTTCATTGCATTCCTACGATGCGACCTCAGCATCACGCAGCACGGGGAAATTAAAAAATGGACCAATAAAAACGAATTCATCAGCGGTCCCTTCTTTGCAATCAAGATCTCGTGTATTTTTTTTCGATAATCGTAAGCGAAATTACTGACCATGCAAGTCTTCGACTTTTCACCGATGAAGCTGTCCCTGAGAACTTGGGTTAATTTGCTGGCTCGGAAAGGCAGATGCGTTCCCTTTCTCCCTAACGCGCGTATACACTCCTTAAGGGCGAGTAGGGATTTATTGATCTCTGCTCCTTCCATTCCTGCGAGAAGGAACCATAAAAATTCAACGATATAAAACTGTAGAATAAATTGTATCGCGGTGGATCAATAGACCGCATGATATTGTGTGGAGTAAGACTCACGTGTTTGTCTGTTGGCCGACGATGTATCGGCCCCTCTCTCATTACCGGCAAGATCGATCAGCGAGAATTTTCCGTGCACCTTGTGGGTGGTTGGAGTTCGTGCTATTATCTGAAATACCGCGTGGGATCTCGAAGAATTTGCGTTCGCGCTCGTTTGTCCACTCGTGCGAGCGCAATTCCCGTGCTGGATGAGCTTCAATACCTCGTCGCAAGTTTCCACAACTTTTTCCGTCAGACCGACTATTTGGACCTACGAATAACAAAAAAAAAAGCAGTATTATACCATCACTGGGAAAGGTTTCGTCCTTCCAGACGACGGAAAGAAATTCTTATGGGGGTACGTAGTAGTCACACCCCAAAAATCGCTCGTTTTTCGGAATTAGTTGCGAGAAAACTACTCATGCGATTCACTTTATTTTTGGTTTATCATTCACACAAATTACAGGTTTTTGGAAAAGATCTTTTCATATTTTAGGCGCAAACGCATGCATTTCCGAGAAAACTGTAATTTGTATTTAAGAAAAGATGTCGAAATTAAATAATTTATGTGTAGAAAATAATATTTTTTTATAACAAGATTTTATTTAATGTACTAAAAAGTAGAAAATAATTTTGTTTACAAGTCGACTATATGTGACAATAAATAAAATGTTGGGGTGTTGAACTTTTAAAATGTTTAATGAATTTCATCAATTCAGTTTCATTAACCGTATTTAATTTGGCACAATAGTAATTAGAGAAATTATTATCACACGTTTATACTCAGGTTCAGGATTTTTATTTAAGAAATCTAAGATTGTTTTTCAGTAAATTAAATACAGTTGATATGTTAACGGATTGATGTAAATTAAGGTTTATATGTCTAAATTTTTAGCGTCACAAGCTTTTATTTATAGTCACATATAGGTAACTTGGTAAGAAAAATTATTTTCTACTTTTTAGTATATTGAATAAAAGCTTGTTTTTAAAAAATATTTTTTTACATGTGAATTATCTTCTACTTTTTAGTCTTTAATTGATTTTACTAGTTAATTGTTACTAGTAGTTTACTAGTTTACGAGTTTGTACGTTAGAAGCATGGAACGCTTGTGAAAATTAACAAAGATTGTAATTGGGATTGAACTTACGACTAATTGCTGCATATAAACTTTTCACGTACAAACACGGTCGGCTACGAATTTGTTTGTATGTGTTAGTGAGATTTTATATGGATGATTAGATATCGCTAATTTTACATGAAAAGTTGAACATTTTATGGATATTCTTTAAAAAAAAATTTAAGTTGAATCATGCATGGTCACCTTGTAGATGCATATTTGCAAAATTTCAGAGCTCTAAATAGTCGAGAAGTAGGTGAAATATCCATTTTCCGTTTTGCATCTCGCAGAAAGTCAAGTTAAATAAAAGCTTGTAAAAAAAGTCTTTCCAAAGCTGTAAGCTTTCAGGATCCAACTAGATTTAAGAAATATCAATCAATTAGTTTCTCGTACAAGTAAAATGGGAAAAAAATTATCGAGCGTTGCCATTTGGAGTTGGGGTGGAAGCTTAAAGCGGGATGTACATTTACAACGCTTAAAAAATCGATTTATTTGGTTTTCTTTAAACGATAGAACTATATATTAAGGATATTTTCCCAAAGTTTCAAAGCGAAATTCAAAAAACTTCACACGTTACAGCCCGTCAACGCTGTGCCTCACCGCTCGGATTCGGAGCGGGCGTGAACTTTAAACGCGCTTTCTCAAAACTGCATTATCGAAATAGGCGTGCAGGATTACTCAAAAACTATTAAGCCCATTGAGGTGAAACTTGGTAGAAATATTGATAATATTGATACATTCTACTTGACGAAAATTGTTTTTGAAAAATTGAAAAAAAAAACCACTTTTTTAATCCACATTTTACAAAAATGTTGCGTGAAATGTTGATTTTTTTTTGTAAATGCGTGCCATTTTCTCAAATTTGCATTTTCTTCATTTTAATTACCGTCACATAGAAACTATACATGCACTAACTGAAAAAATTTTTGAACTTTTTTGCAAATCAAAGTCTACGGGAAGCTAGACTGCACGCCGATTCGCAACTCCCGCGGCGACATTGCTGTAACACTCTGCCACAGCTCCCCTATTTTGATGATGAATTAATTTAAAAAAATTGTTTGGTATACTTAAATATACTATTAACGTATACCTAAAGTTTGATAATTATAGAATAATTATTTCGTAGTTTAAAAAATCCCTCAATATTGCTTATTCTTTTCCTGTCTAACTGTATATCCCGCCTTAAGGTATTCCGTTCGCGGACGGCCGTATTTTGTGAGGGGATAAGGAGGACGCTTCTGAATTATTCATAAATTACAGAGGGGCTAAGGGGCTATACCAGTGTGACACTTTTAAAAAATCGATTCTTTTTGTTGCTTTTTTCGACAGTTTATTCTCTCAAGAATATCATTATCATTTATATCATTTATATCATTTATATCAATATCATTTTATCTTGCAAAAAATCGATAGTTAAATCTTCAAACGCGTTTATCTCGAAATGAGACTTTTTCAAATTTGCTGACATTGTAACTCAAAGAGCAATTATCCGATTGACTTGAAATTTGAACTGAGTACTCTTGAATATATTTACTCTACAATGACGTAGGATATTTTTGATTAGATGAAAATTAACAATTTGGCATTGGAAAAAACGACCATTTTATAGGCAAGAAAGCAGACTTTTTTCATAACTACGCCATTTTGTTAGATTTTGATATTTTTCGAAAATCCTACGTCATTGTACAGGAAATACCTTCCAGTTTAACGACATTTTTTCCTTTTTCGGTTTCAGCTACTCAATCGGCCGGAATCATGTCAGCAGTGGAGGAACTTTTATTTTTGGCGCCTCCTTAGGCAGCGCATAAGTTGCTTGGATCTCAATTTTTTTCTATGAAAAAATTATGTAATATAGGTCAAATATAGCCGAATATATTCTAAATTTTCCAAAACATTTAATTGAGTACTTTTCTTCCAAAAAAATCCCGAAAATCACCCAAATTTTCAGCGTTCCTGGTATAGCCCCTTAATAAAAATAAGTCACAATCCATTATTATACCCAATGATAAAATGGAATAAAAAATTTCGCGCAAATTCAGTAGATTCAGACATGTCTACATTTTCTCGAAAAACTCGCGTCTACGAAAATTCTTCTGCTAATCACATTTTTCCAAGTTTTATCATTAAGGGGCCAGTCCACTTTGAAAATTTCAAAAAATCGAAAGCAAGCAAGACTTGAAGAAATCGACGATGATGTGCAACAGAAGGGATTTTGCACGGTGCAGGAATTGCCGATTGAGTTTAGGTTAGAGTTTTTCATAGTATAAACTTCAAACGCGTTTTTCTCGAAACAACGTTTTCAAAATCTAGCTCCATCGTATCTCTAAAACTAATAAACCGATTCTCTTGAAACTTAAACCACATATTGTAAACATAATTCGCAACAAGATCCTCGATGGTTTTAAAATTTCGATTTTTACTCTTTTTTTTGCGAAAAACTGCGAAAAAACGCGTTTTGTTTAACTTTTTTCGTTTTCATCTGCCATTTTTTTATTTTTTGATAAAACTTTATATTCGAGAGTAATTTTGTAGCTGGTGTCATACTGAAACCAATGGACTTTGATTTTTTTGTTTTAGACAAGCCGTTGCCGAGTTGTGATGGAGCTACCTAGCCCACCTATTTTTGAGGCGTTACGTTAAGGGGTTACCCCCACTTGTGATTTTGAAGAAATCGATCTTTTTTATTGCATTTTTTTGAAGTATAAGTATCTGAGAATATGTCCGGAAAATTTCAAGTCGATCCGAACAAAATTGACTGAGATATAAGCGTTGAAAGAGAAGAATCCGTTGTGTAAACGACCGGCTAGTCTGCCGTCTGGCGCGCTTTTCTCAAAATGGCATTTCTGAAGTCGGTGACCAAGATTACTCGAACACTAATGAACCGATCTTCTTGAAATTTTGCAGGCTTATTTAATACATAAAAATGTAGTCTTTAATCGTTCGATTTTTTTTTCGTTAAAATCGAACCATTAACTTTGACTGTCCGCCATTTTGTGAAAAATGAATATTTTTTAAAATCCTTCGATTAAAGACTAGTTTATACTTATATTTGACTAAATCCATCCGCATTTTTTTTCAGATGATCCACTTCGCCGCAATGTTGGTCACCGCAAACCGTGTATATAAAAACATTATTTCATTGACGGCCATTTGCCACTAAACAATGTAATATTTTTCAATAAAAAAATTACTGAAAGTTCTTCAAGATGTGTTCTTTAAGATGGTATATTGATCGATTAAAAAAGTTTTGTAGTTTTCTTTAAAAAAATTCGTGAAAAAGACCTTTTTGCGCTACAAGTGGGGGTATCGCCTTAATCTATAGTTTTTGTACTTAAAAATGAATTAAAATGAATTAAATTTTTTTAAAATGTATTCCAACATTTTATTTATGAAGCCCAACAACTTTTATATTCATATCTTTTATAAAATCCTAAAAAAAAATCGCGAAAAAAGCCTTTTTTCGTGGTTCCAAAGTGGACTGGCCCCTCAACATTTTCTTCAAACATTCGGTGACTCCCTGTTCTGGTTGTCGTTACAGAATCAACGAACGGTGTCAACTCAGGACTAAACTTAATTCCCAAAACTTTTCGCCTATTAACCATTGGTCACTGCAGATTATCTCAAAGAGAGAATACTCGTATATACCTGCTGTTTTCCATCTTCGAGTACTCTGAGTTTTTCCTTATCGGCGAGCAGATCGAAAACCTTGCCGGAGTATATTTCGAAGAAGCTGGCCGATATGATGAGATTGAGGGGTCGATATTTCGGCGATTTGAGACACTTGAATACGTCTTTAGCGACCATGGCGTAGATGCCTTTTTTGCAATCCTGAGTTTTCCCATTGAAGTCACCGCCCATCGTGTGGGTCTTGCCACTGCCTGTCTGGCCGTAAGCGAAGCAAGTGGCCATGCCGCCCTCGAAGATCGTTTGGACGAGGGGCTTGGCGGTGTACTTGTAGACGATTTCGTTGTTGCAAGTCTCGTCGAAGGCGTAATCGAAACGGAACAATTGATTCTCGAGATACTTGGTGAGATCGACTTTGGCTTTTGGCTCGTGAACGACCATTTGATCCTTGCTCGGTACGCTTATTACGTCGACCTCCTTGCGATTGGCTTCTTTGCGATTGAGTGGACGTTTTCGCACGCACACGGTTATCTGATGATCCTCGACGCCGTCGGTTTCGCGCAACGGCCTGAACTCGATGTTGCTCTGATATTCTCTTATCATCGCGAGGAATTCCCAATTTGGATTGCCAGGATCAAGATTCATCAGCGCTTCCTTTTCCTCCTTCAACTCGGCCTGGCGTTGTCTTCTCTCTTCCCGATTCTTCTTCAGTCTCTCGACCTCCTTGACGACGTTCGAACGTCTGCCACGTCCGTTCTCGACTTGAGCCGCCTGTTGTTGAGCGTTCACCATCGCTTGCTGCTGCTGCTGTTGCTGCTGCTGCTGCTGCTGCTGTTGCTGTATCGCTTTCTGCTTGTTCAAGGGATTCGCCGAGACGGTTACAGGCAGCGTTGGCGTTGGCGGTATGTTCTCGACTTCTCGACGTCCCGTCAGGCCTGTCACAGTCTCCGAATGACCGTTTATCGATGCCGTTGGTGGCATTATGTTCGTCGGACGACCACCACCAGTCTGCCGAGACAGTTGCCTGTTCGAGCCAGCTGCAATTTTACAAACATTATTTTACTTCGTTTTCGAGGAACCGTGGGCGTGGTGATGGACTGGACGAGTAGGAGAACGATTTTAGGAGAAATGTGGGAGAACCGCGAAACCGCGGTAGATAGAAACATGCAATTTGGTAAATGAGTCCGACAGATGGTGCAGAGTCGCACTGAGAAACGATTTTTCGAGAATCAACGCTTAAGGTATCGCCAGGATTCAATCCATAGGATTTTCATTTTTTTGAGCTTTACTAAAAATATTAATAATCGTCTCTGTAAAATTTCAAGATCGGGTATCGACCTAATTACTGAGAAAAAAATATTAAAATTGCGTATTTTTGTGAAAGAATTCCGAGACGACATGCCAAAACCCAATTTCCGGTCGCTACGAAAGTGTATATAATAGTGGGAATCCATCAGATTCTTAAAAATAATCAGATTTACATACTTAACACTTGTAGTAATCCAATGCTCTTAGAAAAAATAACGCTTATTGACCTAATTTTTATGTAATATCAAGTTTAATTTGAACTTCCGGTATTGGATTTATTACCACTTGCTACGATAAAGAGACGTGACAGCAAGGCAACAGCTGACTGTAGTCCTAACCTCATCTCACTCATTCGAATTTCCACAAATATTTCATTTTTAACCGACATATTTCGCCGACACAAATTTTCCACGCTTTTCACCAGTCGTGGCCCGAATACAATGCTTTATATTTCCCGCACCTGACATTGTTTTGACAGATCGACGTTGAAAAGCACGGTGGTTAAGCTCGCCTGGTTGAGTAAAAAGAGACGGAGATAGAACCAATGTTGCCAAATATCAAACCTAGAAATACTGCGCGAATCGTTGGAAGAACTATTTTTTTATTTTTCTAATTAAATGTGAACATTCATTCAACAATTCACACATGGACATTTTTTAGTTCGACAAATGATTTTTTTTGCATATGTTAAAAATATAAATTGTACCTCAACTATGATCAGTGGTATGACTAGTGCGAAGCGATAGGATTACTTCAAGGGAGTGAAATGGGGTGTAAGACTTTCAACCCTTACTTGCCACTGTGGGGTTCGAAACATCCCACCCACTTTTTTTCTTATACGATAATGTATTGATGTGTGTTCTACAGAAGTGTGACGAGGATGACTTTTTATTTTTGGCTAAATAATCTACATGGCCTTTTAAAGTGAACTCCTTAGATGATCTAACGACATTTCCAAGTAAAAATATTCAATAGTTAATTTTTTATAACAATTTTTGTCACTGGGGGGTGAACCAACCGCAGTGTGGCAAGTACGTGATTCTACAAAAGCGTGACAAGTGACGGTTAATTGAAAATGATATTTCTTGCCTGTATCAACCCGGGCGGAAGCTAGCTTCCATGTGGGAAAGAACATTCAAGGTGGTGTGATCTAATCAAATTATATTATAGTATTGGAGTTTGCATCGTTGGCACGAAACGAAAATATTTGTTTCCTTATTGCCCAATTGTTGGCAATTTAACCTACAAAAATCACTGTAAAATTTTTAAAGATCCTTACTAGGGAACCATAAACTTAATCTGCAAAAAAGAGTTTGAAAAGTAGCTAAAATAAAGAAATGAACAAATAAAGAATTTTTCTTGCGTTCCAACGATGCAAACTTCAACACATAACTTCAAACTGGCAAAAGAAATTGTACGATGAGGATGCTGCTAATTGGAGTGTAATTTGATTTTGATTTTGATCTTGCGCGGAACCATTGCATCAAGATAATAATAACGATAACGAGGCAGAAAAACGAGGTTGAAGTTGACATCATTGGAATGCAACGAAAATTAAACTTTTTGAATTCCTTTAATTGCTTTTGGCATATTTTGCCTACAAAAAACCTTCAATCATTTTTCGAGATATTTATTTAGCAATCTACAATATAAATCTATAAAAAATCTTTCTTGAGAAAAAAAATGTAAAAAAGAACTTTCGTTGCGTCCCAACGATGCAGACTTCAACATCATGCAGAAAAAGAGCTGGCAACTTCATTTCTCGCGCCCAAAATATCCAAGCGAATAAAACGACTAGGAGTTTACATTGTTTCGTTCAATCGTGGGAATAGGAAACGGAATTCGAGAGTAAATCAACGGTACCGGAAGAATTCCCCAGAATATCATTTTCCTTTGAGGATTCGGACGACGTGAAGTGGATCTCGATCACTTTTTCGTCGACTATTTTATTTCTGCGTTTAAAGCAATATGTCCACGGTACGAATTTCATTTTGAGAATTTGCCCACCCTGATCGACACCGGACAACTCGAGCGAGCGAAAAGTTTTTTTTTCGGGTTACGAAGAAACGTCAGGGTACGTGGGAGAAACGAGGCGCGAGTAATATTGAGCCCTTCTCGGACCAGAGTACGCGGTGCACTGTCCACACGAAGTCGGGGTCCTTGCCCTTGTGCCTCCAGCTATACTCTCGGACTTTGCCGACCTCGTGTGCTGTAGACCATACGAATATCGATAGCCGCACAAGGGGCTGAGGAAGTACACGCTAGGGCTAGGATTGCTCGTATTGAAGTAACGTTTCTGATGCCAGAGATAACTCACCCTGTGTCACGGCTAATATTGAAACCATGGGTGACCACAGGGGGGAAAAAAGTGCGATCGTTTCGGAGTTTATTTTACACGCCTTGCGAAAAATCAGCTAAAAATACTTTTTGTTACCTGCTTACGTTAGTTCAAAAAATATATCAAAATGCTGCTCACCTTTTACGGGAATGGATGGTCTACTGGTGTGCTGGAAAACAAAACAAATTTATGGGTTAAAAAAGAATACACGTAAACGATTGAGAGCGTGTGCCTTGTGCGGTCGTACGTTTTTATGTTACATTGAAAAGCGGAAAAACTTTACTCGTCGTGGTGCGATACGCTTGTGAATAATGTAAGAAAATGTGTTTTCCCTTGGATGAAGCCTCGTGTATGATACACTTTTTATGATCCAAAAGTTATGAATCGTGTGAAAGCAGCGCGACAATCTGACACTTAAGGGAGCTTCTCCCTTTAGACGCTAAAAAATGCTATTTTCAGGATTTTTTTTGATACCTTTATATTATAGATATTGATACGAAAGTTACACTTAATAAATACACTTTCGAAATACATTTAAAAAAATATATATATATTTAAGGCCTTAGGCCACTCTAGAGGCCGAAAAAATAGGGTTTTTGGGGATTTTTTTTTTTCAGAAAAACTACAAAGAAATTGAGATTACAAAAAAGAGTGTTTATCATACATATCAGTGACTGTATACAATAATTTTTTTGAAGCGACTAATTTCAAAATGGCGTCTGTGCAGCGTTTATCTCAAAACTGCATTTTTTAAGTTGGCCGGAAACATAACTCAGACAATTTTCAACCGATTCACTTGAAATATTGAATATATCTTGAAAAATACATTGTCTATGGAAGTACGTAGGATTTTTTTTTATATTGCATAGTTCATTTGTTATTAACAATTATCTGACGATTTTTTAGGCAAATTTTTCACTTTCCAAAAATTTGCGTCAGATAATTGTTAATGACAAATAAACTATGCAATATAAAAAAAAATCCTACGTACTTCCATAGACAATGTATTTTTCAATATATTTTCAACATTTCAAGTGAACCGGTTGAAAATAGCCTGACAAGGAACATCCCTCAGGTGACACCCTTCGATTTTGTTGAAATTTGAATATGTTATAAAGCACCGAAAAGTAAGTGATACGTATTTTTTTTATTCGCGGAAAAACGGTTTTAAGGGGTGAAATCACGCCATAATATAGGGGTGGTTCACCCCTTAATTTTTTTGCTGTCACTATAGTGAATTTTTCATTGCTTCGGATTAGAAGAATTTTCGGTTTTGTTTCATTAAAATCGGTGGACTCCTTATGTGTGAAACTACCATATTACCCCTAGATGCTTTTTTTCGAGGGGTGGTTTCACCCCTTAAAACCGTTTTTCCGCCGATAAAAAAAATACGTATCGCTTACTTTTCGGTGCTTTATAACATATCCAAATTTCAACAAAATCGAAGGGTGTCACCTGAGGGATGTTCCTTGTGTGTTATGTCACTGATATGTATGATAAACACCCTTTTTTGTAATCTTGATTTATTCTGTAGTTTTTCTGAAAAAAAAAATCCCCAAAAAGCATATTTTTGGCCTCTTGTATGGCCTAACCCCTTAACTCGCTATTTATAGACGAAAATGGTAGTTAAAAAAATGTCCTAAAAAATTGTAGGTCTGCGCCGTTGATGAAATCTCGGAGATGGATCATCCGAAACAAAAAAATCAAACGGTATTAGATTCAGTATGTTAATGACATATCATACGATTTTTATATATGCAAAAATAACAAAATGGTGGACATTTTTCGAAAAAAAAAACCCAAAAAACGTGTTTTTTTTCACACTTTTTGGCAAAAAAAGTAAATATCAAAATTTAAAAAATCCTTGATATGTGCTATAGCCATAGTTGTAAAGAATATGTAGTTAAAATTCCATAAGGATCGGTTCAGTAGTTTCGAAGATTTTATCAACAAGCCGTCGAAAAACGCGTTTAAAGTTTGTTTGGGTTACATAAATACATTAAAAAAATCTTTTTCACGTATTTCGAAAGTGTATTAAGTGTAACAACTTTTATATTGAAATGTATAATATAAACTTATCAAAAAATGCATGTAAATACCCTTTTTTAGCGTCTAAAGTGAGATGACCCCTTAATTACGATAAGTTGTTCGGTCAAGAGGTTTGCACCTTAGCTCCCGCGAAGTTGACATAATTACTTGCTCAATGAGTTCGGCAATGTACTTTTTTGCGAAAAAAGGTAGACAATGCGAGGGGCGGCCGTGTTCGGAGTATTTATTTTCGGCGACCAATTGACATTTCGTAATTATTCGATCGCGTTTCGTGAGTATTCATTCAGTTTTGAAAAATTGACAATATACTGATTGTCTCAATTAGTGGACTATGACTACCATGCTTTATAGTTCTACTACTATTGTAAAGTGTATTCTTTGTACTTTGGGAAAAGTTCGTCGGGAAAGGGTTTCGATGTTTTTTGTCATACAAACGAGTACAAATAATTCTGTTGAAAAAATATATTTTCACCATAATTTTGATAAGTATAGACATGTGTGCGCAAAAAAATGATGAAAACTATTTTTTATATGAACACCGAATTTTTTATGATCTTCCAAAAATGAGCAGTGCATGAACATTTTCCATGGTATTGAAGTTTGCATCGTTGGAATGCAACGAAAATATTTTTTCCCGTACTGCTCAATTTTTTTGCACATTTAGCCTACAAAAATGAATGTAACATTTTGAAAGTTTTTTTAACCCTTCCTTGACACACTTATATTTGGCCACGAGTTTGACACACTGGGTCACTTTGACCCGGATAGTAGTTGATCCACTTGCCATTAACAACCCGCGGGCGGTTTTTATTTTAAAAAATCCGGAATACACTCGAAACATTTTCCAATATGTCTGCACAATTCAAATTCGGAAGGTATAAAATTGAATTCTTGTAAAAAAATGATTGAAAACTTTCAATTTTGGGAAAGTGAGCATTTTATTTCAAATTCTTCCGGGTTAAAATGACCCAATGTGTCAAGGAAGGGTTAAGGGGAGATGCCTTTAGGCGAGGAAAATATTGCTGCTTTTCATGATTTTTTTTAAGAGAAAACATTTCTTGACCATTTTTTTAGACTTAGGGTATGTTTTATTAATACTTTTCGCTGTAATACGGTTTTTTAAAATTAATAATTAAAAATGGTGAATGTGTGGCACGGTCTTCTAAACTAAATTTGGTACAAATCTTTCTAACCTTATTGTCTTAAACATGACCCTAAATGTTCATGAAAACTAAAAAAAAAGTGTTTATTTATTGCACAATGTAGCCATTTTTTTCGGAAAATTCAATCTTTTTGCTTCAAAACGTACCATTTCATCGGTTTTCAACATTTCTCACTTTTTCTTGGTTCATATTCTGCGTATGAGTGTTAATGAAATAATAATCTTCGTTGCTTTTTTTTTTCAGATTAATCCCACTGACGCTACGTGTCACGCCGTCTGACAACATCCGCCGCAACCCGTTTAGAAGACCATACCTCCGTCATTTTTAAACATTAATATTAAAAACAACCATGTAACAGCCAAAAGTGGTAATAACACATACCCTGAGCCTCAAAAATGGTGAAGAAATCTTTTGTTTAAAAAAAAATCATGAAAATCAGCCATTTTTTCCTCGCGCAAAAGTATCCCCCTCCCCTTAATAGAGATTCACAAACTAAGGCTGCAAAGAAAGAGTTTAGAAAATCATTAAAAAAAAGTTTAAGACTTTCCGTTGCTTTCCAATAATGATAACTTCAACAGCATCATTTTCCCGAGACCGACAACCGTGATTTTTCAATCCGTACGGAATCATTTTCGACTGATAATCAGTGTGAATTGTTCTGGCGCTTCTACATATTTTAGCTCGTTACAAGAATCTTTAATTGTTTTTTTACTCCAAAAACAGGTCTTTCGTTTTCATCCTTATCAGAACAGTCGGTTGAAAAACAGGAAACTTTCTACCAACTTTGTATCCTATACTTTACGCATTTTGCAAATTTACTTTGCATGAATTTATAAGCGATTCCGGTTCAGTTTGTTTGGGTTTGTGTGAACTTTTTGCCAAAAAGTCTCGACGATTTGCGTCACGCGTAATGTCGACTATGCAAACGTTGAAATATGCACGGTTGGAAAGCAATGAGAATGAGTTTTTCAAATTTCCCAGCATCTTTTTGCACAGACTACGAAAGTAACTCAAGTATTTTTTGGGAATTCTCACTGAAGCCTCTATAAGCTAAATTTGCAAAAACAAATGATTTTGCCCAATACAACAAAAGTCTTCGCGTTTCATCACCAAAAATAAAATAAAACAGCAGCCTTCAACCGAATGATTAATTTTATTCCATGTTTCCACCAGCCGATTCTACTTATTATTTTTCGTTCTATTTTTGGCGATAAAACGCAAAGACTTCCTTGCCAACCTAATAACAAAATTAATTTTATTCCACATATCCACCATCGGATTCTACTTATTATTTTTCATACAATTTTTGGTGATAAAACGCATAGACTTACTTAGGCCAGCCTAATCACAAAATTAGGTTGTAATTTATAGCCCAAACAAACCTAATAACTTATTAGGCCAGCCTAATCACAAAATTAGGTTGTCATTTATAACCCAAACAAACCCAAACAATCCCAATATCTTATTAGACCAACCTAACAACAAAAAAATGAAGAAAAAAAAGAATCTCCGTTGCGTTCCAACGATGCAAATTTCAACTATAAAATTGCGCAAATATTTTTTCGGCGTTCAAGAAGACGGTGCGTTCCGATTTTATAATAAATACAATCCTTTCCTCGACGATCATTGGTCATTTGAACGTTCGTCGTTGCGTTTCAATGCCAACGCGTAGTCCTGTGGTTTCCTAAAAATATCGTCGATTTACCATGGACCAGCAAGGTGCATTGGGTACGTGCTTTGCCGGATTCGAGTTTGACCGTCTGGACAAAGATTTGCGAGAAGGAGTGCGACAGGTATGCTGGACAGAGGATATATACATAGATATATATATATACACATATAAACGTATATAAAACGGAAGTTTCATTCAATATTCACATATACCTACACACATATATATATATGAATATGTAAGTGGGATTTTATTATGCATGGGGTGGGTGCGCGTTACCGAAAGCCGAGATGTGACTCGTACAGGAAGCGTTGCGGATGTCAGGCCGTTTCTCGCGGTGTGACCGCCATGACGTCCGAGTGAACCGTCCTCCGGATTATCCAGCTCGTCCAAGCCCTCGTCCTCATCCCCGGAAGAGTCCTGATCATTTTTTTTTATTTTTCGTTCGTTTTTTTTTCCATTCGTCCGATATTCGCAATTCCCGACGAAAGTTCAGTAATAAAAAGGGGACATTTTTGTTCAAAACAATCATAGGAAGAGAAAATAATTATTTTCGGAAAAACATAAGGCAGGATTACCCGAGATTGAGGATGGGGAAAGGATCGGTGGTTTTTTTTTCAAACGTAATTGGACGCATTCCAATTTTCGATCGGACGAAAATTTAGTCATGGTTTTTCGCAGGCGTTTTTTTAAACGGCATGGTCCAGGGTCGTTGAGATCCAGAGGCATCCGAAGATCGTGGAGAAGCAGCGTCCATGAGGAGGGGGAAGGGAGAAGAGACGTTACCAGATTAGTAGCTCGTGCCGCGAGAGTTTAATTTAAGATTCGTTCGGGGTTATATGCGAGAACGAAAATGGTTAACGAGAGAGCCGTTTCGACGGTGCGAGTTTAAACGACGATCCTTAAGGGCCTCGTTTCACGCGGGACTATTTACGAGAGAAGTCGCCTCGATCGAACTTCGCGAGACTTCGCCCCGAGGAATTGAAAAAAAAAAGAGTGCAATGAGTCTCGTGGAGAACGAGGGGAAAAAACACAACACTTTACGAGGTTTCGTAACCGGGGTCGCCCTGGTCGACGTCTCGTTAAGGCCTTAAGCCACAGTTACGGGTATAAAATCATGTGCGAATTTAACAATTTTTTTCGTACGAAAAAGTGATTCACTCGTAAAATTAATTACACATCTATTTGGTATGAATATCAAGCTGCTAGAATTTTTTTTTTTCGATCTACAAAATTGCAGACTACTCGAAACTTCTCGAAACAGCTTTTTCCAATTGGCGTGACCAATAACTTCAACAAATTTCACTCGATTTACTTCAAATTTAAAAGGTACGTTCCTGATTGCATTTCGCAGAGAAGTACGCACGGGATTTCCGATTAATCGAAAACTTTTCATTTTATGAGCAATTTATGGGCAGTTATAACGAAATTTTTCACCGAAAATTCATTTCTTAAGTTCAAATACCTACAACTTTTGAATAAAACAATATTTTTCAAATTCCGTACGTACTTCTCTAGGTATTCTGATGTAGATTGACGAGAATTTTTGTTTTTTGTTCTAGGTAAAAAATTGTGGATGCTAAATGTCACGCCGCGGAGCGCTTAAAAAAAAGATAACAAAAGAAAATATTAGTAGTCCATTTTATACATCGAAAAAAAAATAATTCTAACAGCTTGACATTCATACTAAATAGATGTGTAATTAATTTTATGAGTGAATCACTTTTTCATACGAAAAAATTGTTAAATTCGCACATAATTTTATACGCGTTACTGTGGCCTAAGGCCTTAATTCACACGACCACTTCGGACGAAGATAAAATAAAAAAATCTTCCATCTTCATATACGTTTGATTCAAAATCTTCACGATTCGTTTTGACTCCAGAGGAGCGTTCGAATCACGGGGAAAAAAATTGTCGCGTTTTTACGATTCTGTCAAGCAGTGCGCACTTTTCGGGTTTTTAAATGTTTTTTTTTTATTTTTCAAGTACGACGTGAAATTTGTAATTTTTTTGTTCGTTTAGAATTTCCGTACCTGAAAAACGACAAGGTACTGGAACATGCTCGAGACACACCGCGGTCCGTCGACCGGCACATTATTTCGAACGCCAGAAGGATCGGGAAAAGGTTAGAGAACGTTGGTATCGCCAGGGGCAACGCGTAAACAATATTCGAGTGCGAGTCGATAATAAAGTGAGTTAGGGCCGCGGCCGAGGCAACTTTCTATATATTCGTACAGGGTCGTTGCACCGGGTAATTTCGTCCCCAGCGAAATTTTCATTTTTCTCGCCACCTTCTAACGAATTTGCGCTGCAAAAGCGGCCTAATGCGTTTCAGCCGGCGGGAAGTAGAATTGCGCAGCTTGATGGGTGCCCGTGTAATTATATCGAATTAAGGGGTAAGGCCACTAGAAATTTCAAAAAATCCATTTTTTTCTTAAAGGATGCCTTAATATCTTAAAAATGGCGTACTCAAAGGATTAAGGTGGGAAAAATGTCTAAATACTTCTATTTTTAATTTTGGCGCAGCCCCTCTCACAAGAAACATCCCTCACGTGACACTCTTCGATTTTGTCGAAATTTGGATATGTTATAAAGCACCAAAAAGTAAGCGATACGTATTTTTTTATCGGCGGAAAAACGGTTTTAAGGGGTGAAACGAACCCTCGAAAATAGGGGTGTTTTTCGTTTTTCGTCGATAACGTTATCGTTCTCATCTACAATGTATAGTGCACAAAAAAAATAAACATTGTTGCAATTTGAAATTTTTTAATATCTCGTACCGTTAAAACGTTATCGACGAAAAACGAAAAACATCCCCATTTTTGAGGATGCGTTTCAGCCCTCAAAACCGTTTTTCTACCGATAAAAAAAATACGTATCGCTTACTTTTCCAATCTTGACCGATTGACTTGAAATTTTAACTGCATATTCACAATTACATTCTGCATAGAAGTACGTAGGATTTCCTCGAAATATTACATAGTTTTTTTTATAAACAATTATCGTACGATGTTTTTTTAGAGAATTTTGAACTTTTATTTAAAAAACGCGCGGTTTTTGCAAAAAGCGATATATTAAAAAAATCCTACGTACTTCTGTAACTATTCACATGTATAATCGAAAAAAAATTTCATTCACTGTAGATTAAAAATTGCAGATGGCGTTGTTCCGGCCGCGCGCCTACGAAAAAAAGGCTTCGTCGAAGAAAAGCTGTGCAGCCGCCATTTTGTTTTATATTTATTTGGAAAAAATAGTTCATACAGTTTATGATATGTACAATAAAGGACCATTTTCATAATTTTGAGTTATTCCATTGTTCTCGCTAAAAAAAATCTCCAATTATACTTATTTTTTCCCCGCTACAGTGGCCTGACCCCTTAAAACTCATGTCGAATTATTCAACGATCTGAAACTTTGACGGTTCCAAAAGTTTTCGAATCAATTTGTTGTTCGCTAAACGACAGTATTTTGCAGGCGGCGATGATTATGGATGACGTTGAAGTTCGCATCGTTGGAATGCAACGAAAGTCAATTCGTTTCGATTGATCGATTTTTTTGGCTGTGAAAATCACTCAAACATTTGTACGTAAGTCAAATTTGCAACGATGCTGAAGTTTGCGTCGTTGGACTGCAACGAATTTAATTTCTTTTGGCAGATTTTGCGAACAAAAGTCTTTTAACCATTTTTAAGATATTTAGTTGGCGATCGACATTATAAATCTCTAAAAAAGATCATCTATAATAATAAAAATATCGAAAATGAAATGTAAAGCGGAACTTTCGTTGCTTTACGATGCAAACTTCGACACCATAATTTGTAGTCGAGGCAATTCTTTCCGGTTGTTCGATTTTTTTGGCTATGCAAATCACTCAAACGTTCGTACGTATTCTTATTAGCGATTGTCGACCTTAAGGTCGGAGCCTGAATTAGAAGGTCCGAAAAATCTTTTTTTTATTGCTTCAATCGATAGGTAAACTATCCAAGAATATATTTACAAAGTTACAGAGGCCAATTGTAAATATTTTCGAAAATACAAGGCCAAAAGCAGAGGAGCGATTATTATTTGATATTTATATTTCCTCCTATTGAAAACTTTGAAGCGCGTTTTCTCTCAGATTTCATTTTCACGATTTTTCCAAATTGGCGGGCGTGATAGCAAAAAAACTAAACGACCTATTGAATCAAACCAAAGTTTATTTTGTTCAGTATGAAAATCTCTTCTAAGTGAATTAGAAAAATCGTTGAAAAAGTATTTTTAAATAATTTTTGTAGCACGTTAAAGTGTTTTTTTTAAACACATTTTTTTTCAAACCTTGGAAAAATTATAATTTCACGATTTTTTCAGCTTTTTCTTAATTCACCCAGAAGAAAAATATATCACAATTGAAAATTTTATTGGTTTTTTTGTTTCAGTCAATAATTACGAGCTGCATCTTTCCCGCCGATTGGGGACTGCAGTGGCAAGACGCACATGGAATAGGCTGATAAATCTGCAGTCATTTGTGTTTCATGTTGAAACATTTTTTTATACATTTCAAATATACACGAAAAGATACCTCAACGGTTACTGGGTTCAGTTGTTTTTTTCCCTTCTAAAAAAATTCCCGAAAAAACGCTTTTTTCGACCTTTTAATTCAGGCTCCGGCCTCAATTTGTAAGCAAAATAAGGCTTTGGATAAGCATAGAAATAAATAAATGAAAATTGAAGCAAAAAATCGTTGCATTCCAATGATACAGAGTTCAACGTCATTAATCTATCTATCTATCTATCTATTTATCTATATATATATATATAAGGCAGAGTCCTGACTGACTGACTCATCATCGCCCAGCCTAAACCGCTGAAGGTAGAAACGTGGCATTTGGAGAGGGTGTTAATTTTATATTGGAGGCATCGTTTAAGAAGGGATTTCTCGAAATTCAACCCCTAAGGGGGTGAAAGGGGAAGGCGGAGTTTTTATGGGAAATAATATTTTTATGGTCAAATTTACTTGAAAGTTAGTATTAATGGTCTGTGACACAATTAATGGAACACGTATTTTGGCGTTTTTCCAAAAATTCAACCCTTAAAGGAAGAAAGGGGGTGGCAAAGTTTGTATGGAAATTTCCAAAAATCTGGTCGTGTTTACTTGAAATTTGGTATTCGTGCTTCTTGACACAATTAATAAAACACGTCTTTCAGCGTTTTGAGAAAATCAACCCCTAAGGCATTGGTTTTAAAGTCCCCCCCCCCCCAAAGTAGGGCGTCACGATATACAGGGCGCGTTAATATCGGTAAAGATATGACCGGGGGGCGCGATCATTTCCTTTTTTGCAAAAAGGGAGCGTTATAAAAAAAGTTTTAGACCTTCTGCCCTAAGGGGAACAAAGGGGTGGCAAAATTTGTATGGAAAATTAATAAAATCTGGTGAGAAGATTTACTTAATACTTAGTAGTATTAATGCCCTTCAACAAAATTAATAAAATACGTATCTTAGCGTTTTTCGAAATTCAACCCCTAAACGAAAGGGGGGTGGCAAAGTTTGTACGAAAAATTGAAAAAAAGGGTAAAATTTACTTGAAACTTAGTATCAATGTTCTTCCACACTATTCTACGTGTTCCGCAATGAAACATATTTGACGTATACAATTTTACTTCGAAACTAATTATTTCACATAACCGCAACAACTTTTGCTGCCTACTGGAGCAAATTCCATTTTCGTGAATTATTTCAGATCTTCAAGCCAAATGTTCGCAAGAATGGAGCAGGGGGTGCTCCACTGTGACAGATCGAAACTGCAAGTGTCTCCCAGTGGCTACGAAGCCCTAAAACCTGAAATGTACCCTTGGGAGTCCAATGCGATAATTCACTTTTCCACAACGATCGATTGGAGTGCAAGGAACAACGAAGTTGATCAAAAGTCAACAATCCCCTCAAAAGTCATCGAAACTGTATCCTCTGATCACCGATTTCTCTCGCACGAACAAAAAAACACAACACAACATTTTCCCTCAGCGAGTCATTCAAAGTTCGGTCAAAAAATGTTTCGCTTCCGGGTAACAATATATCAATGAAAAAAAACGTGGTTAAAAAAACGGAAAATATTGGAAAAAAGAACTCACCTTTGCTCTTTGGTTCGACAGCATGTTGTTGATCTGTGGTGGAGGCATGGATTTCGGTATGAGGTCCGGATTGAGCGCGAGGATCGCATCGATCTCCACCTGGAACGACGAAATCGACGAGACTCGACGTGAGTTGCGATCGCGACCAACGCGAAACGCTCGATAACACAACGAGACGAGAAAGAGAAATGAAAAAAAATGTGAACCTTTCGTCGTGGTATCAAGCTGTGTGATAACATGTCGATCGTATCTCGTTGATTAGGAGAAGAGAAGAAAAAAAAGGCTAGTGCTTTCTCGTTAGTTGTGATTATTCGCGACTCCAAATTCACTCATTATAGTGCTCTCGCTGGAGTTAGCTACGAATCAGTCTCTTGATTTTTCTTATCAACGTGCGGGACCGCGACACGTTGGCCTGCGGTCTCTATTTTTTGGTCGATAGACGGGATAGATCGAGGAGCGATTTAATTTCCAGAGTCTCGACGCGCACAGGTCCCGTCATCAAACTGTGTGCGACTTGTACGAAGAAGTCCGTCGAAAATAGAATCGCGCTCCCAATTGCCGGGGACGCAGGTTGCCACTCTTTGGCGCATTGCATAAGAACTCGTAGAGCTTTGAAAATAGAACGGCTAACCATGACCTAGGGGAGCCGCGCGAATGAAATATGAGGGAGAGCGAATAACGAACAAGGAAACGTATACGAAAGTCCATCGTTTCGGAGATCTACTGATTTATCGTACTACTCCCGGAGTGCCTTCAGACACAACGCGATACCCGGTGGCAACGTCAGCGATTTTTGGCGAATGATTTTTCGTGAGTAGACCGCAGTGAACTGCATTTTAGTAGACTATTAAGGGCTTACGTGGGTTTGAAAATTTTGAAAATCCATTTTTTTTATTTTATTATTCAATGGTACAATTTGTCTAGAATATTCTCTCAAAGTTTTAAGGGGTCTTCTCACTTTAGACGCTAAAAAGGCTATTTTCATGAATTTCTTTGGATAGGTTTATATTATAGATACTGATATAAAAGTTGTTACACTTGATAAATACACTTTCGAAATACGTTTAAAAAACAATTATTTATTCAAGTCGCGAGGTTTTAGATTCAGTATGTTAATGGCAATAGCGCATATCATACGGTGTTTGATATATGCAGAAATAACAAAATGGCGGACATTTTTCGAAAAAACAAAACAACGTGTTTTTTTTCGACGTTTTTGGACAAAAAAGTAGACATCAAAATTTTTGAAAATCCTTGATATGCGCTATAGTTATAGTTATAAAGAATATGTGGTTAAAATTTCATAAGGATCGGTTCAGTAGTTTTTATCAACAAGCCGGCGAAAAACGTTGTTTCGAAAAAAACGCGATTAAAGTTTGTTTGGGTTACAGAAAATTTCAAATGTATTGCGAGTGTATTATTAAGTGTATTTATTAACTTTTAGAAGTGTATTTATTTATTGTTGTGTGTGTCTTTATTTATCCGTTTAGTGTGTGTATTTATTTATTTATTTAGAAAGAGTATTAACTTTTATATCAATATCTATGATATAAACCTATCAAAAAAATTCGTGAAAATAGCATTTTTTAGGGTCTAAAGTGAGAAGACCCCTTAAGGGGTTACCACCACTTGCGATTTTGATAAAATCGATTTTTTTATTGCATTTTTTTGAAGTGCAATTTGAAGTGCAGTTTTTTTTTATGCCCGGAATAGATGACCCTATGTAAGTTTACAAAAAAAAATATTTTCTTCGTGTAAACTAAAATTGAAACTTTAAACGCGTTTTTCTGAAAATGGCATTTCTGAAGTCGGTGACCAAGATTACTCGAACACTAATGAACCGATCTTCTTGAAATTTTGCAGGCTTATTTAATACATAAAAATGTAGTCTTTAATCGTTCGATTTTTTTTTTTTTCGAAAAAAATGGCCGTTTTATAGCCAAAAAACGGCCGTTTTTTTTTTCGTTAAAATCGAACCATTAACTTTGACTGTCCGCCATTTTGTGAAAAATGAATATTTTTTAAAATCCTTCGATTAAAGACTAGTTTATACTTATATTTGACTAAATCCATCCGCATTTTTTTTTCAGATGATCCACTTCGCCGCAATGTTGGTCACCGCAAACCGTGTATATAAAAACATTATTTCATTGACGGCCATTTGCCACTAAACAATGTAATATTTTTCAATAAAAAAATTACTGAAAGTTCTTCAAGATGTGTTCTTTAAGATGGTATGTTGATCGATTAAAAAAGTTTTGTAGTTTTCTTTTAAAAAATTCATGAAAAAGGCCTTTTTTGCGCTACGAGTGGGGGTAACGCCTTAAGTCAATCGGAGTAAACGTATAGGACAGAGAGCCTTTGGGAATTCCCCCCATTAGGAAAAACTGGCCGGGAGCGACGCAGGCATTTCGCATTTTTCTCAAAACACTTTTTTTGAATTCGGTGGACACAATTTCTCAAAAACGAATGCACCGATCTTATTGAAATTTTGCACGCTTCTTCAAAATACCATCAACTAGTGATTGAACGAAGGTTTATTTTTCGATTACAACTAATTTTACAAGGCTGTACGTAGAGTAAATTGTACCAAAAATTGAACTATTTTGCATACAACTCTGCCAAAAGTCCAAATTTCAATTTTTTAAAAATCCTTCGTTCAATCACGAGCTATACTTATCTACTAACAGAAAAAATTGGTTTTTCAATTTCAGATAAAGCTATCATGAGTTATCCTGACCACCAAGAGGACTTGCTCTTTTATGTGCTTAACATTTTGAATAAAATAATTTATATATTATTTTATATATATTATTTCCATTATATATTATTATTTCTATTATATTATTTCTATTATTTATATATTATATATACTTTAAGGGAGGACACCACCGTGAAATGTTTAAAAAATCGTTTTTTGGGTAACACTTCAAAAAAATCCCTTGAACCTTCGAAAATATGATGCATATTCGTTTATAACTGAAAAAAAAAGTTTTAACGTAGTTTTCCAGCTATTTTTTAGGGGAGTCTCCGAGCGCTGAAAAGCGCCTTTGGCAATGCAACGCCGGTAGACGCGGTTCTCGACTCTTGTAAGCCTTATCGCATCTTTGGGGAAAAAATTACCGACTCGAAATAGTTTTATTTTCTACCAATACGTGGCATTAGATTGTGGAAAAAAAATTCATCTGCTGTATCGTGTATAAAATCGATGAATTCAACCCGTTTTTCTCAAAACCATGTTTTTGAAATCGGCACGCAGCAGAACTCGAACGATTTTCGTCCAAACGACTTGAAATTTTAACTGTAACATCTTAGATTGCTTTAACAGTCGAGTACGAGCGCTTTTTTCGATTGATTGAAAATTGTAAAAAATCTATCACTTTTTCTATGAAAATTATGATAGAAAAAACGCATTTTTTTCAAACTCGTCTCTATTTTTTTTCCATTATTTTTCAATTTCCCCCCGTACTTGACTGCTAAAACTAATATAATTGACGATTGTATTCTTGCATTCTTTTGACAAATAACTTTTTTTTACATACTTCAATATATATCTAATATCATAAAAATCAGCCATGTTTTCCTCGTTTAAAGGTATGCCCCCCTTAAGCAGGTGAACAGTGGCTAAGTAAAAAAGAGTTCCACTAGGACACTGAAGACAATTAATTAATATTAATTAAGACACTTAATTCAATATTAAGACATTCCTTTCGCGGAAGCCGTAAATTTGAGGAACGATAAACTGGAATAAAAGAATTCGCGCAAATTTAGTAGATTTAGACATTTGTACATTTTCTTTAAAAAGTCGCGGCAACGGAAATTCTTTTGCTAGTCACATCTCTCAAAGTTTTATCATAAATATTTTCTTTAAACGTTCGGTGACCTCCTGTTTACGATGTTGAAGTTCGCATCGTTGGAAACCAACGAAAGATAAATCTTTTCAATTGTTAACAATTTTTTTGCCTGTGAAAATAACTCAAACCTTTTCACGTATTCTTGTTGGAGATCTATGGCTTCAATGTGTGAAAAAAAACTCTGGATAAGCCTAATAATAAAGAAATGGAAAAAGAGAGAAAAAATCGTTGCATTCCAACGATGCAAACTTCAACGTCATTCCTGTTTGGATTGTCTTTCCGGAATCTTTAGAATTTTTTACACGCGTCGAGCAGCTTATACCAGACATCTAGACTTATTTAGTGTACAAATTATTAGATACAAATGTGGCCAGCGTGTCATGCCCATTAAGTGCCGTATAAACTAAACGACTTTTAGAGTTGTCATTTTTTGTTAAAAGTTCGGTACCTTGGCTTGAAATTTTACCAGTATACTGGGACGTATTTTTACTTTGTTATAGACAAAAATCAGTAAATTGTTAAATATTCGGGCTGGTGGAAGGACTACCTCAATAGTATGACAAAGTAAGACAAAGTGTAATTTTGCAAGTGTAAATAAACATTGCTCGATTCTGGGATTTGCAATCTGTAAAGTATTCAGACGGGACCAGTTTTTACTGACATTGATCGACTGGAGGAAAAATTTTACACGACGTGTACGATGTATTTAAAAAAAAGCAAGTTTGTTGCTACAATGTCACGATCGACTGAACTTCCAGATGATTTGTACTCGCGCGAAGCTCGCGGATTTCACTGTCTTTTCGCCCAGGTCACGTAACAACTTAGCGTGGCTTATAAATGGTCCCGAATGCAGGACATTACCATTTTGATTGAAAGTGAGACCTCTGCAGACTATTTATGATTTTGTAGTTTGCATCGTTGGAGTGCAAGGAACGTTAGTTTTAATCGAAGCCCTCCGTTTTTTGCCTTATTATCATCACATATTGGTGATCTAAATTAGGAATAAAATTGATTTTTTCATCATGATAAACATGAAGAAACAAAAGAATAAAAAAGATTTTCCGTTTCACCGATGGAAACTTCATGGATGTGATTAACTGCTGCCGTTAATTACGGAATTTTTATTAAGGGAGGACACCACTGTAACTGCCCATTTTCGATAAATTTGAAATTTGCATCGTTGTGACACCATGAAAATCGATTCTTTTCAATTGTTCGAATTTTTCGGCTGTGAAAACCACTCAAACGTTTTTACGCATTCTTCTTAGAGTTTACGACGACAATTCACAAAAAAGAAGGCTTTAGATAAGCATAAAAGTAAAGGAATGGAAAATTAAGAAAAATATCTCATTTCTAATAAGATCTCATGAAACGTCATCATTTTCGACCGTTTTCTTTGGATTTTTTTGAAGAAAGGAATAAAATACATGTTCAAAAGAAATTTTAGGCTTTATTAGGTATATATTGAAGTATGTTAAAAAAAAGTATTTCCTATATTTTTACACTCGGTAACTGCTATTGTTACCAACGTCATTTTAATCCTCGAATCCTCCGGAACACGGTACGGTTTTTGTTTCGGTATTCATGTCATTGGGGAATGCGAACGAACCTGAACAAGAGAACGGCCATGACGCCTTATTCGAAAGAAACCACGCTGGACCTGCCGACTTTGGATTTATTTATTTAACCCAAATAGCTGGTGGCCTTGCTTGGGTTCTCGAATACTCGCGTCTGTACGCAGTATCAGGGACATACGCAAAAGATTCAGCAGCAATCTAATAATCAAGTACGCACTCGTACTACCGTAAATTGGATGATTGAAGAATATTGAACAATAGATTACAATGTGTGATGTTCGCAAAAGTGGATTAACGTGTCGCAATAAAATCGTACACGTTACTAAAATTGTATAGCAAGTTAATGAAACAATGAAGAAAAAATTATAAAAAGTGTTGCACTGAATAAATTCAGAATACATAGACGTTGAAAATATATTCAAGAAATTATTACACGTTAGTAATACGTGTAATAATTTGTGTAATACGTCTGTAATATTTTTAATATTATTATTGTAATATTTATAATATTATTGCAATATTGTAATATTTGTAATATAAACTGTGTAATAATTCAATTGCATGGAAAGTTAATAACAATGCAGAAAAAATCATAAAAAATGTTCCATCAAATAAATTTCCAAGACATAGACGTTGAAAATATATTTAAGAAATTATTATTCGAAAAATACTCTGTGACCGAAAGGACAATAAATAATTTCATTGACACGTAAAAAATTAAGGGGTGTCCTCACTTTTGATGCTAAAAAAGGCCATTTTAATGAATTTTTTTGATAGCTTTATATTATAGATATTGATAGAAAAGTTATTACAGTTAATAAATACACTTTCGAAATACATTAATTTTTTTAAATGTACTTATGTAACTCAAACAATTTTCAAACGCGTTTTTCTCGAAACAACGTTTTTCAACGGCTTGTTGATAAAATCTTCGAAACTACTGAACCGATCCTTATGAAATTTTAACCGCATATTCTTTACAACTATAGCTATAGCGCAAAACAGGATTCTTTTGAATTTTGATATTTACTCTTTTTTGTCAAAAACGGTGAAAAGCACGTTTTTTTTTGTTTTTTCGATAAATGTTTGCCATTTTATTTTTGCATATATAAAAAATCGTACCATGTGCGCTATAGCCATTTACATACTGAATCTAAAACCGTTTGATTTTTTGTTTCGGATGATCCATCTCCGAGATTTTATCAACAGCGCAGACCTACAATTTTTTTAGGACATTTTCGTATATAAATAGTGACTTAAATAAATAAATAAAATTTAAATGTACTTCGAAAGTGTATTTATTAAGTGTAACAACTTTTATATCAATATCTATAATATAAACCTATCAAAAAAATTCATAAAAATAGCACTTTTTAGCGTCCAAAGGTAGAAGACCCCTTAAAAAAGAATGTTGCTCGACCACGACGTTGAACCCTTCATCATAAATGTTTTTCTGTGTTTGACATAATAAATAATGATATTGAAGTTTGCATCGTTGGAATGCAACGAATTTTTTTCGCATTTTGTCCTTTATTTTTATTATTTTTCTATTCGTTTGCAGATCTACGTTGTAGACCCCTAACGAGCATTCTGAAAAACCGTTCCAGTGATTTTCGTAGCCTAAAGCCGATGAAAAAAATGGCCATTTAAAAAAAAAACAATTTTTATCACATTTCGACTAGGCAAACTGCAGCATCGTAATAAATACTCGATCCTTTTGAACATATGAGACTGTTTTATGTGATGATGTTTCGGTTTGGATAATTGGAAATCAATAGATTTTTTTTAACCATTTTTTTTCGTTCACAAAAATCACCCGAGGATTTTTTTATGATCCTCATTACCGATCTACAGTCTAAATCTGCAAGAAAATATTTTAAAAGCTAAAGAAACAAGGAAAATGAAAAACGTATTTTCGTTGAATTCAATGTATGCAAAATTCACCAGCATCGTTGGACGTCAACCCATTTTGAGTTTACAATTTGTCGTTCCTTTCAGTCGTTTATTTGTGCACGTTCGAGCAGATGAGTGAGTTGTACTCTCGTGAAGCCGATTAATTTTTTTGAATCAATAAACTTTTCATGACTCACCTCTTTCCCCTTCGTTTCTCCCTTTTCGAACCATTCTACAGTCACGCTCCTTTGCTCCCAATTGACACCAGACACAATTGCCGAGTGAACGCGACCTGGGTACCAACGACAAAAAGAAAAACACTCGCGATTAATAATTGATAACAAATGAGAGAAATAATCGCGAATAAAAGGATAAAAGTGTGCGATGTAAAAGTTAATGATTTTCTCGCCGTTATGGGAGAAAATAATAATGCGTACGTATTACATACATATATCTACGCAGGTATACACTTATATGTGTACAGCCACTAATTTCGTGGGAGAGTAATGCATGAAATTAGATATTTTCGCATAGTTTTGAAATCGAGGGGTATCAACAAAGCCATTGGACGAGCGCGTGGTGTAATTCGAGAGTCTCGCTACTGGGTTTGTTTCGCGTGCTAAATTAGTATCTAATTTTAGGGGGCATCTCCGGAATTCAACTGCTAAGTGGTTATTCCGCGGGCACGACTGCGCGTCACGCTCGGTGATTCGACGTCGGTTTTTTTTGCTTCGAAAGTGAACAATGAATTTCGTACGGATCGAAGTTGTGCACGATTTATTTTTGCACGCGGTGCGCTCCCTCATTTTTTTTATCGATCAAACAAACTCGTGTGAAAATAAATGGACTAAATTACACATTAACGTGTGGGTGGTTTATTTTTAAAGCGTTTTTTTTTTTGTCTCGATGTTTGTTTCTGAAAAAAAATCAGCCTTTTCAGAAAGTGAAAAATATAAATTTTTTTCAATTATAAACATTGTATACAATTGTTTAAAGCGTGCAGGAAGAAAGTTACATCGCTCGTAACTTTTGCCGTTTGTTGACTGCTCCCTGAGGAACAATTTCAACAATTAGGCATCACGGTACTGAAGTTTGCATCGCGGGAATCGAACGAAACTTCGATATTTATTGTTTTATTTATTTATCTGGTAATTGGCGAAACATGGCGAATATTGGGCGTGCAATTTTTTTCGAGGTTTTATTTCTTTATCTGGACATTACGTACCGAAAGTTAGGCGGGAATTTTTTTGGAGGTGTCTTACCGTATGGAAAACGTAGAATATTTGAGGGGTACGTGGAAAAAAATTTTGAACGAATTTGAGTTTTTTTCAACTAGAAAAATACAATAAAACTTGTTTCTATAGCAACTAAGCTGATGAAAAGTTTCTGAAAGATACAAAAAGGAATTTGCGACGCTTTTTATGGATCTGAAGTTTGCATCGTTGGATTCCAACGAACTATTTTTATTTTTATAAATTTTTCTATTTTTTTCGTGTATATTTCGTCTCTAAAATATTTGTGGACGCCCTATAAAACGTTAGAAAAAAATTGGTAAGCCAGTGTCCACCCTTATTGAGGGGTTGAAAGTAAGAAGTGTGCATCTCTGGGTGTACAGACACTAATTTTTTTTGCATTATAAATTCCGAGTGCTTACGCGAAGCCACGAAAAATGATTTATAAAAATTGAGGAGTCCGCATTCGAAATAATTACTCTTCATTTTAATGATAATCAAAAATGTTTCCCCACACTTAGGTCACAGATCTCTAAAACCAATTTTGAAAACTATTTCTGACGCGAAGTCTGCATAGTTGGTCTGCAACAAAAATATATTTTCTTCGTGTTGACGATTTTTTTCGGCACATTAAGGCGGGATATACATTTAGACAGGAAAAAAATAAGCAATATTGACGGATTTTTTAAACTAAGAAATAATTATTCTACAATTATAAAACTTTAGGTATACTTTGATAGTATATTTAAGTATACAGCGGCATGAAAATTGCAAAAAAAAATCGCAATTCCACGATGCAAACTTCAATATATTCAATAATGGAGTGCTGCATTTTTGGTTCGCCGATTCCAGCAAAATGTGTATCAAGTATATCGTTCAAGGTGGTCAAGAAAAAGTCTCTCATCCTGCCAGAAATTAAGTACCATTTTTATCAACTTTCGGAGCTCTCTCGACCTTCTCCTCGGCCTCTTTGCTCCCGTTGTTCCTCACCGAGGGTTTGGGTATCTGGGAGTACGTAATTTTCTTTTCAATATTCCGTGAGCCCTTGGCGTTCTTGATCGGCGCAATGGGAACGACGAAGCTGCAGGAGTTGGAATTTATCTTGAAGTCTCGTCCGTGCGGAGGACTCGAAGGAACGGGTGTGCGACGGCCACATTTGTTTCTTCCCACGACAGATGAATTCCCAAAAATTTGCGACTCCTCCCGTTCACTCGGACTTCCACTATTTTCAATCCCGACCACCCGAGACTTTTCTCGCCCCTCCGCGAGCCAAGTTCGTTCCAAATCTTCGGGATGAAGAATTTTTTCTTCTTTCGTCGCTTTCGAGGTATCCCCAATAAAAGCGTCATCGGTTTTCGTCGTTGGTCGTACTTTCGTTCCCGCGCCCACCGGGCTCCGATTTTCCAAGCCGCGAGGGTTTGGCGACCTGGTAAAATAGTGCGTTTTAACCTCATCGAATTTCTTTTCGCCGAGCCTCGAAATTATATCGTCCCCCGAGGAAAGCTTCGATTCTGCGTCATCCTCGAGATCGATCGCGGTGTGCTCCAAAACATCATCGCATCTCCTCCTCCCATCATCGAGGTTGTGCTCCTTTATCAGTGCGACGAGTTTGCTCTCACTGGCCTCGGCTTTAGTCGCCGATTGGACGCCCTTTTCATCCGCCTTCTGCTCTTCCGCCAGATATTTCTCATTTCGTTTCTTGCCCCTTGACCTTTTATTGTTCTTCCTGGAGGACTTTGCCTTGCCAAGATTTCGCGATTCATCAGCGGCACTCGAGCCGCAGACACACTTGCTCAGCCAATCCATGAGGCCCGTGCACCGCAGTGCCGTTCAAGAGGGCTTGATCTCCCGCTGAGATCGCAGCTTCGGTAGTTCGATTACACGATAGACTCGAGCCTTGTCATCGTTTATCGTCGACGAGGCGGAATCTGCGCGACTCGAGCCAGGAGGAGTCCCCGAACGCTATTGAGACGCGGCTCATGGCTGATCGTCGATGCGATCGTTTCTTCGGCGATCGAGGACTGCGGAAAGACAACCCGCGCAAAGCCGGACAAACCGGTAATCGATCTTCGATCGGCTTGGAAATGTCGCGAACTTTGGCAGCCGCGAACCGATCGTCACGGCACGATGATCACATTGTTCACATTCGTCCGATCCAACTTACCACCGCGCTTCGCGATCATCGAACCCAAACTTTTCACCGTAAAGTTCCGCGCGCGCGCTCGAACTTTCCGCAAGAAACGCTACGTAGGGTAAGATTCCCAATTATTGACACTTTAAGGGCCTAATCATTGACACTTTAAGGGCCTAATTATTGGCACTCTAAGGACCCAATTATTGGCGCTCTAATTATTGGCACTCTAAGGGTCTAATTATTGGCGCTCTAAGGGCCCAATTATTGACTCTTTAAGGGCCTAATCATTGACACTTTAAGGGCCTAATTATTGGCACTCTAAGGGCTCAATTATTGGCACTCTAAGGGCCCAATTAATGGCGCTCTAAGGGCCAAATTATTGGCACTCTAAGGACCCAATTATTGGCGCTCTAAGGGCTCAATTATTGGCACTCTAAGGGCCTAATTATTGGCACTCTAAGGGCCCAATTATTGGCACTCTAAGGGCCCAATTATTGGCGCTCTAAGGGCCCAATTATTGACACTGTAAGGGTCCAATTATTGACACTCTAAGGGCCCAATTATTGGCACTCTAAAGGCCCCATCAATTGCACTTTAAGGGCCCAATAATTGGCCCTTTAAGGGTCCCATTATTAGCACTTTAAGGGCCTAATTATTGGCACTTTAAGGGCCCTATTATTGGCACTTTAATCGCCGGTCATTAGCACTTTGAGGGCCCAATTATTGGCACTTTAAGGGCCCGATTATTGGCACTTTAAGGGCCCGATTATTGGCACTTTAAGGGCCCGATTATTGGCACTTTAAGGGCCCGATTATTGGTACCTTAAGGGCCCAATTATCGGCACTTTAAGAGCCTAATTATTGGCACTTAAAGGGCCCGATTATTAGCACTTTAAGGGCTCAAATATTGGCACTTTGAGGACCACTGTATAGGTAAAGAGAAGTGTCAATAATCGGCGAGGTGCCAAAATAAAGTCACTTTACCCTATCTCTCAACTTTGCACGAAAGGATAAAGGTACCACGGTGGAAACGCAAAGTCGACTGATGCCGAAATAGACGCACAATTCCCTCCAATTTCTCGGCTGGGCCGAGAAGAATTCACGACGCACTTCGCCGGTGTGTACTTGGAGGGGGAAGAAGGGTTCGGGAATTGGGGAATCGAGTCGGGACGCAAACCGAGTGGAAATAAAAACCGTGCAATGCCCGAGATCCCGAAAGAGAGGAGACTGGACCGGTTCTGCTTTTCCTTTTCTTCTTCTTTTCTTCCCTCTCCGTTTCTTTTTCGGCTCGCTTTCTTTCCACTCTCGCTCGGTCTCTCGCTCCTTTTTCCTGAGTCTACCCCGTTTCGGCCTCGTGATGCGATGTTTTGGAAAAGGGAGAGTAAATCTTTCCCGATCGATCGAAACGTGCGGACGATTTTATTGCGACGTACGACCGGTCAAGGCTGCGTGGATATTCGATACTCAGATACTAGAGACGAGAGAGTACATATATGTGCATATGTTTATACACGAGCGATCTCTGGCTGTATACGGCGCGAGTGGATCCAACGACTGGGCACGATCGACTGACGGAATCGTCGTTGCGTCGATTCATAAACGCATTTTATTACGACGCCCAATCACATCGCTGCGCGCTGGAACAATTTAACCCGGAGACCTCTCTCTCTCTCTCTCTCTCTCTCTCTCTCTCTCTCTCTTATCCTTTTTATCATAGGAAATTCTCCGTTGGGTATAAATATCCCACTTTTGTATACAAACAATGTTTTGCATCGATATCTTGTATCTTGCGATATGCCCGGATGGAGTTCTGAGTCACTGATTCGTCGCGAGTTGCATCGGCGATTAATGAACCCTTATCGTCTTATTTCGAGGAAATTTCTTTTTGTTTTAGTTTTTAGTGGAATTTAGTGCGACAATAATGGAAAGGAAATGAAGTTGGAGGTGTCACGATTTTACGCGTGGACTTGGACGTACTTCCGGCCACTACTGAATCGCCGGGTGACCCATAATCCAATGGTTGCTGGCTGACACAGAATTAAGGAGGGAGATTTTGGGTGAAGAAAAAATTTTCCTGATTTTCATGATTTTTTTTAAAGGAAAGATTTCTTTACCATTTTTTAGACTCAGGGTATACTTGATTACTACATTTCGCTGTTGCATAGTATTTTTTCGATTAATCTTTAAAAATGGCGAAGGTATGGCATGGTCTTGTAAACTCCATTTTCAAAACTGGCGTGACGTATAGCTGAAAAACTAATCGAGCGATTCCGACTATTAAATATATAAAAGCGCGGTACAGTAGAGGGTCGATTATCCGAATCAATTGGGACCGGGCGCCTTTCGGATGATCGAAAATTCGGTTAGCCGAACAGCAATGTTCCGTGGGCGAAAAAAAACGTTGATTCTTTCAATATGATAAAATATATATATTTAAAAATAGAATGAACTAATATGTTGATAATACGAGTACATTTTTGGTGAATTGCAAATAACCATTGTATCATTAAATGATATAGAACGAAGTTAAATATGTATTTAAAAGTAATCAACATTCGTACATCTTTGAGTTCTTATGTATTTATTTTTGAAAAAGTCGACGATTTTCTTACGCTTCACAACGGAAGCTCGTTTCTTTGCTGCCAAATCTCGACTGCTAGCGGAAAGCAAAGTGCGCGCGAGCGCGAACCGAGAAAGTGGAGGGGACGTACAACAATGTATACATCGTGCAATAATATATAGGGCGTAATCGTTCGAATAACTGAGCTTCCGGATGAACAAATTATTGTTTAGTTAATTGATATTTCGGATAAACATTCGGATAACTGACTTTCGGATAGTCGACGCTCTATTGTATTAAATATATAAATCCATTCTTTAGTGGGAGAAACACAAATTTGAAACCTGACAAAAATCTCAGCCATAGTTGTGTAGTTTTACGGTAATAAAACATACCCTAGGTTTCAAAAAATGGTGAAGAAACGGTCCTTTAAAAAAAAATCAGGAAAATCAGCTGTTTTTTTCTTCGCCTAAAGAAGACCCCTCTTAAGGGGTCTTCTCACTTTAGACGCTAAAAAGGCTATGTTCATGAATTTTTCTGACAGGTTTATATTATAGGCATTGATATAAAAGTTGTTATGCTTAATAAATACACTTTCGAAATACGTTAAAAAAATTATTTATTTAAGTCACTATTTATAGACGAAAATAGTAGTTTAAAAAATTGTAGGTCTGCGCTGTTGATGAAATTTCGGAGATGGATCATCCGAAACAAAAAAATCAAACGGTTTTAGATTCAGTATGTTAATGGCTATAGTGCATATCATACGATTTTTGATATATGCAAAAATAACAAAATGGCGGACATTTTTCGAAAAAAAAAAAACAAAAAAGTTTTTTTCACCGTTTTCGGCCAAAAGAAGTAAATATCAAAATTTAACCAAAATCCTTGAAATGCGATCCAGGATAGGTTCAGTAGTTTCGAAGATTTTATCAACAAGCCGTCGAAAAACGTTGTTTCGAGAAAAAACGCGTTTAAGGGGCTATGTTAGTGTGACACTTTAAAAAAATCAATTGTTTTTGTTGCCTTTTTCGACAGTTTATACTTTCAAGAATATGAGATCAGATTTTTATACTTTCAAGATTTATACTTTCAAGAATATGAAATGAGATTTTTCAAATTTTCTGACATAACTCAAAGAGCAATTATCCGATTGACTTGAAATTTGAACTGAGTACTCTTGAATGTATTTACTCTACAATAACGTAGGATATTTTTGATTGGATGAAAATTGACGATTTCGCATTGAAAAAAACGACCATTTTATAGGCAAGAAAACAGACTTTTTTCATAACTACGCCATTTTCTTAGATTTTGATATTTTTCGAAAATCCTACGTCATTGTACAGGAAATACCTTCCAGTTTGACGACATTTTTTCCTTTTTCGGCTTCAGCTACTCAATCGGCCGAAATCATGTCAGCAGTGGAGGAACTTTTTTTGGCACCTCCGAAAGCAGCGCATGAGTCGCTTGGATCTCAATATTTTTCTATGAAAAAATTATGTAATATAGGTCAAATATAGCCAAATATATTCTTAACTTTCCGAAACATTTATTTGCGTACTTTGCTTTCAAAAATTCCCGAAAATCACCCAAATTTTCAGCGTTCACACTGGTATAGGCCCTTAAGGGGTTACCCCCACTTGCGATTTTGAAAAAATCGATTTTTTTTATTGCATTTTTTCGAAGCATAAGTATCCGGGCCCATACTTCTGTATGGGCCCGGAATAGATGACTATGTAAGTTTACAAAAAAAAATATTTTCTTCGTGTAAACTGAAATTGAAACTTTAAACGCGTTTTTCTCAAAATGGCATTTCTGAAGTCGGTGACCAAGATTACTCGAACACTAATGAACCGATCTTCTTGAAATTTTGCAGGCTTATTTAATACATAAAAATGTAGTCTTTAATCGTTCGATTTTTTTTTCGAAAAAAATGGCCGTTTTATAGCCAAAAATGGCCGTTTTTTTTTCGTTAAAATCGAACCATTAACTTTGACTGTCCGCCATTTTGTGAAAAATGAATATTTTTTAAAATCCTTCGATTAAAGACTAGTTTATACTTATATTTGACTAAATCCATCCGCATTTTTTTTTCAGATGATCCACTTCGCCGCAATGTTGGTCACCGCAAACCGTGTATATAAAAACATTATTTCATTGACGGCCATTTGCCACTAAACAATGTAATATTTTTCAATAAAAAAATTACTGAAAGTTCTTCAAGATGTGTTCTTTAAGATGGTATATTGATCGATTAAAAAAGTTTTGTAGTTTTCTTTTAAAAAATTCATGAAAAAGGCCTTTTTTTGCGCTACAAGTGGGGGTAACGCCTTAAAGTTTGTTTGGGTTACATAAATACATGACAATTTTTTTTATGTATTTCAAAAGTGCATTTATTAAATGTAAAAACTTTTGTATCATTATCTATCATATAGACCTATAAAAAAAATTCATGAAAATAGCGTTTTTTAGCGTCTAAAGTGAGAAGACCCCTTAAGAAAGATACACCTATTGCCGGAATCTGTTGCTTGTTTCATTTATACTAGAATGTGAAGCGAAAACGATGGGAGTGGAATTCAATCAGAGGTCACGAATTTCCATGTGGATTTCGACGTACTTCCGGCCACTCCTGTATCGTCGGGTGTTCCATAATCCACTCATTGATGGATTATACACAGAATTGAGAGAAATATAACACGATCGAAATTATCGACGGGAGATGCGAATTGGTATACGAACGGTCGTTATATCGCGATTATTTTTTTTCTTCCGACATCGATGTTAAATGCTTATTTCCACAACTGATCGGAGCATTATCCTCGAAACTCGTAAAACACTTGAGATTGGAAAAACCTCTCTTTTCGAACGCCTCCCGTGCGAAAATTTGATCGAAACGTCACACTGACATTCCGGAGTTTTGACGTTCGATCGTCGAGACACGGTTGGACGGATTTGTTGGATCGATGCGAGGCAAGTAAAAGTCGAAAATTTCAAGAGCGTTATTTGGTAACCTGGCGAACTTTGAGGACACAGGAGATAGAGGGAACTCCACCTTCGTGGTCGAATGTCGTTTCGTTACTGCGAATACGAGAACTCCGTTTCCAGGACGATTCGAACATTAGCCTCGTGTATTCGCTCCTTCTGCTCTCTAGCTCGCGATTAGGTTTGCCTCGATAACGAGACGCAGAAATTATCGCTGCTCCGTTAACGCCGCTCGAGCTTGTGAACGATTTGAAAAATTGAACTGCCCGAGAGGAAACGAACGGAGAACACAAAATCGTTACGGCTCTTTGACTCTCGACGAGTTTTTTTCTTCCCTTGTATATTTGAGACCGCGACGACGTCGCGTTTTTATCCCATCGATTGTTCGATGACTCGTAGACAAGCGATTCGATCAAACACGACGAAGTTGATACAGAAATGATTTTTTTTTTATTGCTGAAATATTTTTCTGCAGATTCTGGTTATGAATATCACTCTCACTTTTTTACGTCTCTTTATCAGAGATTTATGATCTTCATCTCAATCTTCATCTCAAAAAAATTTTTGTAAAATAATAAAAATTGAGAAATGGAAAATAAAATCGTTGCGTTCCAACGATGCAAACTTTAAGGGGTCTTCTCACTTTAGACACTAAAAAAGGCTATTTTCATGAATTTTTTGATAGGTTTATATTATAGATATTGATATAAAAGTTGTTACACTTTATGAATACAATTTCGAAATACGTAAAAAAAAATGTGTATGTAGTTATGTAACCCAAACAAACTTGAAACGCGTTTTTCTCGAAACAACGTATTCGGACGGCTTGTTGATAAAATCTTCGAAACTACTGAACCGATCCTTATGAAATTTTAACCACATATTCTTTACAACTATAGCTATAACGCATGTCAAGGATTTTTTTAAATTTTGATATTTACTATTTTTTTTTGCCAAAAACGGTGAAAAGGCACGTTTTTTGTTTTTTTTTTTTTTTTTCGAAAAATGTCCGCCATTTTGTTATTTTTGCACATATAAAAAATCATATGATTTGCGCTATAGCTATTATCATATTGAATCTAAAACCGTTTGATTTTTTTGTTTCGAGCCATTTCCGAGATTTCATCAACAGCACAGACCTACAATTTTTTAGGACTTTTTTTTAACTACCATTTTCGTCTATAAATTGTGACTTAAATAAATAAGAAATTAAAAAAATGTATTTCGAAAGTGTATTTATTAAGAAGGAACATCCCTCAGGTGAAACCCTTCGATTTTGTTGAAATTTGGATACGTTATAAAGCACCGAAAAGTAAGCGATACGTATTTTTTTTATCGGCGGAAAAACGGTTTCAAGGGGTGAAACCACCCCTTAATATTTTTTTGCAATGTCACTATAGTGGATTTTTCATTGCTTCGGATTAGAAGAATTTTCGTTTTTGTTTCATTAAAATCGGCGGACTCCTTGTGTGTGAAACTGCTGTATTACCCCTAGAGATGCCTTTTTTCGAGGGGTGGTTTCACCCCTTAAAACCGTTTTTTCGCCGATAATAAAAAAATACGTATCGCTACGATCAAACTGCGCTTGTGATATTCGCGAATTTCCGATTATAATGAACGCATTGTCATAGGGATCCAATTGAAATCAAATACTTGTCTCTGCTTTCTGATAGGGATCCAATGGGTCATCGCATCACCCTAAAGGATTCCAACATTACCAAACAGAATCGGATACGATTATTGATGGATCCCGCGACATTCCGTATGTTCAATTTTCTAAACAAAATATGCAGATATGCAAAATAAGCGAAACTCAAAAAAGTATAAATCTTATCTTCAAAAGTATACGTCGCCTAAGGCCTTATATACCTTTGGATGTTTTTATGGTATGGTACATAAGGCCTTTTTAAAAGCCTGTCGGAAAACAAGCTTTTCTGGGATTTTTTTAAAACTAAATAATATGAAGCAATCGAAATGAGGTTTAGGGGGTTTGTTTTACAAGTCTGTAGATACTCAAATCAATTTTTTATTTTCCAAACAAAATACAAAATGATTGCCCAGTGGCCGGTAGAACGAGAACGTCTTTTTTTCAGACCTCCACGGGCGGACTCACTGGAGACGCATATGAGCACCCAAAGCAATTTTTTTTCCCTAATCTACCTGAATTTTGCTACCGAAGTACACACGATTATTAAGAAATATTGATTTTTGCGAATTTGGTGTATCATTTTGAAAAAAAGTCACATTTTCGACTTGAAAAACGGCCTAAGTTTGTTTATAAAAATGGTATATGTTAATTGATCGTGAACACGGTGTGTACCACGCGAGGAAATCTATCTGAGAAGCTACCGTTGAAATTTTGAGTCAATCGGCTGAAAGTTATAGTAGATACGAGTCCGCTACATTTTGAAAACATGGTTTGAAGACAATCGTCTTTAAAGTTTTAAAACCATTATTCTTCGGACCATATCTTTCTCGGGATGTTTATATTTACATATCAACCATATCATTCTTCGAATGTTTGTACGTCATTTAAGCCAATAAAAAAGAAACGATACATTTTTTTTCAAAGGTACATATGGCCTTAAAAATCGATTTGGATTAGATGACTGAAAATCCACTTTAATTGTCGTTTGTTATTTATTTGACTGCACTTGGACATGATATCACCACACGCGTACATGCTCACGAAGCGTGCAGGTTATGTCTCGACACGCCGAGTTTTTTCGTGCCTTTTTATATATTGTCGATTTGAACATGGTAAGAAAGAATTCTCAAGCGGCGTTCATCGGGGACCAGTGCAGAATTCAATTGGATCCCCATGAGGAATCCCTACGTGCGGTGCCTCCAACAAACCCAAACAAACTTCCCAACACATTTGTGCACGGGATGACGAAATGATATTTTTTTTTTTGGAGATCCAAGAAGTTTCAGAGATCCAAAGAATGTCAAATTAAAAATTCTCAAGCGACGTCGCTCGGGAAATAGCGCGGAATCCACTTGGATTCCAATGTGGATTCCCCATGTGCGGCGCCCTATTGAAGCCCTATAGGGAAGTGGTCGGATCTGGGGACTCCCCAACAAATTTCTGGACAAGTGTCTCATAATCAAGCGGGAGATACCTTAAGGGGCCGAAATTTTCCAAGGGGAATTTTCAAAGTCCACTCTGAAAATTTCAAAAAATCGAAAGCAAGCAAGACTTGAAGATCGGCGATGATGAGCAATCAGAAGGGATTTTGTACGATGCAGGAATTGCCGATTGAGTTTGTTTGGGTTTTTCATAGTATAAACTTCAAACGCGTTTTTCTCGAAACAACGTTTTCAAAATCTAGCTCCATCGTATCTCTAAAACTAATAAGCCGATTCTCTTGAAATTTCAACCACATATTGTAAAAATGATTCGCAACAAGATGACCCTCGATGGTTTTAAAATTTTGATTTTTACTCTTTTTTTGCGAAAATCTGCGAAAAAACGCGTTTTTTTTTACTTTTTTCGTTTTGCATCTGCCATTTTTTTATTTTTTGATAAAACTTTATGTCCGAGGGTCATTTTGTAGCTGGTGTCATACTGAATCTAATGGACTTTGATTTTTTTGTTTCAGACAAGCCGTTGCCGAGTTGTGATGGAGCTACCTAGCCCACCTATTTTTGAGGCGTTACATTAAACTATAGTTTTGGTACTCAAAAATGAATAAAAATGAATTAATTTTTTTTTGAATGTACAAGACTTTATTTATCAAACCCAACAACTTTTATATTCATATCTTTTATAAAATCTTTTTTCGTAGCTCCAAAGTGGACTGGTCCGTTAAGCGAGAAAAAATGTGCTGATGTTGATGACTTTTTTTTAAAGAGGAAAGGTTTATTCACCTTTTTTGAGACTTAAGGTGTGTCTAATTGCTACTTTTGGCTGTTATACGGTATTTTAAAAAAATAATCTTTAAAAATGACGTAAGTATGGCACGGTCTTCTAAGCTGCGTTTTCAAAACTGACGTGATGTATGGCTAAAAAAATTATCGACCGATTCTGAAGAAATTTGCTATAAATCCTTCTAACCTTATTGTCTAAAACATGACTGTAAATATTTATGAAAATTCAACAAAAAAAGTATTTTTCTATTGCAAAATGTAGGCGTTTTTTCAGAAAATTCAATCTTTTTGTTTCAAAGCGTACCATTTCATCAATTTTCAACATTTATCACTTTTTCTTGGTTCATATTGTGCGCATGAGTGTTAATGAAAGAAAAATCTTCGTCGATTTTTTTTCGGATTAATCCCGCCGACGCTACGTGTCACGCCGTGGCCGCATTTTTAAAGATTAATAAAAAAAATACTATCTCACAGCCAAAAGTAGTATTAAAAACCTAAGTCTTAACCCTCAATCCGCGAACCTGGGTCGTTTTCCTCCTGCCCAAAATTCATTTTCTGCGCAGGTTGCTTAATGTTTAATAAAAAAAAAAAAAATAAGAAAAAAAACCCTTTTTCCCTTGAGAAGTACGGCTCAAATATTGCCCATGATTTTTTTCAGATTTTTTCATTGACAATTGTTGGTTTGGTAGTGCGAAGATGAAAACGACTCCAGGTTCACGGGATTAAAGTGCTTCCAATACCTTCACGGATTGAGGGTTAAAAATGGTGAAGAAATCTTTCCCTTTAAAAAATAATCATGAAAATCGGCAATTTTTTCCTCGCCTAAAGGTTTCTCCCCCCCCCCCCTTAAAACATTTTCCTACGCGTATACAGTTTTCTCATTTGTTCGCTTTTTTATCGCGATAAAATTCCCGATCACGTTATTGATCCGTTGATCCGTAGATCGCGTTGTTTCGTTGCGCGAAACTCACAATACACAGCGGGCTTGGCTATACTTGTATAAATATAGAGAGCCGAGTGTATCTCTCGTGATGCGTGACTTTGAGGTACGGCCCATATTTATTTCACCGAGTGTAAGATCGAACGACTCTCGTCTCGACTCTTTTTCTTATTTCTTTTTTCTTTCGTTACGGTATTACTTCGCGTCTTCGTATTTCGTTGCCAAGTCGAGACGCACGGACCTTTATGGATGTGTATTAATAGGTCATTCGCATCGAAGGTCTCGCGCGTCGCCACAAAAGCCGTAAAGCTTTATTTTGAGTCGAAAAAAGTTCACGTGGTTACCGAGGCGCACAGCGGGATTGAAGTTTGCATCGTTTAAATGCAATGGAAATTGTTATTTTTTTTTTAACGCTCGAGATTCTTTGTTGTGAATTTCACCTACGAAATTTCCTCAATCACTATTTTTTTATGCTCATTTGAAGATTTACAATCGAAATGGGCAACCAAAGATTTGGTATAGCAATAAAAATAAGAAAATATAAATATGGATAAGAGTTTTCGTTGCATTCCAACAATGCAAACTTCACCACTATGGCATACAGTTTCAAACTCGAGCAAAGCGGTCACGTATAATGGCAAGGTTCAAGGATTTTTATTCACATTCATATAAAATGCAGCACCATAGTCATTTTTGCGCAATAACCCTATGACCTCGCATTGTATCGTTGGAATGCAATGAAAACTCATTTTTATAAAGTATCTCAACTTTTATTTGGCGAATTTAGCCTGCGGAATTCACTCAAACGTTTTTACAGGAGCCTTATTTAGAGATCGAGAGACGATAATAAAAGAGAAAAAGTACAAAATTAACGAAGAATTTTGTTTGCATTGCAAGAATATGCACTATTTATAGTTATACATACATACACATACAGGGTGTCCGAGAACTGAATGTGTTCCCGGAAATGGGGGATTGAGGGTGAAATTCTGAGTCGATTGATGTAAGCATGTATGGGTCTCAGATCAATCCCTGATTTATTATTAATTTTCGAAGGCGGACCAATCAAGTACGTCGGTGAGCGATACGCCGGTTCATCGGGCGCACCTCATTGGTTCGCCTTCAAAAATCAATAATAATTCAGGGGTTGATCTAAGACCCACACATGCTTATATCAATCGACTCAGAATTTCAGCCCCAACCCCCCATTTCAGGGAACGCGTTCAGTTCTGGGACACCATGTGTGTCTATATATATATATATATATATATATATATGTAGACACACACAGGGTCGACCATTTAACATGACCACTCCAAATATCTCCGTTGCCTTTAGACTGACGAAAAAAATGTCAGGAGGTAATTTGATTGGTTTTGAAGGGCTGATACAGTGGTGAAAATTTCATTTTTGCCAAGATCGTAGTTCTTGCGTTCTCAAAGTCATCAATGGTTTTTCGAATGGGAATATGTTGTTTTTTTATTAAGATGTTGTAGCTGATATTCAGACGAATCCAACGACTTATGATATCATGACCTTGAAATGATTTTTCAACAAAATATTTTGGGTTTGGTTGGGTTTGTTTTCGTCACTCTAAAGGCAACGGAGATTTTTAGGGTGGACACGTTAACCCTTAAACAGTCATCAGGGGTTGAATGAAGCCCAGCCGTTCTTTCGACCTTCCAGAATTGTTTTCCTTCGACATTTTCTTTTTATTAAAAATTAGACGACTTGAAAATAATCGGCATTGTCTTACACACAAGGGTTGAAAATGGATTGTAGTTTTTTGTCTTCAATTTTTCAATTATTTATCACTCTCCAAAGTGAGTGGGGTTGATTACACCCCCAAAGTCACAATCTGGAGGTGTGACCGACAAGGGTTAAGTGGTCTACCCTGTATACATATATAGCTATTTATCGCAGGCACAATAAATGCGAGACAAAAATAAGGTACACATGATACTCCATTTAACATGGTGTTGAAGTTTGCATCGTTGGAATGCAACGAAACTTCTTCTCGATATTCGCATTCCTTTATTTTTACTATCTAAAATCTTTTTTTGCAGCTGTTGGTTATACATTGTTAATAAGAATTCTTAAAAATGTTTCAATGATTTTCGTCGCTTAATGCGCCAACAAAAAAATACGAAAAAAATTATTTTCGTTGCGTTCCGAAGATGAAAGCTTCAATATAATATTTTTAATAACGATCACGAATCGAACAAATTTCCGGATTCTTGCTATACGAGTAAATGTCGACACACTTATTTGGACATTCTATATCCGCACTTCCGACCCGATCATCCACGAAACGTCCAAAAAAAAGTCAGATTGCGGACAAGCTTTTTTGTACGTAGCTGTTAAAATTTACTGGAATGGAAATGCGCCTTCCGGTGTCGGCCACAAATCCGATGAAACGCATTTATAGTGGGCTCATTCGGGGTTCGGGGGTCCAATACACAACAATATCCGAGCTCGGTCTATTGAGCATTAAATTTAAGCGACAGCATCCTGCCACAGAATCATCGCCGTTCCTGTACGTCTAAATTGTGCACGTTTATATAGGCGTTATATAAATGTGTATCGTTACTACTGTTACTAAGTTGATAAATAAAGCATTATCATAAATGTAAAAATATTATAAAAATGGAATACTAGATCCATGATTTTTAAAAGCTATAATAATAATAAAAAATCATAATTATTGTAATTGTCTATGTTGTTAGAATTTATTACAAAATAAATAAAATCACAAATAATAGCGGTGAGAGTAAGAATATTATATTAATGGAATATTAGCTCCTTAATTTAAAAAATCATAGTAACAATAACAGACAATAAGTATTATTATAGGTATTGTTATTATTGTAATCTAGGACGAGAAAAACAACGACAATAATAATATTTGTAAATCAAGCTAACAATCAGAACTGAAAGCCTCAAGCATACAGGATGACACAGCTGATAAGATCGAGAGAAAAAACTGTAATTATGTATTCGTCGTGTATAGTCGGAAAATGCATGGAATTTTATTTATGCATACTAGTCTTTAAAATAAAATAAAATGAAAAAACAGAGCTAATAAATGTAAGATTAAAGGTCATAATAAAAATTAATAATACGAATAATAATTATTATTGTTATTGTTAATAATAATAATTCATTAAGTGTAAAATGAATAACAATTATTATTATACGAATAAAATCAATAATAACAACAATAGTAATTATTATTGTTAATTTTTGTTATCGTTTTGGTATAAAAATATAGTAAAAATTATTATAATAAAATAATAATAATAAATATTATTATTGTTATAATGATAAAAATTGATCATTGTTATTATTCATTTTCATTGGTATAACAATAATAATACTTACTTTTATTATTCATTTTTATTGTATGTAATGATATGATGTAATAATAATAATGTTTATTATTATTGTTATTACCTTTTTATAATATAAATCATAATTATTGTTATACCAATAACAGTAAAAAAAAGTTTAATAATAATTATAACAACAACCACAATGATAGAAATAGTGTATTACATCGTTTAGTTTGAAGTTTCCACTAGCTCAGAAATGTTTGAAGTGAGAAATAAAAAAAACTTCCTCTCCGATGGTCTTTCTAAGACCGTGAAGTTGTTTTTCAACCTTCTTGTTGCAAGCAGACTGTGCAGCGTACTCGGTCCTATTCATTCTTAACGTAGGGAATGTAACGCGAACGTGGTGTACAAAGACGACGCGAAAAAGCAAAGGATGCCAGAATCGATACGCTGCGTATGTTTCGCCGGAGAATTCAACATTCGCCGTATAGGCTGCAACGTTGAACTACACAGTTATATAGGAATATGCAAAGCACATGTAGAGCAGAGAACGCACGTGTGACGAGGAGAGTCGCGGAGCACCTCGGCCGCTCGAGTATGCGCCATAGGAGTTTTCTCTATGTTTGCAGGGAGAACTCAACTGCCAGCGAATTAAGAGTTAACCCCGTTTGTTTGTCGTGGGAATATGCCCTCGGATTTCTTTTTTCTAGGTTAACTTATGCACTTGAAGAGCGCCGTTTTGGAGATAAAAAATTCGGTTGTTTTTTTCGCAAATACTTTAGTCTTGATTTGCACTTTCGGTTGAAAAGAGATATTGTTTCGCGCAGTAAGATTTAGGGCACAAATTGGTTTTTTTATTCTATTACCAAATTGGTTTTGACTTTGTATACCATTTTGTTTAATAATACGATTATGGAGTTTCGGACAGGGTTGAAGTTTGCATCGTTGGAATGGAACGAATATTCTTTTCAATTTCTTATTCTCATTATTATCCAAAATCACACTTTGCCAATTTGTTGTAGATCGCTGAATAATAATCGTGAAAAATGTTTTCGTGATTTTCGTAGCCCAAATCTGCCGAAGGAAATTTGGAAAATTGACAAAAACATCATTTTCGTTGGATTCTAACGATGCGAACTTCAACAACATAGTTTCGGGACAATTGACGATATGTTACCATTTGATTTAAATTTAGTGAATTCTTTGTCATATACTGTATGCACCCAAGAAATTTTAAATCGATAGTCCACACCGTTTCTATAAAATTTACAATTCAAGAAACACGTTTTAACATAGAGAGATGTCTAATCGTCATAATGTTAGGGATATACATTTACAACGATCAAAAAATTGATTTCTTTTTTTCCTTTAAGGGGTTACCCCCACTTGCGATTTTGAAAAAATCGATTTTTTTTATTGCATTTTTTTGAAGTATAAGTATCCGGGCCCATACAGAAGTATGGGCCCGGATAGATGACTCTATGTAAGTTTACAAAAAAAATATTTTCTTCGTGTAAACGGAAATTGAAACTTTAAACGCGTTTTTCTCAAAATGGCATTTCTGAAGTCGGTGACCAAGATTACTCGAACACTAATGAACCGATCTTCTTGAAATTTTGCAGGCTTATTTAATACATAAAAATGTAGTCTTTAATCGTTCGATTTTTTTTTCGAAAAAAATGGCCGTTTTATAGCCAAAAAACGGCCGTTTTTTTCGTTAAAATCGAACCATTAACTTTGACTGTCCGCCATTTTGTGAAAAATGAATATTTTTAAAATCCTTCGATTAAAGACTAGTTTATACTTATATTTGACTAAATCCATCCGCATTTTTTTTTCAGATGATCCACTTCGCCGCAATGTTGGTCACCGCAAACCGTGTATATAAAAACATTATTTCATTGACGGCCATTTGCCACTAAACAATGTAATATTTTTCAATAAAAAAATTACGGAAAGTTCTTCAAGATGTGTTCTTTAAGATGGTATATTGATCGATTAAAAAAGTTTTGTAGTTTTCTTTAAAAAAAATCATGAAAAAGGCCTTTTTTCGCTACAAGTGGGGGTAACGCCTTAAGTGATGTTCCTTGTGAGTGATTTGACAGTTTTTCATAACATTTTAAACATTTTTCACACTATTTCTTCCGTAAAACTGCAATTCAGCGATGAGCGTAGGCATCTTTCTGTGTTAAGAAGCGTTTCTTCAATTGTAAATTGTATAAAAACGGTGTAGATGATCGGTTAAAAAGTTGAAGGGTGCATATGACAAAGAATTTACTGTGTAAATTTGAATCAAATGATAACATATCGTCAAGTATCCGAAACTCCTTAAGGATGTATGGCAACTAAGTTATTTACTACTGTTCGAATTGAAACTCACTGATATTGTAAAGGAAAATATCGAGAACTTTTTGAGATTAAAAAAACAAAATTTGCCCACGTGAATGCTGAGATAAACGAATTCAAAGTTGGGTCATTTAACACGGGGAACATAGGACTGTACGTCCAAAATTCCCTTTACATTGGCAAAAAAGGTATTTCCGGAGTACTCTTTTGTAAAAAAAACTTTTGTGCGGTATCGCTGTAATATGCATGATACGTTAAAAAAAAATCGACATGTGCCCATATATTTTGCGAGATATTGCGAGTTAAATGGGACCGTTTTCGTATTTCTTTAGCTCGTATGTCGTAACCACGACAACGTCAGGGAAAACGTACATCAAATCAGCAACTAAATTTGCAGTTAAAAATTGAAAATTCTTCTTTCTGTACCGCATGTTTTACTTTGAGCTGTGGTAAATCTCCTTTTTAGCTTCAATGAATACTACAATTATTTTATTTAGTCTTTAAATGCGATTTTTGCAAATTGCATAATCAGTTCTGTAACGACTCTGCAGTAGCTGCCATACATCCTTAAGTTTCACTTATTTTTTCAGTCCAAAGATTCACTTGCATATCGATACGTGTTCCGCCTTTCTTTTGTTTTTCCAAGTCACGACGTGACGAGAATAACGAATGAAGAAATGATGTCGAAGTTTGCATCGTTGGAACACAACGAAAATCCTTTATTTTTTAATTTCTTTGTTTTTATTCCCACATCTAAACTTTTCCTCTACAGTTTTAGGTTATGGATCACTAACGAGGATCTTCAAAAAACGTTCAGTGATACTTGTAGTCTAAATGTGCCAACAAGCAAATTGAGCAACACGAAAAAAAAATCATTGCTTCCCAATGATGCAAACATCAATACCATACGAAGAGTGCGAGAGAACCATTTCTCACACCCGTCCCTGACTCGATACCTCAAAGTTGCTGCGAAAAATGTCCTTTCTCGGTTTGACAATATATGTATTTTTTTCAGTCCAGTCGCTCGCTCACCGCACCCTTGACCTTTATTCTTTCTACACTGCTGCCAGTGAAGCTGCACCGTAGAATTGCATAATGAACCGAGTCTCGGTTACGTTCGCGTCACGATTGTGATCGGTGGAAAAATTGGAATTTTTTTCGCCTCGTTACGGTTGTATGGAACAATTGCTTCGATCTATTTAACGCGGGAATTTAAAGAGCGTGTCTTATTCAATTATGTCCTGAGTTCAATTATGTACATATATAGGGAGAGGCTGTTTCGAACCCGTTATAACTATGTAATGTTGGCTGTCGGCATATCTGAGTCTTTTGAGGACGGTCCTCGAAGTCGAATGGCTTTAAAATCAATTTTACTTATATATACAGGGTGAGGCACATGAAGTGTTACAGAGCAATAGCACTCAAACTATTGATCATATCCAAAAATGTTTCAGACAAAAGTTTCAGTGTTCGAGAAGGCCGTCATACTGGACCGCCCTATTTTTTTATCGGTGGAGGCGCTGAAGGTTAGTCAAGGTCAACTCCACTTTTTTACATGGAATCGTGTATTTTTTTTCCGATGACATTATTACCGATTTTAAGACGAATTCAGCGACCTACGACACAAGGTCATTCCAGTCACGCAAAGTATGAAAATAGTCGAAAAATCGAAAAATATCGGAATAATGACTTTTAAAGGATCCACTAACCATGGTTTGGGTCTACCTACAGAAGATGCTCGAAGATCTTGTGGAGCACCTCAAGCCGCATAAAAAACATTAGGGGGTCAAAGTCGTTCAAGGTCATCGAAGGTAAGTATCGATGATAAAAATCTAAATATCTCGGCGATGCTGAAGTTTGCATCGTTGGACTGCAACGAATTTAATTTATGTTGACATTTCGCCTCCAAAAGTCTTTCGACCATTTTTGTTAGATATTTATTTAGCGATCTACATTATAAATTTATAAAAAAAGTGGCCTATAATAATAATAATACAGAAAATAAAATGTAAAATAGAACTTTCGTTGCGTTCCAACGATGCGAACTTCAACACCATATATCTCGGATCACTACCAAATATTTGGTAGTGATACGAGATATTTAGATTTGTATTTCATTTTAATAGGTGACCTTGAATGACCTTGAACGACTTTAACCCCTTAATGTTTTAGATACAAATATTTAGATTTGTATCATCTATACTGACCTTGAATAACCTTGAACGACTGTGACCTCCTAATGTTTTTTATGCGGCTTGAGGTGCTCCACAAGATGGTTGAAAAAAATGTACCATTACATTGAAAAAAGTGGAGGTGACCTTCACTGTGTGTCAGCGCCTCCACCGAAATAAAAAAATTGGTCGCATTTGATGGCCCCCTTCACACCGTACAACTTTTGTCTCGAACATTTTTTTGTGACGTCGATAATTACGGAGTTATTTCGGGTGGCAGAGATAAGAGGGACACCCTGTATATGGGCGGAAGAAACACTTGAGCCTGATCAACGACGATTTTTGCTCTCTGCAGCAGCGCGAGAGCTAAACATGCGGGTCCGAAATAGTTCGCGAGCCGTGCGTTCGTGGCGCCAGTGGACGAACACGTTCGCTTTACCGATCGTGGTGCGAGGCCTACTTTTTATGGCGTTGAAGTTTGCATCGTTGGAATGCAACGGAAGTTCTTTTTCATCTTTTCATTTTTATTATAATCCAATTTTTTCCTCCTTTGAGGTCGTAGATCTCTACTGAAGATGGGAAAAATTATGTGAGTAATTTTCTTACTCTAAGCCAGCGAAAGAAAATGTAAGCAATTAAGAGGAGGAATTTTTTCCTCACCTTTGGGCGACGAAAAACTGCAGATTTTCATAATTTTTTTTTTAAGGAAAGATTTTTTTCATCGTTTTTGAGATTTAGAGTATGTTTTATTACTACTTTGGGCTGTTACGTGGTATTTTTTTTCATTAATCTTTAAAAATGGCGGTGGTGTGGCACGGTCTTTCAAACATGGAGTTGAAGTTTGCATCGTTGGAATGCAATGAAAGTTCTTTTTTATTTCTTATTTTCATTACTACCCAAAATACTTTTTACCGATTTGTTGCAGAATTTGTTGCACTAAATAAGAATCCTAAAAAACGTTTTCGAAATTCTCGAGGCTTAAATCTCGTAAAGGCAATTTGGGAAATTGAAAAAAATACAATCATTTTCGTTGTATTCCAATGATGCAAACTTTATCATCTTCTAAACTGCATTTTCAAAACTGGCTTGGCGTATAGCTAAAAAACTAATCGACCAATTCTGATGAAATTTAGTATAAATCTTTCTAACCCTATTGTCTAAAACACGACCCTAAATGGTTTTGAAAATTAAACAAAAAAAAAGAATTCTTTAGTGCAAAATGTAGCCATTTTTTTTAGTAAATTCGATCTTTTTGTTTCAAAGCGTACAATTTCGTCGATTTTCAACATTTTGCACTTTTTCTTAGTCCATATTCTGCGTATGAATGTTAATAAAAGGAAAATCTTCGTTAGTTTCTTTTCAGATTCATCCCGCCGACGCTACGTGTCACGCCGTCGGACAACATCCGCCGCAACCCGTTTAGTAGACCGTGTCACACCTCCGCCATTTTTAAAGATTAATAAAATTAAAAAAAACCAGGCAACAGCCAAAAGTGGTAATAAAAAATACCCTAAGTCTCAAAAATAGTGAAGAAATCTTTGCTTTTGAAAAAGAAATCATGAAAATCAGCAATTTCTTCCTAGCCTAAAGGTATCATTGGAATGCAACGAAAATGATTTTCTTCCTCAGAAAAGTCATGTTTAGTTGCATTCGAACGATGCAAACTTCAACATGATTCATTTTTAATTCTCCTATGCATTTTGATTTTATTAAGCACCACACTCTTTATTAAACGTGTGATGGAATAGAGTCTTTCAATTGAACATCAAATCGCGCAGAGTGTATTGCGAGCACCAATATTTATTTTGCAATGTTTAGGTATCGCAAACTTAATTACTTACTTACTCAGTAAGAACATCACTTGGTGTCCGCCTTAAAAACGATTAGACATGTAATTTTTTGTCAGCGGAAACACTTTCTTAAGGGGTGCAATCACCCCTTAAAGTGAAGCATGTCAAGGGCTGATTCTGCAGTTCCACCCGCAAGCAGTCCGCGATTTCAGTGAAACAGAAATGAAAATTCTCATGCAAAACGATTATAAATCTACTATGAGCACGTTAAAAAAACAAAAATTATGGGATGAACCACCCCTTTATTTTTCTTTGTCTCACCCCACATTTAAATCTAGTGTACGTCAATTCAATAAAACTGGTAACACGTTAAAAGGGGGATAAAATTAAAGTTCACGTGTTCTTCCATTTTTGCCGGATAGCAAGCTTAAGGAACTAAACCACCCCCTACTTCAAGTTTCTCATCGCAGATGTTTATTTTCCTGTATTTTTACAAACTCCAAACGAGTGTTTAGAAATTCTGCCTAAAATCTAAAAATAATCGTCGCTCAGTAAACCGAACGGCATTTTAAAGAGCAAACGATAACGAAGTGAACCAGCATAGAGTGGAGTTCCACATCGAAGCAGAAAAGAAATGATCGACGGTTCAGTGTTGCCACTTAATTTTGGATTCGGATTTTTTTTCGAATTTTTACTTCATTTTTTTTTAATTTTAAGATCGGCTTGCGGCACAACGTAGCATATTCATAGCACAAATTAGCACGATGTTTATTTTTTTGGTTTTTCAAAATGGAGGTGTTAACTTCACACACATTATTTTTGGCGGCGATGGGGAACAAAATGGAATCAATTGTTTTTTACCATTTCATATCGATGTATATTTACCCTCTGAAAACGAATTCATCAATCGTTCCTCCCAAAACCCCCCAATTAAGGGGTTATACGAGTGTGAGACTCAAAAAACGATTTTTTTTGCCTTTTACGACAGTTTATACTTTCAAGAATATCATGTAAACATTTCAAGGCCGTATCTCTAATCATTTTATCTTGCAAAAATCGCTAGTGAAATATTTAAACGCGTTTTTCTCGAAATGAAATTCTTCAAATTTGCTGACATTGTAACTCAAAGAGCAATTATCCGATTGACTTGAAATATGAACTGAGTACTCTTGAATATATTTACTCTACAATGACGTAGGATATTTTCGATTGGATGAAAATTGACGATTTGGCATTGAAAAAAACAACTATTTTATAGGCCAGAAAATACTTTTTTCATAACTACGCCATTTTGTTAGATTTTGATATTTTTCGAAAATCCTGAGTCATTGTACAGGAAATACCTTCCAGTTTAACGACATTTTTTCCTTTTTCGGTTTCAGCTACTCAATCGGCCGGAATCATGTCAGCAGTGGAGGAACTTTTTTTTGGCGCCTCCGAAAGCAGCGCATAAGTAGCTTGGATCTCAATATTTTTCTATGAAAAAATTATGTAATATAGGTCAAATATAGCCAAATATATTCTTAATTTTCCGAAACATTTGAGTACTTTTCTTCCAAAAAATTCCCGGAAATCACCAAAATTTTCAACGTTCACACCGGTATAGCCCCTTAAGCAAATTATGGTCCAAGATATATCACAATAAAATAATGCATTGTCGTTGTGTTTCCACATGCTTGCGAGACCAGTCCATTGATCCATTCTCCGAAGAAATTGTGACCTGCCTTCAGGATTCTGCGTGCGATTTGAGTGTGTTGCAACAATCGGTGGCTGTGCCAGTTTCTCGGCTAGCCAAATGTGCGTGGGCGAAATGAAAGATCTAAGCGATCTTGCCTTGAATATATTCAACTTGAGATTTTTCGTACTTTCGTTCGTTCGTGGGTGTCCATTTAAAAGCAGCTAGGCAAAGACGTATGCGGATTTTATTAAAGATATTTATATTTTCACACTTTTTCATATTCACCTGAATATGAGTGTATATATATATATATATATATATATATATATATATATATATATATATATATATATATATATTGATATTACAGTGTCATTTTTTAAATTACAGAAACACAATACAAAACAGACAGTTAATAATTCAATCACGGTACATTTTTCATGAGATCGGAATTTGCATTGATGCAACGAAAATTAATGATTCTGAATTACTTCGATTTCTCGTGGCTGATTTTGCCGAAAAAAGCTCGATCATTTTTCAAGATACTTATTTGGAGATTAACAATATAAATCTGCAAAAAAAGATTTTGGGTGATAATAAAAGTAATAAAATAAAAATATTAAAAAAAAAACTTTAGTTGCATTGCGGTGATGTCAAGTTCAACACCACTATTTATCGTCATCCTGGCGATTAGAATTTCCGTTTTTTTATTTCTATACTTCAATTATGATCCTGAGTCTTTTTTGGAGATTTAAGTCATGGCTCTCTAATAAGTATTTCGGGAAAACTTTGGTGTTTTCGTAGCTTAAATACGCCGAAAGAAAACTGGGAAATTGAAGGAAAATTCACCTTCGTTGCATTCCAACGATGCAAACTTCAACATCGTAATATCAACGAGACGCGTAAACACGTGTTTTCTCCTGTGTAACGTTGATGATTGATGTGGTTGGAATTCCAAGTTACGTTGTACATTAATAATGCAGCGGTTTTTATATAACTCAGAGTGATTTGAGACGCGAGGTGTGTAAAGTGTCACAGAGGCAACCGGAATTATTGGATTGAAACGCGTTACTGTGTGGCGGTTACTGTTGCATGTTCTACCTTGGTGGCCTGGACTCCCATCAGCAGGAATATGACTCGAACGTGCTCGTCGAAGCAAAGTAAAGAAGAGAAACGACAATATACATATATTTATATACATGGACATCGTGATTTCGAGGACTATGCTTGAATGACATCGAATTTTGCATCACTGGAATGCATCGAAAGTTTTTTTTCCATCTCATATTCATTATTATCTGAAATCATATTTTACAAATTTACAGTGCAAACTGGACTGCAAATCACATTTTGCAGTCCAATTTTTTTGCCAAATTTGCGCTACATCAATCACTCAAGGGAAGGTTCTGCCTTGTTGGACCAAAAATGTTTGATGATTCACCAATTTTTTATGCCAAAAGTATTAAATATAGAATGTTGATATTTGGTATGTTGACTAAGCGGTCTTTATTGAACATCAAAATACTTTTTAAAGTTTGACAAAACATGGTGGTGGAAGTGGGAGGAGCCACGTATGTCGGTGCGCGGGCGATTACATTCTTCGCTTGCGGAAGTCCTAAGCCCCGGACAGGTGATCTGAAGCAAAAAAATCAAACATATTTTTACTTTGTACAATATTGTGTATAAGTTGACCTAGACTCAAGAAGAAAAATTGAAAAATAAAAAAATAGTGAGCAATCGGAAGGAAGTTTGTTTTTTTCCGAAAAATGTTTGCAGTTTTTGCTCACTATTTTTTGATTTTTCAATTTTTCTTCTTGATTCTAGGTCAACTTATACACAATATTGTACAAAGTAAAAATATGTTTGATTTTTTTGCTTCAGATCACCTGTCCGAGACTTAGGACTTCCGCAAGCGAAGAATGTCATCGCCCGCGCACCGACATACGTGGCTCCTCCCACTCCCACCACCATGTTTTGTCAAACTTAAAAAAATATTTTGATGTTCAATAAAGACCGCTTAGTCAACATACCAAATATCGACATTCTATATTCAAAACCTTTCGCATAAAAAATTGGTGAAAAATCGAACATTTATCGGCACAACAAGGCAGAACCTCACCTTAATTTTTTTCAGGATCATCAGAAACAACTCTAGTTTGCAAGAAAAAATGTTGGATGATGAAGAAAATGAAGAAACCAAATAAATAAAAAAATAATGTTGATTGCATTCCGACGATGCATACTTATGACGTTGAAGTTTGCATCACTGAAATGCAACGAAAATGATTTTTTTCAATTTCCCAAATTTCCTCCGGATTTTACGAAAATAACCGAGGGGCTATTCACTATTAAGTGCGGTGCGGAAGAGATTTCCGTGTGAAGTCGATTTCATATGATTTTTGTGATTTCATAAATGATTCGAGCTATTTTTAAAGTCATGTGATTTCATGTAATTTCACGTAATTTCAGTTGATTTCAATTGATTTCATTTGAATTCATCAACTCAGTTTCAAGCGATTGCTGAAATCATTGGAGGGAGAAAAAAGCTCGAAAATGGTTAAATTTCTCTTTTTTTTTATTATTGACTAATCATGAGACTCAAATTTGAATTAAAAATTTTTTAAATTAAAAAAAGGGTTTAAAAAAGACACAGATATAGATATTAAAAGAAATATTTAATTTTTTCATACAGAGCCATGTCAATATAAAGACCCGTTTCGGCCATACAAGGCGACGAAATAGTCAAAAAATATTGCTTAATACTAATAAAACCATGTACATCCATCGATACAGGAACTAAATTTGGTGATTTTTGTACGATTTCGTACCAATTACAAAGAACACCAATTTCTTTGGTATTGTCTTTCACCCGCGCGTAATGGCTTGAATACTTGAATAAGAGGAAATGAGAAATGAGAAAATAAGAAACGTGAAATGTGAAACGAGAAGGGGGAGAATAAAAAAATGTATAGGAGAGAGAGGGAGAAAGATGTTTTGTAAAGAATTCTTAAAAATGATAGTAATAATAATTTGTGAGAACGTGCACATTCTTTCGGATTTTTACACGAAAAGACGTTTCTTATTTTCTCATTAAATTAGACGGTGTCTAATGATCGCTTCGGTTTGTTATTCGTCAATTTAACGAGGTACACCAGCTTCATACAATGTTGCCATGCTAAACCATGGTAAAATTTCAAAATGGTGATAGATCAATAAAATTTGGTGAGTATATTCTTTAGTATTATATATGTCAATACAATTTTTCTCAGATTTTTTCATTGTGCTGTTATCGAATAATTGAACATTGAAGTTCACGTGTATAAGCATAGCGTTTTTATAGATATAGGTATATATTCCGGGTATAAGAATAAACGCTTGTGAATTATTTGTAAGAAAACGGCACAACCAAAAAATCTGAAAAAATTGTATCTACATGAATAATACTAAAGAATATATTCACCAAATTTTATTGATCTATCACCATTTTGCTGAAGCTAGTGTACCTCCTTAAATACATTCAAATTTGAAAAGAATAAAAAATTAATTTAAGATATACATACCTTCAGTCGACCTTCAGTCGAACTCGAAGTCGAACGCAACGCAAAGTGAGGCAAGATTTTCAACAGTTTTGTTTTCACAAATAATTATCTCCCGGTATATCTCTCTGCATGCACTGGCGTTGAGCCGCAGACTGACTGCTCGAACGCATGGACAATGGATTATGAAAAATCATAATAAAATGTCCTTGTTTCGAGAACCAGATGATTTCTAGCGATTTCCTGAATCAAGTGACTTCGTGCTGATTTCAGACGACTTCAAAAAATGTAAACCTGATTTCAAGGGATTTCAACTACATTCGAATAATGGTGATTTAGTAAGACGCTTCGCGATTTCAGGCGATTTCTTGTAATTTCGCATTCGATTTCGAACAGAAGTGCTTGAATGATTTCACAAGTGAATAGCCCCTCGAAAATAACGCAAACGTTTTTCAGGATTCTTTTTTTAATGAATTACAACAAACTTGCAAAATATGGTTCCGGAAAATAATGAAAATAAGAAAGTGAAAAGAATTCTCGTTGCATTCCAAACTCCAATCCCATGCGAACTTCAAAATAGTGCAGCAGGCCCCATAGTCGTACTAGTGATTTTCAAGACATTTGGACTTACATATTGTTGACTATGGAGCCATCCCCAATATGTAAGTCCAAATGTCTTAAAAATCACTTTTAGATAATCGTAAGCTCATTCATATAACATGATCTCGAAGTTTGCATCTTTGAAACGCAACGAAATTTTTTATTTTTTCGTCGATAACATTTCTTTTTGACTGATTTATACGAGAAAATTCATTTGAACGTTTTTACCGTATTTTTATTGCATATTTACGACCTCAAGTTGCAGAAAGAAGGTTCCGAATAATAGAAAAAAATGAAGAAATAACAAAAAGATCATTGCATTCCAAATGATATTAAAGTTTGCATCGTTGGAATGCAACGAAAATATTTTTCTCGTATTGCCAACCATTTCTCGACACATTTAGACTACCAAATTTGCTGAAATATTTTTGAAGATGTTTATTGTGAATCCACAACCTAGTCCTGCAAATTAAGAGTTTAGATAGAGATCAAAATAAATAAATGAAACAAATAACAAGGATTTCCATTGCATTCCAACGATGCAAACTGCATCGCGATGCATCCCAACGACGAAAACTTCAACGTCATCGTATAAAGAGCATCTGAAGGACCGTGCCGATAGTCTGCGCTGCATAGTTGCAGCGTGTTAAAAATGGTTTCTCCCTGTGTATACCAAATCGAGAGTCGTGTCAAGACAATGCGGTCGGTACTTGGGGTGAATGAATTCATGAAAGAAAAAAAAACCGAGCAAGATGACATTTTTGCAGCATGGAACAGTCACGACTAAACTCTTCCTACACTCTCACTCTGTCTGCCTCTCTGTCCCTCTCCTCTCGGTCGTTCTCTTTCTCTCTTTCGCTCTCTGTCCGAAGTCCCTTTGAGAAATGCTGCATAGATCGAACCAGGAAGCTGAACAATCGAGCCACGAGGGCGTTGCGAAAAATCTGTGTGCACATATATATTTGTCATCTGTTCACTTTTATGCGCATTATTTACGTTGCCTCTTTTTTGCCTATTCTAACTGCAATGCCCGTACAAATAAAGAGCTAACTTTTTGAAAATATATGCGCAATTGATTTCAAGAAGATTGAGATTCATTTTGCGGAAAAAGGAAAACATGGTCGAAGTTATTGGCGAATTCGCGACGAAGAGTTGTTCAAAACAGTGTACTTTGGAAAAATTATTCTTCTATGACGTTTAAGTGTGCATCGTTGAAATGCAGCGAAAATTATTTTCTTTTAACTTTCCAAATTACCATTGGCAGATTCCAGCTCCGAAAGTCACGCAAATATTTTTTGGATTATTATTTAGCGATCTACAACAAATTTGCAAAATACAATTTTAGATACTAATGAAAATAAGACGGAAAAAAATTCGTTTCATTCTTTTGATGCTAACTTCAACCCCATATCGTTGTGTACGATGATGTTGAAGTTTGCATCGTTGTAACGCAACGAAAGTTCTTCTTTTTCCTCTTTTTTTATTATAATTCAATTTTTTGTTCATTCTTTAAGGTCATAGATCTCGTACCCTATTCGTTGCATTGTAATGATGCCAACCTCAACCCCATATCGTTGCTATACGATGACGTTGAAGTTTGCATCGTTGTAACGCACCGAAAGTTCTTTTTTTCCCCTCATTATTATTATAATCCAATTTTTTGTTCATTCTTTTAGGTCGTAGATGTCGTACCCTATACGTTGCATTCTAATGATGCCAACTTCAACCCCATATAGTTATTGTACAATGGCGTTGAAGTTCGCATCATTGTAATGCAACGGAAGTTCTTTTTTCCCCTAATTTTTTTTAAATCCAATTTTTTGTTTATTCTTTTAGATTGTAGATCTCGTACCCTATTCGTCGCATTCTAATGATGCCAACTTCAACCCCATATCGTTGCTGTACGATGACGTTGAAGTTTGCATCGTTGTAACGCACCGAAATTTCTTTTTTTCCCTCATTTTTATTATAATTCAATTTTGTGTTCATTCTTTTAGGTCGTAGATCTCGTATCCTATTCGTTGCATTCTAATAATGCCAACTTCAACCCCATATCGTTATTGTACGATGACGTTGAAGTTTGTATCGTTGTAACGCAATAAAACTTTTTTTACCCTCATTTTTATTATAATCCAAATTTTTTCATTCTTTTAGGTCGTAGATTTTCGTATCCTGAGTCAGCAAGAGAAAGGGTGAGCAATTAAAAAAAAGTTATCTTTCAAAAAAGTTGCATTCCAACTATGCAAACTTCAACGTCATCTCGTACGACGGTAGGGAAGCTCCATTGATGTTTTTTTTGTTAGGACTTCCGATATTACTTTTCCACCGTGGAACTGCAATTGAAATTGATATTTTTGTAATCGATGAAATCCACTTCTGGCAGTGTCCAGCCAAGAAAGTCATCAGAACGTTTTCTGGGATTTTTATCACAGATCTACAAATTAAGTTTGCAAAAAGATTTTGGGTAATAATAGAAACAAGGAAATTTAAGAAACAAATTTTCATTGGAATCCAAAGGAAATTAATGTTTTTCCGTAATTTCTTTGAAATATGCGATTTTAAGGCACCATTTTTCGTGCTGATAGAAAAAATTGGGAACAGTTTCGCGATTTTTGGTCATGAAATGAATCATGGACAGCTGTTGTAAGTTCATACGTCACGTATGAAAAAGCGAATAAATCTAATTGAATTTGGCGGGGATCGATGGCGATAAGAGTATTTCGATACCGCGGGCGAGAGGGGGAGAGGGAGAGAGAGATAGAGATAAGCATTGAGAAACGAACGATAGACGATGATGAGATCGGGAGAACGAATGCGATATTACAAGGTAAGAGAGGGCTCTTTCGGTGTATGGGAGTCCTTATTAGGGAACGTCGCCCACGTGTGCAACTTCTCGTCGAAGAGTACACACGCGCGATGCTTTTCGACAAGGACTACACGCTCTTTTTTGCGTTGCTTCTCTTAATTATCGCGATACTCGAGATTTCATAAGACCTCGTTCTTCAGGATATTTTATTCAAGTTGAAAAATCGTATTTTTTCCCGCATCGAAAGATATCGGTGACTCACCGTTTTTTTTACATCCTGGTAAATAAACAAAGCCGTTGCAGTTCGAGAACTTTGGATGCAAAAGCAGCTCATTTAGGAACTGAAGATTTGATCGTTCCTTCGCTATTCTTAGTGACTTTTCGTACTGGGAGGGAGGCAGAGGGAAAGAGAGAGAGAGAGAGCTCTAGATATTTGCGTGGTCGAAATAGAGCAAGGACGGAAATAGATCCGAATTTCCTGCAAGAGTCCCATAAACGTACTATGTACATTTCTACATAGTAAAGAAAGACAAGAGCAAGTAGAAATAAAACAAAATAGGACAGCAACCACATTGCCTATCTCGATGAATTTAGCGTAAACTTTGAATCTTCGCCTACATTTCTTTTATACCAACTCATTACAATCGTTACATTTTAATGATCTGAAAGTTTGGATCGTTGGAGTGCAACGAAAATTTATTTTTCTAATCGTCAACCCCCTATCATCCCATTTTTTTGTAGTTTCAGGCTACGAGAATAACTAAAACATTTGACAGTTTTTTTTCTGACTTCTATAAACCAAGTTTACCCCAAAATATTTCGGGTGATGAGAAAAATTGAAGAAAAAAGTCGTTTCGTTACAACGATGCAAACTTCAAGACCATGTTTTATATGGGGTTGAAGTTTGCATCGCTGAAACGCAAGGATTTGTTTTATTTCTTCATTTTTATCATTATCAAAGACGTTTTCTTGGCAACTTGGGATCGTAAATCTGTAATAAAAATACGTAAAAACATTCGAATGATTTCCATAGTCTAAATAGGACAAAAAGAAATGTTATCAACGAAAAAAAATTAACTCCCATTGCGTTCCAACGATCCAAACTTAAAGACCATATATTTTATGGTGTTTTTTATTTTTCATATATTTCATTCTCTCGCGCATCGAAAGAAAAAAATGTATTCGCCATGTCTCCGTGGTGCATTTCCGTAAACTGTGGTCTAGCCCGAGCGTATCGATTGCGACGGCGCTCACCCGGAAAAGAGCTACGAGTGAAGTAGCATCGTCTTTTACCAAGGTCGCGAATAAACAATTCATAATCATGGAACATAACAAAAAGAAACAAATTCGTCATCGTCGAGCGAATTGATACGTAAACATTTTTGTCGGCCAACTTTCGTTAAGGGAGGACACCACTGTAAAATTTTCGAAAAATTGTTTTTTTTCGGAAATACTTTTGAAAAATCCTTTGAACCTCCAAAAATATGATGCATATTCGTTAATAGCTGAAAAAAAAAAACAGTTTCAAGGTGGTTCTCGACCCTTGTAATTATTATCTTTGGAGAAAAAGTTACCGACTAAAAATCGTTTTATTTTGCACCAATAGGTGGCCTTAGATTACGGAAAAAATGTCATAGCTTCTATAAAACCGTTGACTTCAAACACGTTTTTCTCAAAACCATGTTTTTTAAATAGGCACGGAGCAGAACTCGTACAATTTTCGTCCAATCGACTGGAAATTTTAACTTTAGATTCTTAGATTGCTTCAACAGTCAAGTACGAGCGCTTTTTTCGGTCAATTGAAAGTTGTAAAAAAATATATCACTTTTTATATGAAAATTATGGTCGAAAAAATTAACTTTTTTTCAAACTCGTCTCTATTTTTTATCATTGAAAATGCTTTTGAAAATGTATATGTTTGTTGAGGTAGGCCGGGTATAGGGGGCTGAGTTAGCTGGATGTCACACGAAACTAACGCTACCCCCACTCCACTGCCACTGTGTTGTCGTAGAGTGGGGGATCTGCAACATGCTAAATGCCGGTGATTGGTTGAAAAATGCCGAACGACATGTAGTGTACATCTGCGATTCAAAATTGCAATGTAGTGTGGATGACATGTAGATGGATGGATGGATACATGGACGGATGGATAGACAGATGGATGGATGGATGGATGGATGGATGGATGGGTGGATAGATAGATAGATGGATGGATGGATGGATGGATGGATGGATGGAGGGATGGATGGATGGATGGATAGATGGACGGATGGATGGATTGTTATTCGATAAGTTGAAAAACACATTACACAATACATAAGGTCAAACAAATTCTGTTGTTGATTGAACACTTATTGATGAAATAAATTAAGTTAATCTTATAATTCTCAGTAAGAATCGAGAAGATTAATTATCAGTTACTAATAGATAAACGTTGCTCAAAGTTGATTACTGGGATGAATACTTATAATTACAAGTACTGTTATAATATAGGGTTGCAGTTTCCATGGTCGGAATGCAACGAATTTTTTTTTTTTCAATTTCTTATTATCATTATTATCTAAAATCACATTTTGCAATTTTCATGTAGATCGCTAAATAAGAATCCTAAAAAACTTTTGCGTGATTTTCATAGCTCAACTCAGCCAAAGAAATTTGGGAAATTAAAAGGAAATAATTTTAGTTGCATTCCAACGATGCTAACCTCAATATGATATGATCACATGTTCAATTATGGTATTGCAGTTTGGATCGTCGGAATGCAACGAAATTTTTTGTTTCGTACGGCGTTTTTTTAGCACATTTAGGCCGCAAATATTACTCAAATGGATGGATGGATGGGTGGATAAATAGATAGGTAGCTAGATGAATGGATGGATGGATGGATAGATGAACATTTACATGTATCTGTTTTTTATTACCCGAAATGTCTCATTACTTTGTCAATACCATGAGATAGTTGCACTTTGTGTAGTATCTGTAGATTTTTTTCATCATTTTTTAATTTCCCCCCGTACTTGACTGATGAAACTAATTATATTAACGAAAATATTTCACTCTTAGTTTCAGGATTGAATTTACGACAGTTCTACTGCGTGCCGTGGAGAGGGTTGGCTGAGAGCAGTGCTATAGCGACTCGTGCACCGCCATTTTGTATTCTTTTGACAAATACATTTTTTTACATACTTCAGTATATACCTAATAAAGCCTAAAAGTTCTTTTGACCATGTATTTCATTCCTTTCTTTTAAGAAAATTCCAAAGAAAACGGTCGAAAATGGGCAGTTACAATGCCCATTTCTCCCTTAAGTGCCTGTCATTTTTTGTAATTATTAATAATAGCGAAGAATTGTTACTAGAATTTTTGAGATGTTCTAATAGCAAAAATGTCTATATTATATGGCCAGAAGAAAATTCAAAAACACCGACTCACCAGTCAAGCTGCGTAGACCTGAGGCAATAGTCAAAAGGGTGACCGTTCACCCACGCACTAGCTTGCGCGCCGACTATCGCGACTTTTTAACTAGAACTCCGATGGCAACACAGCTGACAAACCAGTGAAAATATAGCCGGCTGTATCGGCACAGGTTTTTCTCAGTTTCCCTGTGCCCCCGTGAAAACCCGATACCCAAGTGATACTCAGGAACAGGAAGGGCCGTCATTATATTATTATGATCCTTCCTATCGTCATAATCCAATTATCGTTACCGTCATCCAACGACCAGACCCCCCCCCCCCCCCTATTTTAAAATGACGTAAGTCATGGACGCCTCGAAGTAGTGAAGTGACAAAAATTGTAAAAGCCCAAGGGCATGTAGGAATATTGAAAATAATAATAAACAACAATTCGAAATCATTATTCTTTCGAACGTTGCCTATTGTAATCATCTCCCGAAAAAAAATGATTTTTTGTAGTTTTTTCCTTGTTCTACTCATACTCAGGATTCTGGTCGTCAATCCTAATTTTCCACCAGGTTTAGTTTCCGGCCACTAACTTTATTCTTCCTCGTGACCCACGGACGATTGTTTTTTTTTTTTCTTTTTTCGTACAACGCTTACGCGCGCGTCTTTCCCGCAGAAATCTTTGATACAGTGAAGCCGCTCCTATGCCCATAAACGCCTTAACGATTCTCCCGCACGTGAACTTTTCTGCAATTAACTGCGTGCGTGCACGACTGTTTGCAGAAATAACTTGAACGCTACGCGTTGCTAATTGAAATTTTCGCACGTTACGAATCACTAAACGGGACATGGAGTACGGTATTTACTCTGATTTCTTCTTAATCACATAGGGAACTGATCACATGATTAAGCACACTGAATCTAATTAGGTGGTAGGTGTGTGCATCGCTGGAGAGCAGCGAAAGTTGTTAGATTTTTATCATCATTCCGGAATATTTGTCTGCTGTTTCAGGTTATAGATGTCTGAATGGTGTTGAAGTTTGTATCGTTGGAACACAACGAAAAATCCGCTGGATGTTTTCATTTCTTTGTTTTTATTATAATGTAAAATCTTTATTTGCATTTTTTGGTTGCAATATTACAAAAAGCATTCTTAAAAATGTTTCGGTAACTTTCTAAATCACTTAGGTACATCAATTATTATTTGTGAGATGAATTATACATTACTAAAGTCGTTTGAACATGAATAGACAATCTATTTAACAAAAATAGAGTAGGTACGTTATTTGTGAACAAGATGATCCGAGGGATCATCATGCACACCTAGGAGGGAATCATCTTGCTCCAAACTCAACTTTTGCATTCATTGCTCGGTAACATAACATGTAAGTATTCCACTGTTACCACGCCAACCAAAACCCAAATTGAGCATGTGATCAAGCCACAAACACAGCGATGATTGCAACTGACAGTATACGATAAAAGTTACCTAAGCTTCAAGTCAACCTTGCCTTAGATCAACAGATCACAATTCTCCCCTACGAAAAAAATGCATTTTCGTTGCATTCCAAAAATGCAAACTTCAGGACCATATCTCTAAAGAGGATCCTGAAAAAATCGTTTTGACGATCTTCGTGACTTAAATCTGGCAAAAAATTGAGCAGTTAAAAAAACCAACATTGCGTTGCATTCCGATGATGCAAACTTCGACATCACATCAACCTGCAGAACAAAAAATCCCCTAATTTTCTGCAGGGCAAGAAAATTGTTCAACGGAAATCACTGGTCCGGAGACGCTGAGAGAAACAATTTTTTTGGGATTAAGTTATACTTTAGAGTTTTGAAGAAAAAGTGCGACTGGTCGATATCGAAAAGTTGCTATTTTAACTACCAAATGTTCACTTTCAAAACTAAAATAATGTGACGCATATTTTGGAGGCGATTTTTCCATTACTGCCATTTTTCAATTGCAGTACAACTTGCGTAAACTTCAAACCTTCACAGTGTCTTCGTGATATAGAAGTTTGCATCGTTACACGCAACGAAAATGATTTATTTCTCATAGCAAACTTTTTTGGACCAAACAAAGTTACGGCAACATTTTTTAAGATCCTCATTAGATACCTACAGCCTAAATCTATCGAAAAAGATTTTGGATAGCAATAGAAATGGAGAAGAAATAAAATAAAAAAGCATTTCCGTTGTACTCCAAGGATGCAAACTCCAACAGCGCAGGTTTCCATATCTTGAAAAATCTTTTTGTTATAAACAATTTACCACGATTGTTTGGTCCGGAAATGAAACATCAAATGCTTTCTATTTTTATGAAAAAAAAAGATTTTTTAAATTCCCTACGTATTTCTTTAGATATTTTCCAGCGGATTACGAAAAATGTTGGTTTTTTTCGTCGCGCTCAAATTTTCCGATACTTCGTACCGCTCTAGTACCATTGCCGCTTAAGGGCGATTAAAAGGCAAATTGCAAAATAATATTTTACAAGTTTCGGGAGACCTATCGCATTTCATCGGTCGTCATTGAAGGATTCGTATGACGTTGAAGTTTGCATCGTTGGAATGCAACGATTATTTTATTTCTTTATTTTAATTATTATTCGAAATCTTTTTTTGCATCTTAAGGTCGTAAATCTGCAATAAAAATACGTAAAAACAACCGAATGATTTTTGTAGCCTAAATCGACCAAAAAAAGGATTAACAACGATGCAAACTTCAAGATCGTGAGTTCGAGACACAACATTCGTACATTGATCTTCCGTTTCTTGTTAGGAACGGAATTTCGTTAATTTCCTTTATAATAAAAAAGAAAATAACGCAGCGGAAAATAAGAATTTTCCGCCGATGCTTTTATCGTCATAGAAGAGTGACAATATATTTCTACGGAATATTTCCGATCGATGCTGACGATTGAACGTTGTATAAATATAGCAGTGATTACTACGTTGGACTTGCAGCCCCCACGCAAAATTTCAATTTAATCGCACACGCGTACTAGCCCCCCGCCCCCCCCTTTTTGCTCATTTGCGATCCATACGAGATTCCCACACGGCCACGATCGATTCCACCAAACCTCGTCCCCTTTCCTTCCCCTTTGCGATCTTCTCTCTGCCGTTTCGTACAACAAAATGTTCGTTTGCCACACGTGGGCGATGATTTCTTGCGGTTCAACGCAAGTTTCGACGAAACGTTATCGCGGTAAAAAAAAGTACGATGTTGAAGCTTGCACTTTAAGAGCGCATTGATAAGTTTTTTTTTAATCGTCCATATTTTTTTTCGCAATTTTCATGCCACGAAAAACCCTCAAAAGTTTTTTTCATAATCCTCATTAGAAACCTACAACCTAAATGGACAACAATGAAAAAATCGCTCAGGAAAAAAATTAGAAATAAGGTAGATAGTAATGAAAATTAGGGCCAAAGTTTGCATCGTTGAAATGCAACGAAAGTTCTTTTCAATTTTTTTTTTCATTATTGTCCAAATCCATATTTTAGAAATGTGTTTTAGATCGTGAAATAAAAATTCGAAAAAACATTCGCGCGTTTTTCGTAGCTCAAATCTGATGAAGGAAATTGGAGAAAGTGAAAGAAAATCAGATTTTGTTGCATTCCAACGATGCAAACTTCCGCGTTATAATGAAAATTAAGAAGTAAAAACATGAAAAACATATTTCGTTGCATCCCAAGGATGTTAAATTTCAACGAACTACGAAAAAATCGTTTTCTTCTTGCAAAATCTAAATTTCAGGATAAAAGAATTGGAAGAGCGTCATAATTGTATTGAAAGAATTTTGGAGAAACGTAGCAATTCTGATAATTCAGATAATTCATAATCATGCGAAATAATAATTGCATTTTTCGTTTTTGAAACAGCAACAAATTGACATTGAGATTAAAATTCGGAAACAATAACTGTTATTCGATAAATTGAAAAACACATTATACAATACATAAGGTCAAACAAATTCTGTTAATGATTGAACACTTATTAATGAAATTAATTAAGTTAATCTTATAATTCTCAGTAAGAATCGAGAAGATTAATTATCGGTTACTAATAGATAAACATTGCTCAACGTTGATTACTGGGATGAATACTTATAATTACAAGTACTGTTATAATATAGGGTTGAAATTCCCATGGTTGGAATGCAACGATTTTTTTTTTCAATTTCTTATTATCATTATTATCTAAAATCACATTTTGCAATTTCCATGTAGATCGCTAAATAAGAATCCTAAAAAACTTTTGCGTGATTTTCGTAGCTCGAATCAGCCGAAGAAATTTGGGGAATTAAAAGGAAATAATTTTACTTGCATTCCAACGATGCTAACCTCAATATGATATGATCACATGTTCAATTATGGTATTGCAGTTTGGATCGTTGGAATGCAACGAAATTTTTTTCGTACGGCTGTTTTTTAACACATTTAGGACACAAATATTACTCAAATGTTTTTGAAGATCCTCATTAGGGATCCATAACCTAAAACTGCAAAGTAAAAGTTTAGATAGTAATAAAAATAAGGAAATGCAAAAACTAAGAAGGATTTTCGTTGCATTCCTACGATGCAAACTTCAACAACGTTTTTAATTTATAAGTTATTGTTTTATAATGACATATTTATAATTAAATTATATATTGATAAATCCTCAAATGGTACAAATAAACAGGGTGTCCTGTAATGAATGTATAATTTTGCAACTGTCGATAGGTCAGATCATGTCGTACTATATGCGGGAATTTCAGTTTAGTAGAGGTCCCACGGTTTTCGAGATTTTGGACTTATGTTTTGAATCTCTACAAATGATCAAGTTTTTTGACCCTGTTTAAAAAAAACTTGGTTATTTGTTTTATCTAGAAAAGCCTTCTTTTTTTATCTGAAATGTTAATGAAACTCTAAAAACAGATCTTATGCGGAATTTTCATACAAACCAATTTGAACATTTGACTTTGACAGCCTGCGGTGTAAAAAAAATGTACTACACATATCGTGCCAATTACTTTACAAAGTTGCTTAGGTATTATCAATTTACATCATTCGTAGAAATGGAATGCGAACAACCAAAAGCAGATGATCTTTTTCATAAAGTAACATAAAGCCCAAAATTTCGAAAACCGTGGCACTTCTACTAAACGGAATATCCAGCATATATTAGGACATAACCTCCCGAGTCGAAATTTTTAGCCTCCTCTGAACCCTCGCAGGACCCATTTCTTTTGTAATACATAAGCCGCCAGCCTCCGTTGAACCTACGAAACCTCATTTGTCGAGTTCAGTGCCATGAAGAGACCTCCTCTTGGCCCAGGGTAGCCTCTGTTAGACCTCCGAAACCTTCTCTCGACCCCCAGTTTCAGTGAAACGTGCAGAGCACAGGCCTCCTTAACCTGCTTTCAACCTCAAACTGTTGCCTCGACCCCACCTAACCTGCTTTCGGCCCAAATTCGATATCTCCTCCATCATCATTCCATTGTGACCTGATCGGTAACCCGTTCGATGACGAAAATAATACGAAATTAATAAAAATACATCGTCCCCTTATCAAATTAATAGTCCAATATTAATATGCGAAAACAATCAAATTTGCTCAATGTCGATTTATTATTATTTTATAGGCAATTGATAAAAGAATGCTTGTGTATACAGTCTTACTTCAATTCTATCGGATTAATAGGCATTTTCCTGTGAGAAAAAATCTCACAGGAAAATTCTTTAAAAAATGCCAGTCTACCCAGTAGGTTCAGTAAGCTTACGCGACGTTTTTCGTTCTTGACATTTCTTCTTAAGCCCTCTAGTTCTTGAGTTACATTGCATTATCTAGAATTAGTCTTTTTAGCAAAAATGAAATAACATTGCGAAAAAAATCGTACAAAACTTTATAAAAAACGCAAATGAAGTTCCTACTACCCCGTTTAAGTTCATCATGGATAAACGTAACAATTTTTTTTTCCATAAGTCATGCGTTCAATTCTTGATGGTCGAAAAAAAGCCGAAAATCAGTCACGTATAAAAGTGCGTACCGGGTCGAAAAGAAAATGATAAAAAAATATTTCAGAAAAGCAATATACAGCTGAATTTATTCCCGTCAAAACTCGGTTCGGTAAATTTGGTTATCTTTTTTTTACGCAGCTATGTGACTTTTAGTGCAGCAAGAAATATCGACTGGTGTATCCAAACATTTAAGCGACGGTATATATTATATAATACTTTATATATATATATATAATACTCGAAATATGTGGTTGCGTTAATATATTCGAATATACACTACCAGTCAAAAGTATTCGGACACTTCAGATAACTGCAAAACTCAATATCACTTTGGATCATTGCAAACTTATGGTAGAATAATAATTATTTTACGAAGATACTATAAAGCTCTGTGAAATTACTTAATCATATAGATCTTTATAGTATCTTCGTGAAATAATAAATGAAATGAATCATATTACTCTAACATTATTTGGCAATTATCCAGCGCTCAAAAGTTTTGCGATTATGTGGAGTGTCCGAAAACTTTTAGCTGGCAGTGTATATCTAAATAACATATAATGTTGATTTCTATATGGAACGATAGGGTGTTAATTATAGTCTATTTCATGTTCTGAAGGATTGAAATTGTCGGTTTAGAATTCAACCTCATTCGATTTTTTCTTTTTGTTTTTGTTCGTTTTGTTTTTTTTTGTTTATTCAATAATCAGTTGATAAATGGCGACGGCCGATTACCGTCGATTTCAAATAAGATGTTTGATTTTTTCTTGTTTTCGTTTTTAGCACGTCGAAAATTTAAAAAATATTTCCACGTGTATGTATGAAGCATATTTTTATTTTTTCCCGCTAAATATTATGATATTAACTAACCGCGTCTATTTGATTTTTTTAAAATTTGTATTAACTAGATTTTTCATAGAACCAAATTTTTCCTATTGCATTCCATTATTAAAATGATTAATTTTAAAAATGTTTATTTATAGAAAATCAATCTATTTAATACCGTCCAATAACTACATATTTTATTTGATCCTAATAAATCTGTAATTCGGTTTCATCAGTTTAACATTTTCATCTGTTCAAAAAAACAATTTAGTCAAGTTCACTGAATGGATCTAGTTATTTTTTTTAAATTTACCTTAAATAGAATATTTGTAGAGTTAAGCATTTTTCTATTTGATTGAACTAATGGTCCATCTTTATTGCAACACTCATATCAAGGGGGCGGGGGGTAGTGAAGGTGGAGAGAGAGGAATTCACTACCCCCCGCCTATTATATATATATATATATATATATATATATATATATATATATATATATATATATATAATTCCTCTCTCTCCACCTTCACTAACCCCCGCCCCTTTGATATGAGTGTTACAATAAAGATGGACCATTAGTTCAATCAAATAGAAAAATGCTTAACTCTACAAATATTTTATTTAAGGTAAATTAAAAAAAAATAACTAGATCCATTCAGTGAACTCGACTAAATTGTTTTTTTGAACAGATGAAAATGTTAAACTGATGAAACCGAATCACAGATTTATTAGAATCAAATAAAATATGCAGTTATTGGACGATATTAAATAGATTGATTTTCTATAAATAAACATATACATACACACACACACACACACACACGCGCGCGCGCGCGCGCGCGCGTGTGTGTGGGTGTCTGTGTGTTTGAAAAATCTATTGCTTATGTGATACAACAAATAGTTGGAGGTATTCATTTGGTCTCTTATGCCATATCAGCGACCAAAATGTTATAAGCACTCGGTAGCATAGGGGCAGCGGCGCGTAGTTATGAGTAGGTAGGACTAGGTTCAAATCGCATATAGGGCAAATATTTTCTTCGAAAAAAATCATTTCCAAAGGCCAGGGAATGACGAATTACGATGAAAAATCCTTGTAGTAAAGCTCTCAAATAATGCGTTCATTTTATTTTCGATTTATGAAATATTTTTTGCATATAGTACACTAAGCTTTACAGTGTACATTGTAAGCAAATGAAGATTAATTTGAATCTCATCTTTATTAACATATATAAATATATTTGAAAGAAATATGATCGTAGTAGGCTGGGAGACAAGGAAAAAAAACTATTTTATTTAAATAGATTCTATATAAATTAATTTTTTTGTTTAGCCGTGTACAGTAGGCCGAAAGGGGGGGCAGTAGGTTCTGCGGGAGCGCTCGAAGTAGGCCCACCTGAGGTTCCGTAGGTTCAATTGTGACCCTCCCTGACCTCCTTTGAGTCAAAAAGTCTACTTTCTGCCATTCCGGAGGTTCATCGGAGGCTCTAACGCATGGTACTTTCAAACATTGTACCCTCCTTTAGATACCCAATAACCCGCTCACGCCGATTTCTGCTCGCCATCATTTTGTGGGTTGAACGCGGCTCGAAAATTTCGACTCGGGCTGACCCATCGACAGTTGCAGGATTATCCAGTCATTACATTACACCCTGTATAATAAGTATTAGATAAATAGATATTCACACGTGTATCAGCGATTGACAAACAAACAGACATCAGGATTAAGGCGTTACCCCCACTTGCAGCGCAAAAAAGGCCTTTTTCATGAATTTTTTTAAAGAAAACTACAAAACTTTTTTAATCGATCAATATACCATCTTAAAGAACACATCTTGAAGAACTTTCAGTAATTTTTTTATTGAAAAATATTACATTGTTTAGTGGCAAATGGCCGTCAATGAAATAATGTTTTTATATACACGGTTTGCGGTGACCAACATTGCGGCGAAGTGGATCATCTGAAGAAAAAAATGCGGATGGATTTAGTCAAATATAAGTATAAACTAGTCTTTGATCGAAGGATTTTAAAAAATATTCATTTTTCACAAAATGGCGGACAGTCAAAGTTAATGGTTCGATTTTAACGAAAAAAAAACGGCCGTTTTTTGGGTATAAAACGGCCATTTTTTTTTTCGAAAAAAAAAATCGAACGATTAAAGACTACATTTTTATGTATTAAATAAACCTGCAAAATTTCAAGAAGATCGGTTCGTTAGTGTTCGAGCAATCTTGGTCACCGACTTCAGAAATGCCATTTTGAGAAAAACGCGTTTAAAGTTTCAATTTCAGTGTACACGAAGAAAATATTTTTTTTTGTAAACTTACATAGTCATCTATTCCGGGCATAAAAAAAACTGCACTTCAAATTGCACTTCAAAAAATGCAATAAAAAAAACGATTTTTTCAAAATCGCAAGTGGGGGTAACCCCTTAAGTACGTAAATTGTGGAGAGGCTATGCTCTTTTTCGAGCTACCAATACAGTGTCACTTGCGTATGGTTTCGTACCTATCTGTACACGCGCAAGAGCACAGGCCGAGAGGGGATCGCTAGGAAACCCTCTCCTTTCTTGGCAACCGCTCTATGAGTCACGCGGCTTCACGAAGCGCGGTTGATTGAAGCGTTACCGATTATCGTGTGAAGCCCGAACTCGAAGTTTAATTCTGTACGAATCCGCATTCGATCGCCCGATATGCAATCAATTTGGTCCTCGATCACTAGGAATCAACGACACTTGCCGCTGAGTCACACATCGCGCCGCAATTAAGACATATCGACGAACACATCTCTGTTCGTCTAAATTGGAAGATTTCCGGAAGTCGGAGGTGGAAGTTTTGTTCAAAGTTGATATCTGATTACGCACGCAAGGTCAAGCGTTCAGTCTATAAATGTTTGAGGGTACTGATTATTTTTCCGGACGTCGATATGTCCGATGAAAATGCAACTTCCAAGTTTCCACAAATGACATCGTTCGCGAGGGGGAAAAAAATTAAAATTTCGCGGATTCAGCGGAATTTCTTACGAAAAATCGTGAATTGCGCTGGAATTTTTAAACGTCAATGACCGCGGCTTTTATCCGCAGAAGATATCGACTGAGACTACATTCGCGATTTCTCATCGGATACTTCGCAAAATTGTCTAGATTTTAATCTTTTTTTTTCTCGAAAAAGATGTAACGGAACTTTTTGATGAAATTGAAGTTTTCCTCGTTGGAATGCAATGAAAATTAATATTTCTGAATTCCTTTAATTTCTTTTGGCAGATTTGGCCTATACAAATCCTTCAACTATTTTTTCATCAAATTTTCGTCAATTTGTTTTCATAAAAATATGGAAGATAAAATGCAAAAACGAACTTTTGTTGCGTTTCAACGATGCAAACTTCAACACCATACTTACGAAAACTCCAAGATTGATCTTTCGTTGGAGGTATCTAGGTTTAAAAAAAAATCAGCATCCTCAAACATTTGTCAATAAAACGTTGATGCTTTTTTGTTATGGCGTTGATGTTTGCACCATTGGAATACAACAGCAATTCTTATTGATTATTTTATGTCCTTTTAATTATCACCTAAAATCTTGTTTAGCAGCTTTCGGTTTTATAGCTTAACTAATAAGCAGTTTATTAATGATGAAGTTTGCATCGTTGGAACGCAACGAAAATCAATTCTTTTCAATTGCTTAAATTTGTTTTGGCGGTAGAAATCACTCGAACGTTTTTATGTATTCTTATTAGACATTTACGACCTCAATTTGCAAAAAAAAGAAGGCTTCGGAAAAGCACAGAAATAAAAAAATGAAAAATCAACAACAAAAAATCGTTGCATTAAAATGATGCAAACTTCAACGTCATGCTTGTTAAAACATTTTTAATAAGGATTCTTAAAAATGTTTCGCTGATTTCGCTGATCGTAGCCTAAATGGAGCAGAAAGAATATGGAAATACGAAGAAAAAAAGTATGTATATTTTAGTTGCATTCCAACGATGCAAACTTCAACACCATTGCATGATTCAACTGCAAAAAAATGATGGTTGCATCGTTGGAATGCAACGAAAATTATTATTTTTTTGTCAGTTTCCCAAATTTCCTTTGGCAGATTTGGGCTACAAAAAGCACGGAAATATTTTTCAAGATTTTCGTTCAGCTATCTACAAAAAATTTGCAAAGTATGATTTTGGATAATAATGAAAACTAGAAATTGAGAACAAAATTCGTTTGATTCCAACGATGCAAACTTCGACCCCATCCGAAACTCCATAATTGTATTATTCAAAAAATATTAAACAAAATCAAAAGCAATTTGGCGATAGAATTTAAAAGACCAATTTGTGCCCTAAATCTTACTGCGCGAAACAATATCTATTTCCGACCGAAAGTGCAAATCAAGACTAAAGTATTTGCGAAAAAATAACCGATTTTTTTTCTCCAAAACGGCGCGAAAAATCTCGTCCACTTGGGCAACGAAATAGAATGACATCGAAGTTCGCGTCGTTGGAATGAAACGAAAATATTTTTTATTATTTCCATAATTCCCTTTGGCAGATTAGAACCACGAAAATCACGCGAACATTTTTTATGGTTCTCATTTAGCGATCTACAACAAATTTGCGAAGAATTATTTCGGAGAATAATAAAAATGAGAAATTAAAACGAATTTTCGTTGCTTTCCAACGATGCAAACTTCAATTCCATAAAATTAGTTACAAAGTAATGAAACTTAACGATTCGTCCACGTTTGCTTTCCATAATTTTGATACTTTGTAGATACATAATCAATATAAAAAAAATATTATTTTCTCCACGAGGAGATTCTACTTTCCGGATTGTAAAGGAAAAATGATATTTTGCCTTTAGCTGCCCTGAAGTGGCTTCCCTAAGGCCAGTAATACTTCGGCCGATCGTTCGCAACTTCTCTAGATCTGATATCGACTCACAGTTTTTTTTTATTCCGAGCGACCTCCTTCACTCGAAAAGGTCAATTCTCGCGAGAACTCGAGGGGAATTTTTCGAGAAATCAAGAAAAAAAAACGCTCGTGATTGGGATTTGTCGACATTCGTGGGATTGGAATGAAAAAATTAAGTTAGGTCCCAATATCGTTTCGATGATTCTCCACTTCGCAAGCCTTATTCGAAGATCTCCGGTACACTGACGTCATTCATGGTGTTCAAGTTTGCAACGTTGGAACGCAACGAAAGTTCTTTTTTACATTTTATTTTCCATGTTTTTATCATTATAGATTTTTTAAAAATAGATTTACATTGTAGTTCACTAAACAAATATCTTTAAAAAATAGTCGGAGGATTTTTGTAGGCAAAATTCACCAAAAGATATAAAAAGAATTCAAAAATATTAATTTTCGTTGTGTCCCAACCATGCAAACTTCAACTTCATCGTCATTCTCTTTATTTATTTTTTTATTGCGTTCAGGTGCGAATTTTCTTTTCTTGCTGTTATTGTGTCAACAAAATTTTACAAAAATGAGCACGAAATATTTTTAAAAGAGTGTGAAATGAATAAAAAATGTTTAACATTTGTTCAATATTGGAGATTTCTCGAGTGCATAAACGTAACGGGAGAGGTTTTCCTTCCGATAATTACTCCGAATCTTTTCCCCTATATCCGTGCGTCCATGCGCAATTAGAAAGTCCTCGGTGCACACGTAAATTATCGTAAGGACGATTGCACGTAGCGTTGAGTCATGAATCTCATGCTTTTACAACGGCGTTGCTTCTTATCGCGCTGTGGATTTTTTTAAATGAATATAAAACATTTTTATTTATTTACGTCGGCATGCGCATTTTTAAGGGTCTGCATAAGCAAATTTTTTTTTACATACCATTTTTTGTTGCATAAATTTATAGCCTAAGATCTTAACTTCATTTTGAAAAGAACAATTTTGTAAACACTCAAAAAAATGATTGTTTTAAGGATTTTTGGATATGATATCGAAGTTTGCATCGTTGGGACGCAACGATTTTCTTTTAATTACCAGAATATTTATGTACCGAATTTGGGCTATAAAAATAAGTCGAACGTCTTTCACGATCCTGATTGTAAATCTACAACATAAACTGCCAAGAAAACATCTTGGATAAAAATGGGAATGAAGTATTAAATCATAAAAAAAGATTTTCGTTGCAATCCAACGTTGTAAACTTTAACATTATTTTTGTGAAAGGCCAAATCGCCCGCTGGGCTACGGAGACCTTTTGTTTCTTTTACGTTTTACTCGAAAATGTTTTTTGAAAAGCTGTAAGTCGTATCTCAAAATGTATTCGTTCGATGGTGTTGAAGTTTGTATTGTTGAAACGCACCGCAAGTTCTTTTTTACATTTTATTTTTCGTATTTTCATTGTTATAGATCTTTTTTTTAGATTTATATTGTAGATCACTAAATAAATATCTTTAAAAATGGATAAAGGATTTTTTGGGTAAGATCTGGCAAATGAAATTAAAGGAATTCAGAAATATTGATTTCCGATTAAGTTGAAGTTTGCATCGTTGGAACGCAACGAAGATTAATATTTCTGAATTATTTATATTTCTTTGATAACTTTTGACTACAAACGTTTGTTCATATATTTGTTTAGCGATCTACATTATAAATCTATAAAAAAAAGATTGTCTATAATAATAAAAATAAAATGTAAAAAAGAACTTTGGTTGCGTTCCAACGATGCAAACTTCAACACCATAATTTTCGTACGACGTTGAAGTATGCATCGTTGGAATGCAACAATTTTTTCTTCTTTTTATACATTTATTTTTATCATTATCCAAAGTCTTTTTTTGCAAATTGAGGTCATACATTTCTAATAAGAATATATGAAAGCCTATAAAGCGGCGAAAAAATGTAAGTAACCGAAAAGAAATACATTTCGTTGCGTTCCAACGATTCAAATCAGACCCATAATTTCCGTTGCATTCCAACAATGCAAACTTCAACCTCATTTCGTTCCATTCACTTTAAATTCAGACAGAGCATAGTTTATAACGCTTTCTAGTGTCGATGAATGATTTTTCAATATCTTTATCCATTTGTTGATAACAAATGATTAATGTTATTTTTTGGTCGAAAAATAAACTTTTTTTTTCTAGAACTTGCCATTTTCGTAACTTTCAAAATTTCAAAAAGGTTACAGGGCATACGAAAGTTTGATTATTATACTAACAGTACTTTTTTTAATTTTCAATTTCAGATGACCTTAGTTGCCATAAAGATGCAACAACGGCAGCACGTTGTTGAAATAATAATAACTTTATGGCTTATAAATATTGTTGTATTAAAAAGGAACCTCAATTTGGCAAGACCATGTATCAATTGATGATATTAAAGTTTGCATCGTTGGAACGCAAGGAAAGGTCTTTTCGCATTTGATTTACCATATTTTCATTATTATAGATATTTTTTCATAGATGTATATTGTTGATCGCTGAACAAATATTTTTACAAATGCCTGAAAGATTTTAGTAGGGGAAATTTGCCAAAAGAAATAAAAGAAATGTAGAAGTATTAATTTTTATTGCATTCCGACGATACAAACTTCAACTTCATATTAAGTGTGTATAAAATCCCGAGCTCGTTGACTCGATATTTTCATCATAAAAAAATATTGAAAATCGACCTGTTTTTTTGGACCCCAAGTTAACGCAGACTCGAAGCTGCCCCTCGAGTCTGCACCTGTGAGACTTCTGCCTTTACCCGACACACAATGAACCACTAAATTGTGGACATTTCAGCTGTTCTTCGTCGTTTTCATTAGCGGTCCTTTAAAAATACAAAAACAAACGTTACCTTGAAAAAAAGGTCGTCCTTCATTTTGGCGCCCCAACGCAAATACATTTGTATCTCGAGTGCAACGAAGCTACACGTGAGTTGTAAATCTGTGGTGAAGAGTCAGCGCAAATTTGAATAAAAATCAGGGAAAGAAATTATGAAAAATGGTTGGACTTCATTTTGGCTTATCTGTGGAAATAAATTCATTCGGCGAGTGCAATAAAGCAGGCGCGAGGGAAACGAAGGGCGACGCCATTGTTCGCAGCTGGTAGAAAAACGCATAGATCAATTATGCCCACTCTCCCTCCGACACCCATAAAGCGCCTGGCTCTCCTGCGCTTGTATATTCACCGTAAATTGTGAATTTCGGAGGGTTGCGAATATCACGTGACTCTCACTATCCCCTATTCGCCCGTTGGATAAAAACTCTTCAGCCAATTTTAGCTTTCTCACAGAGAAAGGTTTGTTTTGAAGAATTTATTTTAGAGATATTGTGTTCAAATTTATAAATTAATAGACATTTTGTGAAAATCAGTAAACGAAATGGATAAAATCGGTAAATTAATAGATTTTTGTGAAAATCGGTAAAAATCGGTAAATAAATGGAGATATTATTTTAAAAATCAGTAAATTAATAGAGATTTTCTGAAAATAATTTAAAAAAAATGAATTACTACATAATTCATAAGAAAGGTTTGTTTTGAAGAATTTATTTTAGAGATATTGTGTTCAAATTTATAAATGAATAGAGATTTTGTGCAAATCAGTCAACAAAATGGATAAGATCGGTGAATTAATAGACTTTTGTGAAAATCGGTAAAAATCGGTAAATAAATGGAATGTTATTTTTAAAATCGGTAAATTAATAGAGATTTTCTGAAAATATATTTTTTTAATATGAATTGCTACATAATTCAGAAATGCTGAAAATTCAAGTCAATGATGAAACATCGGGCTGAATTTTATTGAACGGATAGAGTATATTTTCATTCGTTCGAACAAATAAAATATCATTGATAAAAAAGTGCAATTTGATCGAAATATCTTGCAGTTTTTTTACTCACACAAACAAAAGATTGCTCAGGAATAGTTCCGGAAAATCAGCAAAACGGGAACGTGCACAATAATGCCTTATTCTATTTTTCGCTACGGAACAGTGCGTCTGACACGAAATAATAATCATAAAAATGATTTTTTTTTGCCAAGTATTCACAAGGCACGTTGTCGAAATAAAATGGTTTATTGTTGCCCAAAATATTACATAATTAAAGTATCCATCTGACGATTGCAAAAGTCGATTTTTGATGCACATAATTGCCACGATATTGAATGACGTTGAATTTTGCATTGTTGGAATGCCATCAAAATTTATTCCTTCAAATTGCTAAAACACTTTTAGTCAATTTTGGCTGTGAAAATGGCTCGAATTTTTTTAACGTATTCCTATTAGAGTATTTGTACCTCAATTTGCAAAAAAGGCTTTGAATAATGATAATAATGAAAAAAAATCTTTGTATTGCGCAAACTTCACATCATGATATTGAAACTTGCATTGTTGAAGTGCAATGATTTGTTTCTTTTCCCGATTTTTTCCCCGCCTATTTAGGCTACGAAAATAATTCAAAAGTGTTTTTAGAATCTTTACTGGAGACTCACAACATCAATACACGGACAAAAAGACTATGGATAATAATGAAAATAAATAAATCTAAAAATTCAAAACTTTCGTTGCATCGAATTATATTAGGCAATTGTGTTGCTATTCAAAATCTTTTTAATGGAAACACCTTTCCTACAATCAATGCTATAATTTTGCAAATGTACAAAGATCGTAAATTAACATACCGATGACAAAAGAAAGGACTAACTGTTTCGAAGATCAATAAAAACAAAATCCCCCACGACTTGGGATAATTAATTATGATCCTCCGGTAAATAACTAATTATCCAATTAACTAAATATTTACAAACTACTCTGCACCTTGGGGAGAAAAAAGCGTAATGACTTTTATCGCGTTAATGAAAAGAAAAAAAAACGTCGTTTTCTGTGAGGCCGAGTGAACTTTTTTTTTCGCGCTAAAACGCGCAAGGTCCATTTAACGCATTAAACCCGATCCTAACGAGGCACTGTAGCGGAAAAGAAAGCGAAAAAAGCACGCGTTGCTCCACGTCAATTTTCCACACATACAAAAGATGACTCCTGCGATCGAAACGAGAGATTGCCTCTCCAAATATTGGAAATTCCGAGCGGCAAATTCGCTAACGTTTCGATACACTTCCAGACCCAAACGTGCTTGCAATTATTCAAGGGCGTCAATCGACCTTGAGTTCCATCAGCCCGCCGAATAATTTCAAGACATTTTGTACATTGCGGAATGAAGAACAAAAAACGAAAAGAAAAATCATTTCTTTCAATTACCCAATTTCATATGACGATGAAGTTTCCATCGTTGGAATGCAACGAAAATGATTTTTTTTTAATTTCCAAAATTTCCTTTGTCAGATTTGAGCTACGAAACTCACGCAAACATTTACCAGGGTTCTTATTTAGCGATCTAGAATAAATTTGCAAACTCATATTTCGGATAATAATCAAAATAAGAAATTGAAAGAAAAATTCGTTGCATCCCAACGATGCAAACTTTAATTCCATCAATTTAATTCGGATTCGTGAGTCGCAAAATGAACTTTTTTCGAAAACATTCTAAAAATCTACACCCTTAAAAAATATTCAAAAAATAAATTTCTAAACTCCTGTAAACGGTGATAAATGTTTTAAATACAGAGAAATAAAAAATAAACAACAATTTGCATTACGGATATACTAAATTTACTATAAATCTACACTCATAAAACATCAGCAAAAAAAAACAAACTAAATACTTAAATCGTATTAGCTCATCCCATAAACTTATTTATTTCAATGAGCAAACTTACTTATCTTAAAAACCTTTATATCTGAACAAACATATTTTGTTAATGATCTTGCAGTTTGCGTAATTTTTTTCTTTGGAATGCAACGAAAATACAATTTTCGTTGCGCTCCAAAGAAAAATATTATTTTCAATTGATAAAGTTTCTTTTTGGCCGAATTAGGCAATGAAAATCACTGGAATACTTTTGCGTATTCCCATTAGAGATTTACGACCACAATTTGCGAAAAAAGGGTTTTTCTAATAACCATACTGTTGAAGTTTGCATCGTTGGAACGCAACGAAAGTTTTTTTCTACATTTTATTTTTCGTGTACTTGTTATGATAGAAAATCTTTTTTTTTTATATTTTTATATTGTAGATCGGTAAATAAATGGCTTGAAAAATGGTTGAAGGATTTTCGGAGGCATAATCTGCCAGAAGAAATTAAAGGAATTCAGAAATATTAATTTTCGTTGCGTTCCAACGATGATGGTGTTGAAGTTTGCACCGACAGAATGCAACGAAAGTTCTTTTTTACATTTCATTTTCCATATATTTATAAATATAGAAAATCTTTTTTCTAGATTCATATTGTAGATCGCAAAAGAAATATCTTCAAAATGGTTAAATACTATTGATAGGAAACATTTGTCAAAAGGAATTGAAGGAACTCAGAAATATTAATTTCCGTTGCATTCCAACCATGCCAACTTCAACCTCATTAATAATCGAAATAGAGAAATAAAAATAAAATAAAAACATCGTTGCATTCCAACGATGCAAACTACATATTTTTATTTATTAAAAAAACCACCACCTTAAGGGATTAAGCTACTGTGAAAATGAGGAACTCACGTTCGTCGCTTGAGGCATCTCAAATTAAAGAGGAGGGTCCAACATATGGTGCAGGAATAGCGGGTTGAAGGTAAACATATCATTACAACGATAGAACTGCTGGTTAAACTTTAAACGTGTTTTTCTCAAAACGATGTTTTTGAAAACGGTGTACACGATTTCTCGACATCTAATGAACCAATTGACTTGAAATTTGGCACACTTATTCAGTGTAATAGTAGTTTAGTCTTGACCGACGTTTTCCTTCTCGACATTCCTTTTTCATTCGTTATCAACAATAATGTAATTTTTCCTCAAAACAGCGACTGGCAAATTTTTTTTGTTGATCGAAATACGGTAACAAAAAAAATCTCGGTCAAGTCGTAGCCAATATGATCTATTACAAGAAAGCCCTGATTTTTTTCGTTTCGGATCAGCCGGGTGGCCAAAATCGAGTACACGGTTGAGCCCCTCCCGCTCAAACCTCCTTCACGGAATTATTTATAACTTCTTCGATTATTAATATTTTTAAACCAAATTCGCTACACAACTTAATTAACGTACCTACAAATAAACGTCCAAACGATTTTCCAATCATCCTACTTGTTATGCTCTTAAAGTTTACATCGTTGGAATGCAACGAAAATTCTTTATCATTTTATTTCCTCTTTTCCATTATCGAAAAAAAAATCTTTTTTCGCAAATTTATAATATAAATTGCTAAATAAGTAAATAAAAAATGATTGAGCGATTTTCGTCGATAAGATTTTCCAATAAAAATTGGAGCAAATAAAAAAGTCTAATTTTCGTTGCATTCCAACGATGCAAACTTCAAAGTCGTTACTTGTTCCTTAAAAATGAATTCTTTCAAATAGAGACGGTCATGTAAAGAGCGCAAGGCATTGTACACTGGAATAAAATACAATACATAATTCTCTCAAATAACCCTGATATTCGACGATTTTGAAGTTTGCATCGTTGGAACGCAACGAAAATTTTATTTTATTTTTTTATTCCCTCATTTTCATTATCATCAAGGATCTTTCCTTGTATATTTAGGCTGAGAATCTCCGCGAAGGATCCTGAAAAACTTTTGAGTGATATTGGAGGGATAAATGTGTCGAAAAAATTGGGCTACGAAACTTTCGTTGCGTTTCAACACTCCCAACTTCAATATAATGCTGTTCGGGTCGTCACAGTAGCCTAACCCCTTAATTTAGCGAAAAAAACATGCCGAAACTCGAAAATAATAATCATAATCATCATTGCTGGTCGCTATTATTGAGATTATTATTATTATTCATGAAATAAATAATTCAATTATATTTAAAAAATATAAAATCTCAATTGAATTGCTATATACTCCATTAAAAGTATAATGTAATATTATTATGATTATTACAATTGTGAATTTAAAAAAATTATCTGCAATAATAATTATATTAATTATCATTATAATTGCGAATGAAAAAAAACATTCATTCGCAATAATAATAATAATACGTTATATTTTGATTTTATTATGTAATAATTATATTTACATTCGATTTTTCAAACATAATTTTATTATACAACAATAATCCATTTATTCTCAAAAATTATTATTATTATTATTATTGCGAATAAAAAACCTTTATTCGCAATAATAATAATACGTTAAATTTCGATTTTATTATGTAATATTTCTATTTCCATTAAATTCTTCAAACATAAATGAAGTTTGTCAAATTCATAATAATAATAAATGATACCGACAACCAGCAATAATAATAATCATTATTTCCAAGTTTCGGCATCTAGTCGGAATCTTATTATTATCGGCATTATTATTATCGGCCCTCCGTTCTTCGCGAGCTGCGCGCTAAAAAAAAATAATCCCAAAATTGCGCAACGTCGAGCCAAAAGCAGTCAGAGCTGACCGAGCCGGTCATATTGAACGCGGATGAGGAAAATTTCCCGAATATGGGAATGATCGGCGATCGGCAAGGATGAGAAAGACGAGCAGAAGCGAGATATACGGAGAGCGAGCGCGACAGCCGAGGAGCCTATAGGCATAACCGGTTGAAGCCGGTCATGGCGTTTGGATAGCCCACGCGCGAGTGAGTACCCGTACAGCCAGAGCCGCACAGTTCCAGCGAGCCACGGAACGGCGAACTAAGCAAATCTCGTGGCAAGAATCCTAGCGAGCGAAGAAACTAACCCTGTAGCTGCTTTCCTTCGCTTGTGCTCCCCAAACCATAATCATAATGATATTGACAGTAACAACAGTAATAATAACAATACAAATTATAATAATAACGTAGCTCTGTGCTCGGTACGGTTGCCGAAGGTGGAGCACGGAACCTTCCACACATGTACACAATAATAATAATAATAGCAATGCATGCGTGTATAAATTGGTACAGGTGCGTGTCGATGGGACGTTTACCTACAATTCTCACACTTCTCACAATAATTAACAATTACAAATTTCCTTTACGTCCGCCATCGCCAAACCTTTTGCCAGGTGAGAAACAACGCGATCGCAATTTCTCCGCCGTCAAAGTTCGAACTTAGGTTATTCGCGATCGTGAGGAAAAAAAACGTGGCGATCGCGACGACGCCGGGCGAAAGGACGAAAGTGAATATCACGGGAATAAGAAAGAATATATTGAACTAACCATCGGTTCTTTTGATGTTTATGCTCGTGCCCGTTGGGATGTTGCACATGCCGTTGTCCATGGTCATTTAATCAATTTTTCCCACGGCGATAATCACCGCGATCATGGAAGTAGCGTAATGAGGGTTGAGGGCGGGGAGGACGAGACGGAAGAGCTCGGGATGTTAATTGTTTTTTTTGTTCACTCTCGTTTCGCGGTCTGCCTTTATGGTGGTTTTTAGTCCCGTAGGTGCGTTGGTTGCACACTCGCGGTGAACGGCCGGAGTGTCCGTTAATTTCGGTAACGAAGGGGGGACAAAAAAGAAAAAGGACGTAGCACCGAAGTAGAGCTCAGCTGAGCACGAAGCACACGCGATGCACGGAGAAAGAGGGAGAGAGCAAAAAAAAAGAAAGGACGTACGTGTGTGCGAATATATATGTATATATATCGATATAATAACCGGCAAGCCACACACAATTTGCGAAGAGAATCTCCCAAAGACCGTTGACAGTTACGAATGCGTGATGATTCAAAAATCCTCCAGTCGCGACTGGGTGCCCCTCTCGCGTGTGTATTTTCCTCCGGAGTCCTCGCGGGGCGCTAGCTCACACTCTCTCTCTCTCTCTTGCTCTATACCACGAGAAAACTGCACGCACACACATGTACACTCGCGGTTGCGCGCTCGCGCGCGGGCAAAACCGTTTCACCGATGTGTGGATTTAATATGTATTTCGTTGCGAAGCCCGAAAAGGCACGCCCGTAACTTTTCCGAACGTCTGACACCGCGTGCTCGATTCTTCTGTCTCCTTTTTCGCTCGTTACGGGGATCGAATGGTCATTCGCGGGGAGGTAGGATCGTGGTGCGCGACACGAAGGAATCGCTACGCCGACGAGAGGGCCGCGTGTATATGAGAGTTCGGACCTTTCGGCGAATTCGCTCGTTTCTTCGTGCCGTGCGTCTGTGTGCCCCGCGCGCACCCGTCAGACGTTTCGCTAGAGCCGGGGAAGCGCGCGCACACGCACACGACAGCGCCGCGATCGCTGCCGAGTGTCCGTTATTGACAACGGAAAAGATCGCAGCGCCGCATCGCGGGCCGGGTGGCGCGACCACCCGGCGACACGAACAACCGAAACGCTTGAAAAAAGGCGGGAAATGCGTTTTTTAAGGGGGGCGGTACCTTAAGGTGATCCTATCGCTTCACACTAGTCATACCACTGATCATACTTGAGACTTGTACAATTTACATTTTCAACATATGCAAAAAAAATCATTTGTAATAACTAACATTTTCCATGCGCAAACTGTTTGATGAATGTTCACATTTAATTGGAAAAATGATAAAATAGTTATTCCAACGATTCGCGCAGTATTTCTAGGTTTGATATTTGGCAATATTGGTTCTATCTCCGTCTCTTTTTACTCAACCGGGCGAGTTTAACCTCCATGCTTTTCAATGTCGATCTGTCGAAACAATTTCAGGCGCGGGAAATATAAAGCATTGCTTTGGGGCGACGACTGGTAAAAAGCGTGGAAAATTTGTGTCGGCGAAATATGTCGCTTAAAAATGAAATATGTGTGGAAATTCGAATGAGTGAGATGAGGTTAGGACTACAGTCAGCTGTTGCCTTGCTGTCACGTCTCTTTATCGTAGCAAGTGGTAATAAATCCAATACCGGAAGTTCAAATTAAACTTGATATTACATAAAAATTAGGTCAATAGGCGTGATTTTTTCTGAGGGCATTGGATTACTACAAGTGTTAAGTATGTAAATCTGATTATTTTTAAGAATCTGACGGATTCCCACTATTATATACAATTTTGTAGCGACCGGAAATTGGGTTTTTGTATGTCATCTCGGAATTCCTTCACAAAAATACGCAATTTTAATTTTTTTTCTCCGTAATTAGGTCGATAAACGACCCTGAAATTTTACAGAGACGATTATTAATATATTTAGTGAAGCGCAAAAAAATGAAAATCCTATGGATTGAAGCTTGGCGATAGGATTACCTTAAGACGAGGATAAAATGGCGGATTTTCATGATTTTTTTTTTCGAAAAGATTTCGTAATTTTTGAGACTCGGGATGTTTTATTGCTACTTTTGGCTGTTACATATTTTTTAAATTAATCTTTAAAAATGGCGGCTGGAGGGCACGGACTTCTAAACGGGTTGCGGCAGGGGTTGCCAGACGGCGTGACACGTAGAGATATAAATATAAATATAATATAAAAATAAATATAAATATTGATATAAATGTGGAAATTTTTTTTCAATCTTTTCTTAGCAAAACTATTATTAAAGTCGATTGACATTTAGGGGTTAGGCCACAGTAACGGGTATAAAATCATGTGCGAATTAAACATTTTTTCGTATGAAAAAGTGGTTCACTCATAAAATTAGTTACACATCTATTTAGTATGAATGTTAAGGGGGGATTGTCTTTTTTTTCGCAAAATTTACCGCTTTTTGGGAATTTTTTTGTGAAGAAAGTATACAACGGAAAACTTGTGAAACTTGGCATATAGTTTTATTGATCTGTTTACTACATACAAAAAAATTTTTAAACAATTTCATCAAAAAATCCGCCTCCCACCCCCCTCGACGCGCGATGGTCCTTTTTTGATGGTGTGCACGATTTCTCAAAAACTATTCAACCGATTGCCTTCAAATTTAGACAGAATGCTCAGCTGACATCCTTTTATCGTTTGGTGAAGCAAAAAAGCAATACGTTTAATAGTTTTTTATTTATAACAAAAAATCGATCAATTTTTTTCGAAAAATCGATACTTCAAGTTCAAAACGTCACAAAATCGTCAATTTTTTTTCCCCTTCATCGAACGATAGCTATATGTGTCTAAAGTAAAATGCTTTTTGGGTTTTTGTTGCAGGATGAACGTGAAGGCTGTAATCGTGCACACCATCAAAAAAGGACCATCGCGCGTCGAGGGGGGTGGGAGGCGGATTTTTTGATGAAATTGTGTAAAAATTTTTTTGTATGTAGTCAACAGATCAATAAAACTATATGCCAAGTTTCACAAGTTTTCCGTAGTATACTTTCTTCACAAAAAAATTCCCAAAAAGCGGGAAATTTTGCGAAAAAAAAGACAATCCCCCCTTAAGCTGTTAGAAAATATATTTTTCTTTTTTTCGATGTACAAAATGGCCGACTACTTGAATCTTCTCGAAAAGCTTTTTTCCAATTGGCGTGACAAATAACTTCAACAATTTTCACTCGATTTACTTCAAATTTGAAAGTTATGTTCCTAATTGCATTTCGCAGAGAAGTACGTACGGAATTTCTGATTAATCGAAAACTTTTCATTTTATGAGCAGTTTACGAGCAGTTATAACGAAATTTTTCACTGAAAATTAATTTCTCAAGTCCAAATACCTACAACTTTTGAATAAAACAATATTTTTTACATTCCGTACGTACTTCTCTAGGTATTTTAATATAGATTGACGAGAATTTTTGTTTTTTGTTGTAGGTAAAAAATTGTGGTTCCTAAATGTCACGCCGCGGAGCGCCTAAAAAAAGATAACAAAAGAAAATATTAGTAGTCGGCCATTTTGTACATGGAAAAAAAATATATACATTTTCTAACAGCTTGATATTCACACTAAATAGATGTGTAATTAATTTTATGAGTGAATCACTTTTTCATACGACAAAAAATTGTTAAATTAAAACATGATTTTATACCCGTTACTGTGGCCTAATGCCTTAAATAAAACGCAAAATTAATGTATACTGTTACATTTATTAAAAGTTAACACAACAATCTTTATTCATCGCTATCATTATCACTATATTCATCTTCCGAACTTTCCTCGTCCATTGTACTTTCGTTTTCTTCAATTAAAGTCACTCCAGATCCTGAAGGGCGAAGGAGTTGATCCCTTTTTCTGTGGGCTGTAGTCCATTTGTGTATGAAATCCGATTTGAAGGGAGAGAGTTTATGTTTCGAAACACGCCTTTGACATTTCTTTATTTTAAACACATAATCTTCCAAATAGTCGAGTTTTTTTGTCGATTTTCTTTTAACACTGAAAGAAGTACAATGTCGTACGAATCTTTGTTTGTCAATATTTTATAATTTGATGCATCTGGAACAAAATGAACGTCATTTTAAAACTTGGTAGGTGATAAGTTTGTTGTTGAAACTGTAGGTATATTTCACGCAAAAAATCATAAAAACAATCTATTTCCGCAACATCACTCTTATTAGCTAACTTCCTACAACACCTCTCATTACAATTCTGTTAAATTTTCTTACTCGACTAGCCCGAAAATATAAGAAAGTTACTAATTTATATAGTTCCACATTTTTTTGGCAATTTTTTACTGATTCTAATTTAAGTAAAAAAACAATAGAACACAAACCTTAGTACGACAAGTATAAAACCAGCTCCTCCATACGTCGATCATAAGGATCCATCATCAATACTTGTTACAAACAACTCGATTATTTGTTTTGTGGACGGTCAAACAAGTCATTTTTTTAAACCGCCGAGAAGTGCACATTCCATTTGGACGATAGCGACGTTTGATTCACTCCATTGGTCAACCGCTTAGCTCTTCAAGATGGCCACCATAGCATACGCCAAGATGGCCACCATAGCGTACGCCATCTATTGTACTATTTTCCGAAGTAATAGTTTTGTTATCATCGTAAACTTCAGGAAACCGATTTTTGGCCACCTTTATAATACAAATAACCATATGTACGACGCGGGATTAGTCTGAAAAAAAACCAACCAAGATTTTTCTTTCGTTGACACTCATACGCAGAATAGGAACCAAGAAAAAGTGAGAAATGTTGAAAATCGATAAAATGGTAGGCTTTGAAACAAAAAGATTGAATTTTTCGAAATGATCGCGACATTTTGCAATGAAAAAATACTTATTATTATTTTCAAAAATATTTAAGTTCATGTTTTAGACAATGAGGTTAGAAAGATTTAGACCAAATTTCATCAGAACTGGTCGATTAGTTTTTGATCTATACGTCGCGCCAGTTTTGAAAATGCAGTTCAGGAGACTCCATACCACCGCCATTTTTGAAGATTTTGAAAAATACCATGTAACAGCCAAATATAGTAATAAAATATACCGTAAGTCTAAAAAATTTTGAAGAATTCTTTCCTATTTAAAAGAAATCATGAAAATCAGCTAATTTTTTCCTCGCCTAAAGATATTTCCCTCCGTAATCCTCCGGAACGTAGTCCCGGGAGTCAAATCGAAGACGCGTTTGAAATTGATTTTTCGCGGGTACCGGAGTATTTGAATGTGAATAAATAAATTAACTCTTAATATATTGTTTACTGTGTGTTGGTATGTGAGCATTTATTATTTTTAATAAATGATTTATGATTTAAAATAAGTTATTTATGATTTAAAATAAATTCAAATCGATATTGATAATAACGTTGTTTAAATAATACAAATATCGCTTCAAGGCCTTATATTCGAAATTTCGTCGCTTTTCGTAGGTACATTTACAGAAGCCGTGAAAAAAGTGAGGCATAAATCGCCAAATTTGTTTAATGCTATATTTATTCTGCCCCTTACTTGCATAAGAAAATAAAAACAATTGTAGATATCTAACAATAGCAGTGTTATTAGCCGGTATATAAATGGTTTTTCTTGACGTTCAGGTTCAGGGTATAAGTCCTCGGCCGCGAACTAAATTGAAAAAAATCGACATCTTTATAATTACATAACAGATGTATCTTTGGCGTGAACCAACCAATTTTTTTTTTTAAAAGCATCTTAAAATAGAGGAGTTATTCTTTTTGACTCCGTTTTCTATTAATAAATTATTCGTTTTATAAAATTGGGTAATCAATGATTTACTTTTCGAGGTTAACGCGATAGGATAAGGAAAGTGTGCTGTAAAATTTTGACAGCGGTCGGAATCTCAGTTCGTCAGTTTGGACTTACGCCATGAACCTGAGTTTCACGAAAAACAATTTGTTTACCGGCTAATAACTCCGCTATTTTCAAATATTTCTGCAGTTGTTTTTTTTTCTCATGTAGTTAAGGGATTGAATATAGTATTTTACAACATTGGCCATTTATGCCTCACTTTTTTCACGGCTTTCATAAATGATCCTACAAAAATAGACGAAATCGCGTATATGAGGCCTCAAACAAGCAGTCATTGAAAAATTATGGTAATTCTTTAGATAAGTGAATTTTCCGAAAAATGAGTTTGTTTGGGTAAAAAACAATTTTCGTAATTCTTCAGGTAAGTGACTTTTCTGAAAAATGAATTTTTTTTGGGTTGAACACAAACAAACCCAAACAAACTCATTTTTCAAACAAATTTTACTGAAAAATAGTTTTGGTTATTCTTTAGATAAGTGAATTTTCCGAAATTACCTAAATTATTTCCGACAAACTCATTTTTCGGAAAAGTCACTTATCTTTTATTTATAAGTTTATTTATAAGTGACTTTTCCGAAAAATGAGTTTGTTTGGTTTTGTTTGGGTTAAACACAAACAACCCCCAAAAAACTCATTTTTCAAACAAATTTTACTGAAAAATAATTTTGGTAATTCTTTAGATAAGTGAATTTTCCGAAATTGCCTAAACTATTTCCGACAATACTCATTTCTCGGAAAAGTCACTTATGTTTTATTTATAAGTTTATTTATAAGTGACATTTCCGAAAAATGAGTTTGTTTGGTTCAGTTTTAATGTGATGCATACAAAGAAAAATGAGTTTGTTCCCTGTACGACTCACCGAACCGAAAAGTCACTTATCTAAAGAATTACCAAAATTATTTTTCAGTAAAATTCCGACTTCTACCTTGATATACATATTTTTCGTCAATTTGTCATTTGTACTATAATGCCATTGTAATTTTACGTAATTCTTTCATGAAAATTGACGAAAGTGTTATCGACTGAATAATTGCAATTGTTGCTTCGTGAATGAGACCCACTCTTTGCCGTCTCTCGAGACGCATGAAAAATGAAAGAGTATTCTAAATAAAATGATCAATGTGTTGTGAATATGTTTGCCGCCACTCCAATGTGTTGTACGCGATAATATCACAGATCTGTCGACCGAGGTAAAGGTCACGGTGGGGAGTTACGTGTTGGTTGGCTTTGCCATGGCCTGTCGGATCCACAATTTAAGTTCTTCGAGATTAATCTTGCCACTTGGTCCGGACAAGAGTTCCATGATGTGTTTCATTCTGCAGAAAAAAAAACGAATACGTCATGTCGGGCGGATAAGATCGAACTCGGACTTAGGATGAAGTGTATATTTTACGTGTTTTCCTGGTTTGTATTTGGCAACGGAGTGGGCAAATTGCCACGTTTTATCGCCTCGAATACCTATACGGATCGGGCGCATAAGAGACACAAGATATATTTGTCAGGATATGCCCTGGAGCAATCACAATTACGCCCACAAATCATCGGAAATGCGAAGGATCGCGTCTCACCTCGAGCGCACGGAGAACAATGTCGTCACTGAGGCCCGCACTCTTGGCAACGGAATGGGCAAAACTACCCGACGTTTTTCCACTGATCAGACGATGGAGAAATACCAAATCACTGGACTCGTTTGACACGTACTCGAATGACTGGGAAAAGAAAAGGAAACTTTGTAAAATTTATTTTGACTCTTCTGTCAAAACGGGGGAATGGATAAAATAATTAGGAGACGATGGTGAAAGTTCACGGTACGTATCTTTAGTTCTTAAGGGGGTGGGGTCTCAAAAGTCAATAGTGGGAATTAGTTTTAGGGAAATTTATTTTCGGCACATCCTTGTTACCCATATTGGCAAAGATATCTGTTATGGGATCATCACAGTGTAAAATTGTCAAAAAATCGATTTTTTTGCATTTTCCGATAGTATAGACCGTTATAAACGCGCTGTTCAATTTTTGGGGCGCAATTTCAATTATTCCGGTTGCTACAGCCTTCCTCAGAAAAAAGGATTCGATCAGCTGTGTGAGACCTGGCGCGGACGTACGCGTTTTTCTTGAAATGCCATTTTCCGAAACGGTGTACACTCTCAAAGGAAAAGTTTTCAAGCTATCCGTCTCAAATTTTGACACAATATTCTTCACGCCATTCTTTATCTTGCTATGGAAGCTTTTTTTTATATCTTCATTTTTTTTAACGAAAAACTGTCGAAAAAATAGGCTAACTTCGATACTTTTTTCAAGTCACCGCCATTTTGTCAGTTTTTATTTTAAAAAACCTCCATAGCAAGATAGTGGCTTTCATACTGATTAATAATATTTTTACAAATTTAACCCAGTAAAGGAACTCTGCCCACATATAAGGGAATTCGAAAAAATTATAGAAGCGTTGCATAAAGGAAAGCGGCGATAAGGCAAACAAAAAGAAGGGAAAAAACAGAATGTACATAGGTATTTTCAAACATATTTAGGCTAGAGAGGAATTAGTAATGTAAGATTAGTTTCAAGAAGATATTGATAAGGACATCAAATGTACTTTTGTGTAAAAATCCCTGAGGGGTATACCCGGAATAAAAGGCTACTATTTTTACAAATTTTGTTTCAGATAATATTTATGGCCACAACCGTGTACACCGTGAGGACTTCTCGTTTTCAAAAACATTTTCAACCGTTAAAAAAAGTAAAAAATTATAAAAATAAATGTTTGACAATTTATTTTTCATGAGTGTTTTTATTTGACATAAAACATCAGACTGATTAGTGTATATTAACTATCGAAAAAAAATGTTTTTGTTTAATTGCAAAAATTATGACTACAGTCGAACCTCGATATAACGAAATCCTCGATATAACGGAGATTTGTCCATTCCTTTCTGATAGACACCCTAAACATTGATCTAACGACATAATCATATACATTATGCTCTAATTGCTAATTGCACATGAAAAATGGTCTAATTCAAACCTTTCTTTCTTTAAAAAATATCCCCATATTTATAATACTAATATGTTTTTCGTAAAGAACATTTTAAGCAACATGACTTTGGTATGACGAAACCTCAATATAACGAAATTCCCTTAAGATTCGTTATATCGAGGTTCGACTGTATTAATATCATTTGCCGGCTACAAATATTTTCCAACAATATTATGAGTTGCATATTGCCCAATGATAATTTATTTTTACATGGATGAGGACTCTTTTTTTCGAACATATTTCCAACCGTTAAGAAAAATGTAAGAAAAATAACAATGAACGTTTAAAAATTGATTTTCTGTTCTTCATGAGTGCTTTGATTTTACATTAAAAAAATCAGACTGATTAGCGTATTTTAACCATCGAAAAAAAATCACGAAAATCAGCTATTTTTCGACCTGTTACACTGTAATGATCCCTTAAATAGTGGAAACAAATATTCAGAAAGGTTATTTAGAATCGCACGGAAGGTGGGCGGTCAGGACGTGTGCCGAATCTCGCCTACATGGTTTCTTCATAATACGACACAATTTATTCATAAATTATGTCGTATTAGCGATCATGTGACGGGAGATTTTCTCGATAGCTTTATTTGCTAATGAAATATTAGCAACAATGCAATTCGTTCATCAAAAGCCATGGAAAAGATTCAACGAGATGACGAAAATAATGCTCATCTGCCCATCAAGATAAAACACGCCTCCGTCAATACGATGCAGTTAATGGACTTTCGTTTGTTTGTTTCGCGCCAACCAGGCGGACGGTGGTACACCATCCGACCATTCTCTTTCCGCGCGATGCCAAATCGCGCGCCATTTTAAACGGTTAATAAATAAATAAAATACCATGTAACAGGCAACGATAGTAATAAAACATACCCTAAGTCTGAGGAATTGTGAAAAAAGCATTTTTAAAAAATCATCAAAATCAGCCAAAAATACTCATTTTTCGAGTATCGAAATATAAGTATTGAAATATTTATCAAAAATTCGAGTATTTTTTTTTAGATTCCGAGTGCAATCGCATAAGTATTCTTCCTACGATTAATTGCCAATGTATCCATCAGTTTTGGGGAACCGACTGTTGTGTATTGAATATTCAATCAATTTCTACTTCAGTGACCGGTCACTTTGACCCCGACTAATTTGGAATAAAATGCTCACTTTCCCAAAATTGGAAGTTTTCAATAAATTTTTACAATTCGATTTTATACTTTCCCAATTTCAATTATTCAGACATATTAAGAAGTGTTTAAAGTGAATCCTTGAATTTTTTCAATAAAAACTGCCTGAGGATTTGTTGATGGCAGGTGGACGAAGTACTATCTGAGTCAAATTGACCCAGTGTGTCAAAATCGTGGCCACATATAAGTGTGTCAACAAAGGGTCAAATTCGATTGATAAAGATACTGAAGAGTGTCGATTAACTACCTGAGCCTCGATCATTGGGATTTGTGGCAAAAGTTCGATCACCCGATGTATATGAGTCGCCGCAAATATGTGAGGGCACTGAATCCCTCGTTCCACGAAACTCCGCAAGACCGAGGTGAGGAGGGCCAAGCCGTCGACCTCGCTGGTCCCGGAACCAAACTCGTCGATGATCACGAGACTGCAAGGCGTGGAAGCGTACAGGGCGACGTTTATCTGCAACGAATAGTCAACCATACAGCGAAACTTTCAAATTTGCAGAAACGTTGCAACGTTACCAAAGACGTAACCGCTGTTAGATTTTGAGAAACGGAAATCTAGTTCAGACTTATATATTGGCACCGTGCGCAACACCAGCGCCATGTAGCGTTAGTGTTTTTATCGGCTCTGTCAAAGGCTCTGTTGTTGTGGTTATATTGTGATAAATTATAAAAATAAAAATGGCGCATCAATTGCATTTACGGCCTTAGGCCGCAGTAACGGGTATAAAATCATGTGCGATTTTAACAATTTTTTTCGTATGAAAAAGTAATTCACTCATAAAATTAATTACACATCTATTTAGTATGAATATCAAGCTGTTAGAATATATTTTTTTTTTCGATGTACAAAATGGCCGACTACTCGAAACTTCTCGAAACAGCTTTTTTCCAATTGGCGTGACAAATAACTTCAACATTTTTCACTCGATTTACTTCAAAATTAAAAGTTATGTTCCTAATTGCATTTCGCAGAGAAGTGCGTACGGAATTTCTGATTAATCGAAAACTTTTCATTTTATGAGCAGTTTATGAGCAGTTGTAACGAAATTTATCACTGAAAATTCATTTCTTAAGTTCAAATACCTACAACTTTTGAATAAAACAATATTTTTTAAATTCCGTATGTACTTCTCTAGGTATTCCAATGTAGATTGACGAGAATTTTTGTTTGTCGTTCTAGGTAAAAAATTGTGGATGATAAATGTCACGCCGCGGAGCGCCTAAAAAAAGATAACAAAATAAAATATTAGTAGTCGGCCATTTTGTACATAGAAAAAAAAATTCTAACAGCTAGATATTCTAAATAGATGTGTAATTAATTTCATGAGTGAATCACTTTTTTAAACGAAATTTTTTTTGTTAAATTTGCTCATGATTTTTTACCCGTTGGTGTGGCCTAAGGCCTTAATATTCTTGCATTGAATCAATTTGTCTGCCTTAAGGGGCACCATTAGTGTGCCACTTTAAAAAGATCGATTTTTTGTGTTGCATTTATCGATAGTCTATACCTTCAAGAATAACACACTAAAATTTCAAATACGGATCTCAAGTAGTTTTTACGGAAAAAATCGTGCATGCACTTTAACTATTTCTTAGTATATCTGCATAATTAAAATTCGAAAAACATCAAATTAAGTCGTTGAAAAAAAATTAACGAAAACTTAATTTTAGAAAAGTGAGCACTATATTAAAAATTCATCCGGATCAAAATGACCCGGTGTGTCAACGTAGGGTTAAAAAAATGCGATTGCGACACTCTTTTGTAAGTTCGATTTGCGAATGAGTCTTGAAAAGACACGTTCCGTACTTGGCGCAGACTAAGGAGAAACGAGCTAGCGTTCTGAGCCAGATTGTCCTCGAAATTCATCTGCGTGAAGATATGAGTGAGCACTCCGATGGTTGCTGACTCGGCCGGTACGTAACTCCCAATGTGGGCCATGAAGACAATGAGAGCGATCTGCTTGAGATAAACGCTCTTACCACAGGCGTTTGGTCCGGTGAGAATTTTCACGAGGCTGCTCTCGTCACTCGAGAACGTGTCGTTCGGTACATAATTCACCAGCAACTCTTTCAACGGGTGACGACCGCCTTTTATATTTATCGCCTTGGACGCGACTAGTTCCGGCATCACGTAATTGTGATCACGCGCCACCGTGGCAAATGACAAGAGGCTGAAAGATATTTAATGTATTAATGAGTCGATACGATTTTTCAGTTTCGTAGCCGGGGGAATGACAATTTCGTCAAGTCCGTTTGTTTGTCGGAACAGAATGACTCCCCCCCCCCGCTATTCTTGTAATTCTAATGACCGAAAATGAGTCACGAAAATGGCATTTAGGGAGTACTTTCAAGTAAAATTATTGTGCCTACTGTAAAATGATTAGATGCGGGTACGAGATAAGATGAACAGCTTTTTTTAAGGGGCTGAACCTAGTTGGCAGCACCAAATTGAAATTTTGGAGGCTGCTACCTCTCCAGAAGGTTTTCTGTATGGTCCGGGCATCGATGATTCCATTTAGAGGTAATAAATCACATTTCATCTACGTATATACCTGACGTAAAACTTTAAACGCGTTTTTCTCGGAATGACTTTTTAAGAATCGGTGACCAAAATATCTCAAAAACAACTAAACCGATCTGCTTCAAATTTCACAGACTTTTTTTGTACATCAAAAGGCAGTCCTTAATCGAAGGATTTTTTTTTTCAATACATACTTTTTTTATATAAAGAAAAATAGTGTTCTTTTCGGCGATCATTTTTTCAAAAATCGTTACTCTATTGAATCCTTCGATTAAAGACTAGATAATACGGTACAAAAACTAAATTCATTTGGTTTTTTGATATCAGATGATTTGTTTCCGAGCAGGCGTGGTCACCGCGAAGGGCCTTCTTTGCACAGCGGTCTGTGCAATTTACTGTATATCCGCCGTTTATAAATATATGCCAATTAAAAAAATTGTCAAATATACTTGAAATGATACCTGTTATTATGAAAAAAAGTTAAAAACTTGCACTTATTACCAAAAAAAAATTCACGAAAACAGCTGTTTTTCCGGCCGCGAACTAGGTGTAACCCGTTAATAAGATTCGATCTGACACTTCGACAAGGTTTGAAACAAATTGACCAGCCAAATATCGCTAATTATTGAGATTTGTAAAATACGGTCGTTTGATAAGCAATAGATTGATTTGCAAACATTTTGACGGTAATAGAGTTTTACGGGATGTATGGGAGATCCAATCCTAAGCAAAATTAGCTGTGATTTAAACATCTCAAATATATGTCCCAGATGTGAAATTAAGGGGGGAGATACCTTTAGGCGAGGAAAGAATTTACTGATTTTTTTTTTTACGGAAAGATTTCTTTATGATTTTTGAGACTCGGGGTATGTTTTGTTACTACTTTTGGCTGTAACATGGTATTTATTTTCAATTTTCTATTTTCTATATTCTATTTTCAACTCCATTTTCAAAACTGGCGCGACGTTTAGCTAAAAAGCTGATCGACCGATTTTTATGAAATTTGATATAAATCTTTCTAACCTTATTGTCTAGAACATGACCCTAAATGTTTTTGAAAAGTAACAAAAAAAGTCTTTTTTTTTAAAATGCAGCCAGTTTTTTCGGAAAATTCAATTTTTTGCTTTCAAAGGGTACCATTTTATCGATTTTCAACAATTTTCACTTTTTCTTGGATCATATTCTGCGTATAAGTGTTAATGAACGAAAAATCTTCGTTGGTTTTTTTTTTCAGATACCTCGCGCCGACGCTACGTGTCACGACGTCTGACAACATCCGCCGCAACCCGTTTAGAAGACCGTGCTATCTCCGCTATTTCTAAAGATAAAAAAATACCATGAAACAGCCAAAAGTGGTAATAAAACATACCCTAAGTCTCCAAAATGGTGAAGAAATCGTTCATTTGAAAAAAAAATCATAAAAATAATTTTCTCATCATACCCGACAGCAAGACAGCGTGCTGTGAGAAGGCATGCAAAACTACTGAAAATGAAGGATTTACACCCTGTTGAAATTTCTAAAAATATCGATTTTTGATTTTCGTCGGATTTTCAAAATATAACGTCTCAAAAATATTGTCTGAAATTTCAAGTCGAACCTTTTGAAATTGAGGGAGTTATGGCCGTGCATAGGTAGGTTCCGCGAGCCGGCGACTTTTGAACGCGTTTTTCTTAAAATTACATTTTCAAAATCAGTGACCACGATATCTCAAAAATAACTCTACCGATCAACTTCAAATTTTACAAGCTCCTTTTACATATCAAAGAGCCGGGTTTGAACGAAGGAACTTTTCTTTCGATGCATCGTTTTTTTATATAAACTAAAATAGACGGTTTATTCACCGAAAATTGATACTGTCGCTTAGGACTGCGTCATTTTTTTTTTCAAAAATCAATATTTCATTTAATTTGTCCGAGCACTAGATAATTTAATGTAAAAACTGAATGCTTTTTTTATTTGGAATTATTTTTTTCCGCGCAGCAGTGGCCACCGCGCAGGACGTTTTTCAAACAGCAATCTGCGCAAACCGCTGTATCTACCACATTTATAAATATTGTTCAATACGAAAATTGTAAAAGATACCTAAGGGATTATCACGTTGTAAAATTTTCAAAAAAAATGGTTTTTCGCATTATCCGATAGTATAGGCGGTTATAAACACGCCGTTCAATTTTTGGGGCGAAATTCGAATTATTGCGGTTGCTAAGGCCTTTCTCAGAAAGAGGGATTCGACAAGCTGCGTGAGACCTGGCGCGGACGGACGCGTTTTTCTCGAAACTTTGTCGTTTTTCAAAACGTTGTACACTCTCAAAGAAAGAGTTTTCAAGCTATCCGTCTCAAATTTTGACAGTACATTCTTCACGCCATTCTTGCTATGGAAGCTTCATTTTTTTTTAATCTTCATATTTTTTTAACGAAAAACAGTCAAAAAAATAGGCTAAATTCGATACTTTTTTTTTAAACGGCCGCCATTTTGTCAATTTTGATTTAAACAAACCTCCATAGCAAGATAGCGGCTTTCATAATGATTAATAATCTTTTCACAAATTTCATCCTCTTTTTCAAAGACATTTTCAACTGTTCAATACAATGTAAAAAATAAATAAAATAAGCGTTCAAAATTTTCTGTTCTTCACGAGTGCTTTGATTCGACATAAAAAAATCAGACTGTAAGCATATTAATTCATCGAAAAAAATCGCGAAATCAGCTATTTTTTTACCCGTTACACTGTGATGATCCCTTAAAACCCTACCCTTCAACGTGAAAGAAAAAAAAATGAAAACCTGCGCACGTTTTTTGAGAAAAAATTCACGAAAATTCCTCTATTTTAACAATTCACTCCAAATTACATACGTGTCCAATTCGGCGCAGTGTTCTATCGATTTCATAATCGATCCAACGTGCTTGCTGATGTATCTGACCAATCGCAGAATAATTTGACTCTGGCGTTTGGTTATCTTCAGCAAAACGTCGCCTATAGTGTCGTCTAACTCTGACACGTTACGACGAGTGTTACGTGTCGATTAATTTAGGAAAATAGGAAAATACGTTAATTATTTTATTTGGATCATAATACTACATGGTATTGAAGTTTGCATCGTTGTAATGCAACGAAACTGGTTTTTTTTCTTCCTATTCCCGTTTCTTATTTTAGCACATTAAGGCTGAGAAAATCACTGAAACATTTTTGAGAATGGTTCTCTAAAATGTATAAGCAAAAATTGCAAAAAATTTACATTACAATAAAAACTAAGTAACAAAAGGATGCTGAAAAACAAAAAATATAGCTGAAAGGCAAAAATGTAAATCAATATAACGATATCCAATTTATGTGTCAAAAAAATACTTTTGAAAAACAAGCTTTTATTTTATGTACTAAAAGTAGAGAATAATTGTTTTTACCAAGTCACCTATAGATGACTATAAATAAAATATTGGGGAGTTCAACTTTTTAAATGTTTAATAGATTTGATCAATTCAGTTTCTTTAACCGTATTTAATTTGGCACCATAGTAATTCGAGAAATTATCATCGCACGTTTATACTCAGTTTCAGGATTTGTACTTCAGAAATCTAAGGTTGTTTTACAGGAAATTAAATACACTTGATATATTAACGGATTTATGTAAATTGAAGATTATATGTCTAAATGTCGAGCGCCCCAAGCTTTTATTTATAGTCACATATAGGTAACTTGGTAAACAAAATTATTTTATACTTTTTAGTACATTAAATAAAACCTTGTTTTTTAAAATATTTTTTTACATACAAATTATTTTATACTTTTTAGTCTTTAATTGATTTTACTAGTTAGTTGTTACTAGTAGTTCACTAGTTTACGGGTTCGTACGTCAGGAATGTGGAATGCTTGTAAAAAATAACAAAGACTGTAATTAGGATTGAACTTACAACTAATTGCTGCGTATGAACTTTTCGCATACAAACACAGTCGGCTACGAATTTGTATGTTTTAGTGAGATTTTATATAGACGATTGGATATCGCTAATTTTACATGAGAATTTGAACATTGTATGTATTTTTCAAGTTGAATCATGCATTGTCACCTTTTAGATGCATGTTTGCAAAATTTCAGAGTTCTAAGTAGTCGGTAAGTGGGTGAAATATCGTTATTCCGTTTTGCATCTCACAGAAAATCAAGTTAAATAAAAGCTTATAAAAATAAGCCACTTCTATTCCGTAAGTCTATAGAGACCCTAGGGGCGATGATCTCAAATATGTAATTATCACCCACTTTAAATAATAAAAATGCAATGAATAAAAATTATAATAAACATGAAGAAATGAAGAAATCAGGAGGGATTTTCATTGCGTTGCAACAATGCGAACTTCAACATTATAATTTCATTATCACTGGATAGTGATATGGTAAATGGGAAATCAACTTGAATATTCCAGTGCTGCTTTTCCTTATGGAATCGTATTACCTCGGGCTCCGTCGCTCTTGTAATGTCGTACCCCGTTGATGGTGAATTTGAATTCCAATCCTGGTATAGCCGCCTCCTCGTCGGATGGCGCTCCTTCGGTTATTGCCAAAACGTGACGGATATCCGGTACGTATATCATTCTGCATCTCTCCATCACCAACGAATACTTCTTCATATCCTTCTCCGCCATTTCCGACAACAATTGCGGCAATTTTTGTCTGATGTTGTTCACTGGACGGTTGCGCAATCGAAAGAACGCCATGAGAAAGTTGAATTTGGGGAGCGCGTTTATGAAAAAGGTCTTATTATTGTTTTATTGTCTTATTATTGAGGTCTTATTATTGTTTTATTGTCTTATTATTGAGGTCTTATTATTGTCTTATTGTCTTATTATTGAACAAGGTCTTATTATTGTCATCAGCAATCTTTCTTTGCATACACACCCCCGCCAGACTACAGCAGAGCGTCTATTGTCCGAATCAATTGGGACCGGGCGCCTTTTGGATAATCGAATATTCGGACAACCGAACATCAATATTCCGTGGGCGAAAAAAACTTCGATTCTTGCAATATGATAAAATATACATATTTAAAAATACAATCAACTAATATGTTAATAATACAAGTACATTTCTGATGAATGGCAAATAACCATTGTACCATTTAACGATATAGAACGAAATTAAATATGTATTTAAAAATAATCAACATTCGTACATCTTTGAGTTCTTATCTATTAATTTTTTTAAAAAGTCGACGATTTTCTTATGCTTCAAAACGGCAGCTCGTTTCTTTGCTGCCAAATCTCGACTGCTAGCGGAAGTGCGCGCGAGCGCAGACCGAGAAAGTGGAGAGGACGTACAACAATCGTGCAACAATATATAAGGCGTAATCGTTTGAATAACTGAGTATTCGGATTAACAAAATTATTGTTTAGATAATTGATATTTTGGATAACCCAAATCGCCATTCGGATAACTGACATTCGGATAATCGACGCTCTACTGTATTAGGATCCCTTGATTGGGGTAGAATATCCATAAATACGAATATCCATAAGTCGAATATCCATAAGTGGATATCCATAAATCGAATATCTATAAGTACGAATATCCATAAGTGAGTATAGAGTACAAATGAGTGCCAGAAATGGCGGAAGATAGAAGAAAAGTGAGCATAGATGGGACCCAAACAAACCCAAACAAACTCACTTATCTCGACCTCCCGCCATTTCTGGCACTCATTTCTACTCTATACTCACTTATGGATATTCATACTTATGGATATTCGTACATATGGATATTCGACTTATGGATATTCGACTTATGGATGTTCGTACTTATAGATATTCGACCTATGGATATTCAACAACAGTGGGTTCCCTTTATTTCAAGGGCAAATCTTATGTTGTACAAACTGTGAAGAAAATGCCAATAGATTTCGTTTTTCGTAAAGCTAACTGTTCTTTTTCCATATTCCAACAAAGACGTAAATGTTACTCACGCTCGTCCAATTCGGGGTCTACTCCAGACTTGATGACGAGCTTCCCCTGAATCCTGCTCAAGTCGAAATCCACTATGTACTCTATGAAGTACCGCACAACGTGCATATCCGGCGTGATGCTGTCCGCGATCTTGGCGAATACGGCCGTAGCGTTTCTATGCTCCGAGCATATGTCGCCGATGGCGATCACTCGGGAGAGAGTCTGAAAAGTCGACGATTCGTGGTGAATGAAAAAAAAAAACAGCGCTGCAATGAAAGACATCGATAATAGCGACACATGATGTTGAATCGTTGGAATTTAATGTATATTAATATTTCTGAATTCCTTTAATTTCTTTTGGCAGACTTTGCCTACGAAAATCGTTCAACCTTTTTTTAAGATACTTATTTAGCCATCTACAATGTAAATCTGTAAAAAATAACTTCTACGATAATGATGATAATGAAAATATGAAGAATACAATGTGAGTGAACTTTCGTTGCGTTCCAACGATGCGTGCTTCAACACCATTAGCGAAACTTTTTGGAAAGACCCGGAACTTTTTGCAATCTGCTCCAATCGGCGGGCTTTGCGTGCGGAGCTGAGTATCGATTGAGAATGCTGCTCGGAAGACGGTAGACTTGGGCCAGACAAGTTTTCAGAGTCTCGACTACGTTCTGATTGTCGGGATTCAAGAAAAATTGAACGGCCTCGAATCTTTTTCTCAGGACGGTCGTGTCTCTCGTAGGATGCCTCAGGAGTTTCCACAGGTAGAAAACTCCGGGACGCGATTGACAGCGGTGCAACAGCGTGAAGAGACTCAAGCCGTGATGATCCTTGGAGGCTAGATTGCCGAACTTGAAGAGACTCGGGTGAAAACGCCTTTGTACTATGTCCAGCACTTTGTACGTGTCTTCGTCCACCATGACCAGATCGTCCCTGATTTTAGCCCAATAGAGTACAAAAAGTGTATCAATTTTTCATTCTCTAATTGGACCATACAATATTGAAGTTTGCATACTTTGAACAAAATTAAAAATATTATCTTCAGAAATTTCCTCATATTCATCATCGTGCAAAATCTTATCCACCAAATTTGAGCTTCAGATTTCTCATAAGGATCCGCAAACATTCCAGTGTCTTTCGTAGCTCAGAGTTGTAAAAAAAGATCCGGATACTGAATTTTCGTTGCGTATCAACAGTGCAAACTTCAATAACATTATGACGTTAAAGTTTGCATAGTTGGAATGCAACGAACATGATTTTTGTTTTGTTTCGAAAGTTTCCTTTGGCAGACTAAAGCTACGAGAATCACGAAACCATTTTTTAGGCTTCTCATTTAGCAATTTACAAGAATCTGCAAAATATGATTTTGGATAATAGTAAAAATAAGAAACTAATAAAAATTTCGTTGCGTTCCAACGATGCAAACTTCAGCCCCATAATAACATTAGATCATTATCGTCATTGCCGGAAGTACCATGGATACTTTTACATGTCGTTACCAAATTTCCATTCTTGTTCTCGTGCTACTGTTTTCCTATCGCATAATCGCGGATCACTTAGAGCAGCCTCTCCCAACCATTTTTAACTGCGGACCCCAGCACACCCTCCCCGCCCCTGCAGTCTCGTTTGTAAATTTTGTATCTTTATTCGGTAACACGCGTTTTGAGCCGACGACAAAATATCCTCGAAAAAATATCCGCAGGACAAAATATCCTCATGACAAAATATCCGCAAGACAAAATATCAGCCGATATTATATACAGTTTAAAGTGTACAGTCATGCTGTTGAAATTTATTCCATGTCAAGTGTACAGCCATGCGGTTGAAATTTATTCCATCATAAAATAGAGGAAAATTATTAATTTGTGACGGATATGTTTGGGTTTGTTTGTTTGTTTATTTGGGTTCAATGAAGAAATTCGTATCATACCCCCACCCCACTATCTCATACACCCCACAAAGGTGTTTTGCGCGCGACCCTGTTGATATGGTGGACAAGATTTAGAATTTTGTCTCGCGGATGTTTTGTCATGAGGATATTTTGTTGTCGGATCAGATGTCACGCAGCCCTTTATTCATGTTGTCTGCGAACCGCTTGCGGCATGCTCGGAAATCCTGACTTAAAGGTGTAATTATTCTACGAGAGCGTTTTGGACGCCGAATGGGCTGTGAGAATTTTAAAACGGAAAGCCAGCGTTGTCGCTATATGAATGTGGTACTGTCGTTAAAAACTGCATTCGAAGTTGTAGGTCTTCACCGAAATTTATTGGTTCAGTATCCGACAGAATATCTTGACTCCAATATACATTAATATCAGAAAATAGAACGTAATTACAAATAAATACAATATGTTAGGTTAGGAGTGACGGATGACATATAATATCAAGAATATCACGTAAAAGTCACGAATTAATTAAATCAACGTCCCAACACATAATTCACTTATGGAATGTGCTGGCACTAAAAACGATTTAAATGCAATGAGAAAAGGAATTGTTTAATGATTCTCATTCTCATCGAAGTTTATCGAATGACACTAGGTTCACTATATACACTGATAATCGGTGACTGACGTATTTTATCTTTATTTTTAAATCCACCATCGGTGGAGAAAAAACCACACTAAAAATCGGTGGTCAGTCGATTTTATGTAATTTGATGGAAACGCGTAAATTTCATTTTCACACGCAAAACGCCGACCGGCAAATGTCGACTGCAGCCATTGAACAGATTCGAACATATACGTTTTTAAGAAGGTTGGAGCGTTAGCCCAAAGATAAACCATTTCTAACAACGGATTAACGCAAACTAAACATTTGTAAACATTTAAAAGAAAACACCATCTTGCTCATCGTAATCCATATATATATATATATATATTCAATATTAAACATCGAGGTTTGATGAAAGATTACGAATCTTGACCGGCGAATGAAGAGCACTGCTGCCAACCTCCATGTCCGCGAAGTTGCCGTATTTCGGCAACACTTAATGTTAATTAATTTTAGTAATAAAGATACTCGTGACACAAATATAAACAGGCATAATTATATTTATAATTATGCCTATTTACATTTATTATGAGTCATGAGAAATTATGAGTCATTTGACTTAAAATTTCATTTTAAGTTGTATAAAACATTCGTTGACACAATTTTTAAAATAATAATCATCGATGTTGTTATACTTTTTTAAATTGGTAGTAACACAAAAGTTTTTCTCATTTACGAAATAAAAATATAAAAAGCATAATTTTGCCCTTCAATTATATATTTTATTAAAAAATAGCATCTGCAGAATAAATCTATACGTCGTATGCATTCTTTTGAGGTTCTTTGCAAAAAATTCATAAACGGTCATTTGACTCAACTGACCGCCGCAACCTCCTTGAATCCGAATGACCCAATAGGGCGAATAGACTTCCGAAAGGTACGAGAGACTTCGCCAACGATCTTTTGGCAATTCGAACATTGGGACAAAATGAGGCGAATAAATAGAACGTGCACAGTCCAAGTGAACTCGAAGTAAAATATGATATTGAAGTTTGCATCGATGGAACGCAGTAATTAAGTAATTCTTTTCAATTGTTTAGATTTTCGTTTAGCTGCGAAAATCACTCAACGTTTTTGCATATTCTTATAAGATATTTACGACCACAATTTGCAAAAAAGGCTTTGGATAAGCATAATAATAAAGAAATTAAAAATGAACAAAACAATCGTTGCATTCCATCGATGCAAAAATTCAACGTCATGGTTATCGCCAAGCTTCAATCCATAGGATTTTCATTTTTTTTTTTGAGTTTCACTAAATATATTAATAATCGTCTCTGCAAAATTTAAGGGCCGGTTATCGACGTAATTAGGGAGAAAAAATATAAAAATTTCGTACTTTTGTGAAGGAATTTCGAGACGACATGCAAAAACTCAATTTCCGGTCGCTACAAAAGTGTATATAATAGTGAGAATCCGTCAGATTCTTAAAAATGATCAGATTTACATACTTAACACTTGTAGTAATCCAATGCTCTCAGAAAAATTACGCTTATTGACCCAATTTTTATGTAATATCAAGTTTAATTTGAACTTCTGGTATTGGATTTATTACCACTTGCTACGATAAAGAGACGTGACAGCAAGGCAACAGCTGACTGTAGTCCTAACCTCATCTCACTCATTCGAATTTCCACACATATTTTATTTTTAACCGACATATTTCGCCGCCACAAATTTCCCACGCTTTTCGCCAGTCGTGGCCCGAATACAATGCTTTATATTTCCCGCACCTGACATTGTTTTGACAGATCGACGTCGAAAAGCACGGAGGTTAAACTCGCCTGATTGAGTCAAAAGAGACGGAGATAGAACCAATGTTGCCAAATATCAAACCTAGAAATACTGCGCGTATCGTTGGAATAACTATTTTTTCATTTTTCTAATTAATTATGAACATTCATTAAACAGTTTACACATGGAAATTTTTAGTTATTACAAAGGATTTTTTTTGCATATGTTAAAAATATAAATTGTACAAGTCCCAAGTATGATCAGTGGTATGACTAGTGTGAAGCGATAGGATTACCTCAACGGGCTGCATCTACCTAAGTGGGTAAAAAAAATGCATTTTCCAAAAATATTTTTATTCGATAGTATCACCTTTTAGCTATATTCCCTGAAAACTGCTTTAAAATATTCCCAAAACTGAATGAGCTACAGCTTCTAACAGTCCGCCGGGCGAGCGATAGCAGCGCCATACTACAGACCTTAAATGCGTTTTTCTCAAAACACTTTTTTCAAAGTCGGTGGACATGATATCTCGAGAACCACTTGATGGATTGTTTCCAAATTCACACGAGATACGCTGAGAAACATTTAAAGGTCGTTGACGATCTCACTTTATTAGAATCGATCTTCATTTTTCAATAGTTGCGTAAAATGACGGTTTTTTTCATAGATTTTGTGAGCTCGACTTTCAATTCATCGCCACGTTATTTAAAAAAATGATTTTCAAAATCGACGATCGTCAACGACTCGTATTCATTGTTGACTTGAATAACCCGTTTGGTTTTTAAATTTCAGACGGACCGTTTAAGCTGCAGAGTGTCCACCGCCAACCGTCGCGAAACAATTTCTACGATCTGCCGGCGGCCAAATTTTTCTTGTTTTTCAGTATTTTTCGGTGATTTTTTTAAAAGGCTCTCGCTACACGTATCTGTGTGTTGAAAAATGCGCGTTTCTTTTTTACTAACCCTTTCCCAGATTTTTTTTTCGGAATTTGGCCATTATTTTCGGGTCTCTAAGTAGATGTAGTCCCTTAATTAGTCCGCAAAACCGAGATTCTACTGTACATATTTATATTGAACTATTGTATATTTGATATCTCATTCAAATATCTTCATAATTTATTTGAAAAACATTCTCTCTCTCTCTCCTTCTCTTTGCACAAATATAATTCCCCAAATGCAAAGCGCCATCCACCAGATCCAGCATAAAAATACCAGAAGCACAACAATAGAATCCGAGGCCGCGTTCGTTCACGAAACGAAATTTCCAGAATCGGACACAGCGACGAAAAGCAACGCAAAATACAGCACAAAACCAAAACGAATAAATCGACTTACAGCATGACGTAGCAAATATGAAGAAATTGAGCGTGTCCGTTGGGATTGAGGGTCAACTTGTTCCAATTGGCATCGACGTACTTGAGGAGCAAACCAAGTGCGTGTATCATGAGTCGAGACTTGAAATTCAGCAGCGAGCTCAAAAAAGTCGTTCTCTCGGCGTTACTCGCGTTCGCGGGCTCGCAGTTGAGACGCAGGCACAGTACCCGATGATAACAAGTCTCGTAAGTGTTTTCCTTCTTTGGCATCAATGCGAGCGAGGCGCCCACGTGCACGCTACCCGCCGTGGACGAAGACGACGCAGAGGTCGTTTCGTCCTGCTGTCGCTGTTGCTGACTCGTCGTGACGTCGCTTATTATTAGTTTCTTTACAGCGTCGAGGAACGGGTCCGCCGATCCCGTTGTCGTTACGACGTAACGCGGCTGCGATTGCTTGTACAGTGCTTTTGTTATGTTGTGATTCGAGTCGTCCATTATGTCGTCCATGACGAATAATTCGGTCGTGAGAACGTTGTAGTACGCTGCACCCAAAGTACCTTTGTTCCACGTCATTGAGAGTATCACCTGTTGAGCGATTGTCAACGGAGTGAACGATATTTTTTTCGTAATCATGACAATATCAATAACAATAATAATATCGGAACTTATGACACGTGAGAACAGTAGGAGGCCGGGTTGAAATTCCGAACTTTGAATGATCGGAACGCTCAAAACTCTGAAAATATACTACCCCGAAAGATCAAAACTCCGAAGATCTTAAGGGGTGAGATGCAGTCAGAGGCGTGAAAAACGAGCATTTTCAATCATTTTTTAAAAATAGTAATTAAGTTTGTTTTACAAAAGTTGTTACACAGACTTTTTATGTTATATTTCAACTTGGCTTGCACAAATTTTCAAAGAAAAATATTGATTATTCATAAAAATATCGCCATCTTTGTCGGACCCCCTCCGGCATGTAGTGCTTTGCAGTGAACATCATAAAATTTTACTGATCATCTGAAATAAAAAAACCAAAAAAAATCATTAGTTTAATAATAAATCTAGTCCTTAATCGAAGCTTTTTTTTAATTAACAAAATGGCGGCTTCCGACAGATAACTTTCGATTTTCGACTGAAAATCGCTCGTTCATTGCTAAAAAAAAAAAATTTCAACAAAAATGAAAATCCTTCGATTGAGGACTAGTTTTTAATGCTATCAATAAGCACATCAAATTTCATCAAAATCCATCGAGTGGTTTTTGAATTATAGTGCTCACCGACTTGAAAAACATAGTTTCGAGAAAAACGCGTTTAAAGGTTTTTCGATGTCGATACGGTATTTATATGTTCGTAAAATTTTGAGCTCGATGGATGAAGCTAAACTTTTTTATGTATTTTGATCCGCTGAATCCGAATATCACAATTTTTTGCCGAAAAGTCGAGCATTCAATTGTTTTTAGCCAATTGTTAAAACAATTTTTCAAAAAATTAAATTTCTTCGGGATGAATTATTTTTTGAAAAATATTTTGGTCAATTTAAAAACGAAAGTATTCTTTATAAAATTTTGCTAAAGTTCATAGTTTTTGAGTTATACATTTCTGAAAATTTCTGAAAGTTTTCCCATTTTACACTTGATTTATGTATAGAAATACTAATTAAAAAATTACTTGCATCGAATCATCAATCCCTGGCCCATACAATAGGGCCTCTGCCGACGTGGAAGCTTCCAAAATATCAATTTGTCGTTGTCTTCGAAGCATTCTGGCTTCCCGGGTATTATCGTTTGCCCGTTTGGCCACGTCTATACGTTGAGAATAGACGTGGCCTCTTCACTAATTGTGGAATTATCCCGGAAACTATTAATCGGGTTGACTTGAAACTTTCAGGGAATATTTTTGAACCGTCATACTTCAGAAAATGTAAAAAAATCGATTTTTTGAAAATTCTGACTGCATCTCACCCCTTAACCCCGTCAAAATAATTCGGCTATGGAAGTTTTAAAAGTTTCAACATTTTCAATAAATCGACGAATTATTTCAAGAATTTTTTTTTATTAAGAAAGGATTTTAAGTCAATTTTGAAATTTGTCTAGACAATGTTATACGTTCTACATCATTTACAGTCAACTGTGTAGACTTTCGCTGGCATAATCTTGACGGACCTTGTAATTTCGGAACGTTAAAATTAGGAATTTAAAATCATGCCAGCGAAACACTCCTATTTTCGACGGCGAGTTTCACCGTTTTTCCGCCGATAAAAAAATACGTGTCTCTTAGTTTTTGATACTCTTCCACATAAAATAGTTTCAACAAAATCGGAGGAGGACACCAAAGTGATTTTCCTTGTTAGCCAATACTATATATTCCAAGAAAAAAAACTCCCTTTTTTGTTTCAGGTCAAGCGGGCGGCCAAAATCCAGTACACTGTTGGGCATCTCACGTTTAAGCGTCCTTCACGAGATTGTTTATAACTTCTTTAATTATTAATATTTTTTATGAAATTTGGTACACGGCTTTCTTAATGTACCTACAAATAATTTTTTTTAATAATCCTGACTTTTCGTTCGTCATAGTAGCCTAACCCCTTAATTGTTATTCGACGACGTACAGCATTTGGCAAAAAACATGCCGAAACACGGAAATAATAATGATAATTATTATTGCTGTTTGTTGTTATTGGGATCATTATTATTATCGATGGAAAAAATCATTCAATTATATTTAAAGAGAATATAATCTCAATAGAATTGCTATATGACAACAACAATAATAATAATGAATTATATTTTGATTTGATGATGTAATAATTCTATTTACATTATATTTTTCAAAGATAATCGAAAAGTTTTTTCAATTAATAATAATAATACCGATACCAACAAACAGCAATAACAATTATGATTATCATTCCCAAGTTTCGGAATCTGGTCGAAATCTTATTATTATTATTATTGATCGTTTGTTTCATAAATGTATGGAGATTGCAATTATAGATATCGTTTTTTTTGCCTTATTACCTTTGCGCTTGGTACGATTTTTATTGAAGAATACGAATTAAAAAATGTTTGCCGTATCATAAATTGGTACCGCCATTTTGAATGGATAAATCCGCAAGGAAACGATTTCCGTAAAAAAGGAACGTCTCATTATTTTATCGGCGAATAATATATAGTGCTAATAGTGGGTGAGCATGAAGAGAAAAAAAAAAACAAAGTATTATAAGAGCGGGACTTTTGAAAATCACGATTGGCTATCTGTACGTAAATGTGGAAATAATGATATTTTCAATATAAGTATGAGAACCTCGTCCGGATCGTCTTCAGATGCGGAGCGTGGCTGACTTTGGCTTTTGGCCCTCGCTCGAGATGGCGCATTATTTTTTTTAACGCAATCTTTGTCGCTGGTTTCCGGTACGGCCGATTCGTCATCCTCGCTGTTGCTGCTCTCGTCCAAAAGACTCTCGAATCTGGCGCGCCTTTGAGAATCAACATTCTCATAATATTATTATATGTGAGGCCCATCAGGTTCAGGATTGCGAAAACCAAGGTAGATGGTTCACATCGCGAAACGAAATTTTTACATAACTCACATATCACTCGCTAGAATTGATTGCCTTGGGTTATCGCAGCTGCTCGTATTCCGCGATGCATCGCTCGTAGTATTTTGTGCCATATTTTTCTTTCGGCTTTGAAAAGACCTTTTATACTTTTTGAAAGTGTAAATGTACCAGTGTCGTACTAGGAGTCAACTTCGAGAATGTGATTTTTTTACGGAGGGACGCGGTCTTTTGGATCACGTGATTACTGGCTGAGTCAAGCGAGGACGCACATGCGCCTGTGGCGGGAAAATCCGCGTTATTTGAAATATTTAAAGTCGAACGAGTCGATTATGGAAATTTAAATTAAAAATTGAATGTCTAGAACCCCTAAACATTCAATTGTTCGACGAATTTTCAAAATGTAAACGTACCAGTATCGTACTGGGAGTCAACTTTGAGAATGTGATTTTTCTGCGGATGGACGCGAACTTTTGGATCACGTGGTTTACTGCTGAGTCAAGCGAGAACCCGCAAGCTCTTGTGGCGGAAAAATCCGCGCTTTTCGAAACGGGTAAAGTCGAGCGAGTCGATTATGGAAATTTATATTAGAAATTGAATATTTAAGGGTTAGGCTACTGTGAACAATTCGGAAAATCGTTTATCGAAAACAGCGATAGAAGTGCTAGAAGAACTTTAAACGCGTTTTTTCGCAACTGTGTTTTTCAAAACAGTGTACACGATTTCTCGATATCTAATCAACGGATTGACTTGAAATTTGGTACGCTTATGCAGCGCAATAGTGGTTTAGTCTTGACTGGCGATTTTCTTCTTATCATAAAGAGTTATTAATTAATAATTAACTTATTATTAATTAAGTTATAAATAAATAATCAAGTTGTTATTAATTAATAAGTAAATAATTTAATAATTAACTGGAATGTTAGTCTTGCTCGAAAAAGAAATTGAATTTTTTATTTATTATTGAAACAGGATGACAAAGAAAAAATCGGTCAAGTCTTAGCCAGTATTGCCTATTTTGAGAAAACACTTGTTTTTTTTTTGTTTCAGATGAACCGGGTGGCCAAAATCAAGTACACCGTTGAGCCCCTCACGTTCGAAGGTCCTTCACGAGATTCTGTATAGCTTCTTCAATGATTAATATTTTCAAATGAGATTTAGGACACGACTTTGGTAATGTACATTCAAATAAATGTCCAAACGATTTTTAAATCATCTTACGTATTCCTTCAGAATCAATTTTTATAAATAACCCCGATTTTCAATTTCTCACAGTACCCTAACCCCCTTAAAGTATTTTGGAACTAATTCGATGTGAGTTAAATTATGTATGTGTATATATATGAGGTATTCCACGTGAATCCGGTGGACTCTTTCCCTGACTCCCGCCAATTCGATTTATTTATTTTCATCTGGTTCCATTGAGCCTAAAAGACACCCTGATTTTTTTTTACATTTTTCGAAACAACCCTTAGTAAAAAAAATGGTTTTTCTCCGAAAAGACGCCCCGATTTAAAAATTTGAAAAAATTCCCAAAAATGCGTGATTATGTGTAAAAATGTTCAAGCTACTACCCGCAGTGGAAGTATGATTTTTTTTGTGCTTTCTGAGTGATAAACGTTAAAAAATCCGAAAAATTCAACAACCGCTTACTTAGGGCGGATACTTAAATATTTTGACACCCTCTATGAATTTTTTTGACCATTTTTGAATAACCAAATCACAATCATGGACCATGACCAGTTAGCAGTCAATTTTTCGGATTTTTTAAAACGTTAATCGCTCAGAAAAAATCATGCTTCCACTGCGGGTAATAGCGTGAAATTTTTTGCTTATAATCACACATTTTTGGGAATTTTTTCAGATTTTTAAATCGGGGTGTTTTTTCGGAGAATTTTTTTTTGACTAAGGGTTGTTTCGAAAAATGTTTAAAAAATTCAGGGTGTCTTTTAGAGTCAATGGAATCGGATTAAAAATAAATAAAACGAATTGGCGAGGGTCAGGGAAAAAGTCCACTGGATTCACGTGGAATACCTCATATATGTATATATATATATATATATATATATATATATATATATATATATATATATATATATATATACACACACACACATACACATGTATATGAAAAAAAATAACATCTACTTCACTCGAAAAATATTGAAAAGCATAAAATTCCAACAAAAATAAAGATAATACTTCCAACCGACGGTACTAAAATCTCGGTGGGTAAAAGTAAACAGAAAAGGATCGCAAAAGCCCGTAAGGCCATACGAAGAAACATTGAACTACAAAGAAAAAATAGATTATACTGCATTTCCAGTTTTTTTATTTTGAAAGTCCATGAAATATGATTCTCCCTACATCCACCGTTGCGAAAACTCAACTTTTCCGAAAATTGTTAAAGTAGGATTTCCAAAATAGCGAGTATAAAAATGAAAAAAGAATCGTCGCTCTGCCGTTATTTCTGTAACAACGTATTTATTTGATTAAATTACATGAGCAAATTCCGTATTATAATTTCCCTGTACATAATTACAAAAAAGTAGTAAATACTGCCCCTAAACCGGTCTTAATAACGTGTCCGATACTTTCGAATACACGTAATATAAATTCCTTAGACATGATCCGTCCGTGAACAAAAAAAAAATAAAAAAAACTAAAGATCTTTGATTGAATTCGAAGCTTCGTTGTTCTTCGCTCCCTCTATCGCTCTCCGTCTGCGATCTTTCCAAGGTTCGACACATAAATACTAGATGGACATACGTTGCATATTCGCACGGAACACATTTGGTTAGAACGTTAGAATGATTAATTTACAATTAAGCGTTATAGATATATAATATAAATGCACTTTACAATCTTACGCTACTCACGCATATATTCGTATATATATATATATTCATAAAAACTCCACTAAACATCCTCAACGTATCGAAAAAAGCTCATTCGAGAATATTTTTCGGGCCTTTTCTATATACATATACTTCGAAGTTTACGGGCTACAAATCTTTGTGGATGCCGACCGAAAAACGGTGTCGAAAAATAGTTTAAATTCTAATATTATGGTATATGTATATATAGATATATATTTATATATTAATTACGATTACTCTTCATTAGATATTAGAAAACGAGTACAAGATATATTAGTATCTGAATTATATAAACTCTTGTTGGAAGCGCTTATTTCGAAACGACCCGATCGTTCTTCTTGTAACCGTCGCCGAATGAAAAAAAAAAAAACAGACGAATTAAAAAAGAACACCGCCCTACTAGATGGCGAAAAATTGATTAAATCAACAACAACTGACTAATATGCGCGATTAATCGTAATCAATCGAGAAAAGTGAGATGAACGTTGACGGGTCTAGCTCGGTATCGGCGGTGGTGGTGGCCGAGGATTGAACGATATCGGACGATAGCTCTTCTCTCTGACGAAAGGTTGCACACCGTTGAGAATAAAGCCGTTCGCGGACGCGTTCCTTTCTTGCTTGATCGCCTCGACGGGACTCTCCTCGCTTCCGGCCCCGTCGCTTCTCGCTGGACTAGCTGACCTGCGACAATTTCGTTCGTTACTCCCCTTTGTCTGCTCCACAATATCCTCTGCACATCGAGGAAGTTACAATCTCCGCACGAACCAGAGCACCGTGAAATACACTTTTTTCCTTCAATTAATTCATTTTCAATTCTTTTTTTGTTCGTAATATTTTTTCCGTGGGGTAAAAAAAATCGAACGGAATTTCTCGGTGCTCGAATTCACACTTGCGATCCATTTGTTCGTTGCTTCTTTTCGTTGCATTTTTCACCCACCTCGTCCGTTACTGAATTCGTAGCCCGCCAGCCGTATGGTAGTTAGAAGCGTTTCCTCGGATCTTTTTGCGTGTTTTTTGTTTGTTTGCGATTTTCTTTTTCTTTGTATTTTGTTTTAATGAAGCGTTGTTAGGTGACTAGAGGTGTTAGGACTACTTTCTTACGGCAACCTTAATACCTGCGCAAAATGAGAAAAAAGAGTACGGTCCAGGTATTAGAATTTTGGTGTTATTCTTGCGTTTCTCGTGAGGATTGGGGAAAGGTCGATTGAGGCGATTGAGAATTGAGTTTTTCGTCACGGTACTTTGTCGATTGCGGTTAGGAGAGCTGGGAATCGTACTTCGAGCTTGCAATCTCGTGGCAATTTTATGGGATCTTCACAGTGTGACATTTTTGAAAAATCGATTTTTTGTTGTTGCGTTATCCGATTGTAGCAGGTTATAAACATGCTGTTCGATTTTTGGGGGGAAATTCGAATTTTTCCGGCTGCTACAGCCTTTCTCAGAAAAAGGGATTCGACCAGCTGCGTGTTCTCAAAACGGTGTACACTGTCAAAGAAAGAGTTATCAAGCTATCCGTCTCAAATTTTGACATAGCATTCTTCACGCCATTCTTTATCTTGCTATTGAAGCTTTTTTTTAAATCTTCATATCTTTTCAACAAAAAACTCGACAAAATGGGCTAAATTCGAAACTTTTTTCAAACCGCTGCCATTTTGTCAATTTTTATTTTAAAAAAGCCATAGTAAGATGGCGGCTTTCATATTGATTAACCCTAGAATGGTAACCTTATTTTTTTACCTATTATGGTAACCAGGGGTGATAAACCACCCCAATTTTGAAAAATTCATATCTCCGATGAAATTTCACGAAAAGGGTTCAACTTGAGCTCATTCTTTTAGTTTTTTAATGCAGAATCACGTAGACCTACGGCGATTCCGCTTGAGGTAGGAAAAGTTAGTAAAAAATGAGGTAAAAGGGTGAAAACATGAAAAATTCGTAAAGGGCGCGAGATTTAAACTCGCCTGGGGTGTTTTTTCACCCCGGGTTACCGTTCCGCGATTAAGGGAGAATATCAGTGTGACAGACTGAAAAATGAGGTATTTTTTGGGTTTTTTTTTTAAAGCGGCTCGATCAAATTATTTGAAATTTTGTGTATTAATTATTGAAGTAATGAACCATACAAGGAAATTTTTATTTTTTATTTTTAGTACATTTTATTAAGCAGAGGAGCGGTCGCAAAATGGCGTCTCAAAAAAAGACTCCTCGACGGTTGACAGCAAAAATTCAAAAAGATTATTAAATTGTAATAGTATAGCTATCGCAGCATCGTAGGAAATTTGAAAATTTTGATTAAAAAAAAATGGCGACCGTTTAAAAAAAAAATCGAATTTTACACAAAAATTTTGCCGTAAATTGTTAATAAAAAAAGTAAACAATTTTTTAAAAAACTCTACGATGCAACGATAGCGATAAGTTTTCCGAAGAGAATCCTTTTTGAATGAAGTCGATTGGACAAAATTTGCCAGAGTTATGCTGTCAGCCAGGACAAAAAACATGGTTTCGAGAAAAACGCGTTTAAAGTATAGAAAAGGCCCGTATAGAAGGCTCTGAGAGCGTCGACGCTTGGCGCCAATTTCGAATACTTCTGAGCCGAATGTTGTTTTGAAAATTTGTAGGCATATTCTTTAAGGCCAAAACTGTTTGTTTAAGCAAAAAAATAATCGATTTTTTTTTCACACTAATATTCCCCCTTAATAATCTTTTTACAAATTTTGTTTCAGATAATATGTACGGGCAAAACCGTGTACACCGTGAGGACTCCTTTTTTCGCAGACATGTTGAACCTCGAAAAAAGTGTAAAAAAATAAAAATAAACGTTTAATTTTTTTTTTTTTCATGAGTGTTTTGTTTTGGCATAAAAAAATCAGACTGACTAGCATATTTTAACCATAAAAAGAAATCGCGAAAATCAGCTATTATTCGACCCGTTACACTGTGATGATCCCTTAAGGTTATATGCAGTTAAAATGTTCGAAAAATCGTTAAAAAAAGCGTAATTTACATAAATTCGAGTACACACACAGGAAATTTCTTTTTAATCCGGCGAATATTCTCGAAGTTACACGAACATTTGTAATGACGTTTCAGAGCGTTCGAAAGTGCTTTTGAAGCTTTAAACGCGTTTTTCTCAAAACTGTGTTTTTAAAGTCGGTGAGCAAGATTTCTCGGAAACGGATGAACCGATTAGTCTCAAATTTTAACTCAATCTTTTCAAGTATACATTTTAGTAATTAATCGAAGCTTTTTTCTCACCGATAAATATTTTTTTTTTCTAACCAATTTAAGGCCTAAATTTCTGTCAAAAAACGATTTTTTTTGAGAAGTTGCCATTTTGTCAAAAATTATTATTTTGCTTATTTCTTCGATCAATTACAAAATAATATATTATATTAACGAAATATTTATGGTTTTTCCATTTTAGATGACCCTTCAGCTTTCAAAATAATTATTTTTACAAATAAAAAATGTTAATATACCGTTAAAAGTTACCATAATATGTGTACACATTTTTACGTTAATAGATTTAAAGGTCTACTCAAGAAAAAATCTTGAAAAATCGATCTCTTCGGGTCTCCTGACTGTATATAACCCCTTAATTACGAAAGTGTCAAAAATGCACAGAAATGATTTCTTTCAATTAAATAAGATAGTTAATAGGAATGCAATAGATAATTAATACATTATTTAGATAACAGATGATAGCTTGTTTTCTATTTACATTATAATTCAGCATGATTATCTAGAAAATGTATCTGTTATCTTTTATCCAGTAGATCATCTGTAAATGATCTAGATAATAGATAATTTATTTCTCATCTAGATTAATTGTTTATCGTGAATTATCTAGACAATTTATCTTTTATGTATCAAATCAATCAAATCTGTGAGTTTTTCGGGAATGAAACTCCGACGAAGGATGTCCATTCCTCAAATGTATTCCAAATGAATCTGACGACTATAAAACGACACACTTCGCCTCAAAGTGCCTCTGCCGTAAAAAAGCTCGTAATTTTAAGAATTTCCTCGAAAATAGAAAAAATGAGATAAGAATAAGAATTTGGTATCGAGTTACTTTTTTAACGTCTGGATTAATAAGGTCGAGTTTATCGTAAAAAGAAAGAAAAAGAATGGTAGGATCGATGCTCTTTTCACTTGATTCCAAGGTTTCTCTTACTTATTCTTGCATGAATAGATCTGGCAGTGATCTCACATACCGCGAGCTCGAAGCACACGCAACGTTTGTCATTTATTTTTCCAATCAACACGAGAGCCACGTACACGCGTGAGAATGAATTAATAGAGGAGAACCTCTTCGTTTCGTAATCGAGTGTTCGAACAACGCACTTGTCTCGTAGTGCAAACGCAAAGCGTGTAAATACACGAGGTTCCGTACGAGCGACCGTCTTCGAGCCACAAAGTCGTAGGCATATGTATTTAGTTATCGAATCCATGCGACATGCTAGTTTCCAGTCGTTAGTCCGCGTGTGTAGCTTCGAAAAGTGGGTCATTGGAAAAAGATGGCATTTTGTAAGAGTTTCGTAAATGCGCGCTCGCTGCACAATATTCTTGCCACGGTCTATCGTCCGTCAATCGTCGTCGTGTTATTATAAATTTTATTGGCACGAGAGGCTGTCTTGACACAGTAGCCTGTGTCTGTGTTTTTATTTTTTCAACGAAGAACGTACGTTCCATGATGTTTGCATCGTTGGAATGCAACGACTATTGTTTTGAATGGCCTACGATTTTTTTGCCAGAATTGGGCTGTGAAAATCACGAAAATCGCGAAAATCTGAATTTGTGAAAAAATATTTGGAATAATAATAAATTTAAAAATAGAGGAACGGCCATTTTAACAATAATAGCAATTTGGAACAGAAGAATAATAATTTTGAAAAGAAACGATAAAAAAAAACTTTGCGTTTCATCGGTGCAAATTTCAAGCGCTTCTCCGTCCGGCAAAAATATTTTGGATTCTTTTTTATCTTTCGTAGATTACCTGGATCTCAAGGGTTTATTGCTCTTGTTTCCATTCTGTCGCGAATGTGGTCTCGTGTTGGGCTGCGACAATTCGCTGTCGCTGCTTGCCAGCGACGATTTTGCAGCTACCGCACCATGGGCAAAGTCCTTCCTGTCGAATGACAAAATTTTTCTTCTAAATTCTCTAGAAAAGATTCAACAATTTTGGACACGTGTTAAAAAATTGATTAAAAAGGTGTACAAGTAATGTTACATGATAAGTACAACGAAATGTTATTCAGGTTCCCTTTCGATTAGTTTTTCTCACTCGGAAATAAGAATTTTTATGAACAAAGAGTTTTTAATTAGCCGAATGATATCGTGGCGTTATTCTTGTAAAGTATGCTTATTTACATTTTACTGCGATTTATTCAAATTCTAACTCAGACAATAATAAAAATACTTTCTCACCGAACGCGTAAAAATTGTTAGTTGTTCGGAAAAAATAATCGTTTTTTATTGATCCCAAAATTGACGAAATGCCATTTTTGCTTGCATTTATAACTATTTTTACGGGGTGATCAGTGTAAAATTTAAAAAAATCGATTTTTTTGCATTACTCGATTGTATAGACGATTATATACATGGACCTGGCATCGCCGATTGATCGTAAGTAGACAATTGATATGAAAATTCCGCACTTGTAACTTTAAGGCGGAATTAGAAGGTCCGAAAAATCGTTTTTTTTTTGCTTAAATCGATAGATAAACTATCCAAGAATATATTTACAAAGTTACAGAGGCCAATTGTAAAGATTTTTGAAGATACAAGGCCAAAAGCAGAGAAGCGATTGATATTTGATATTGATATTTTCGCATATTGAAAACTTTGAAGCGCGTTTTCTCCAGTTTTCATTTTCACGATTTTTCCAAATTGGCGGGCGTGATAGCAAAAAAACTAAACGACCCAGTGAATCAAACCAAAGTTTTTTTTTTCAGTATGAAGAAAAAATTTAGACCTTCTAATAAGATATGGACTTTCTAATTCAGGCTCGTACTCAAGATACATTTGGACAAGAGAAGAAAAAAAAGTATTGAGAGATTTTTAAAACTAGGATATAATTATTCTACAATTATGAAAATTTAGGTATACTTTAATAGTATATTTAAGTATGCCAAACAATTTTTTTAAATTAATTCATCATCAAAATGACGGAGCTGTGGCAGAGTGTTACAGCAAGGTCGCCGCGGGAGTCGCGAATCGGCGTGCAGTCTAGCTTCCCGTAGACTTTGAATTGCAAAAAAGTTCAAACATTTTTTCAGTTAGAACATGTATAGTTTCTATGTGACGGTAATTAACATGAAGAAAATGCAATTTTAAGAAAATGGCACGCATTTACAAAAAAAAATCAACATTTCACGCAACATTTCTGTAAAATGTGGATTAAAAAAGTAATTTTTTTCCAATTTTTCAAAAACAATTCTCGTCAAGTAGAAGGTACCAGCATTATCAATATTTCTACCACGTTTCAACTCAATCGGCTTAATAGTTTTTGAGTAATCCTACACGCCAATTTCGATAATGCAGTTTTGAGAAAAAACGCGTTTGAAGTTCACGCCCGCTCCGAATCCGAACGGGGAGGCATAGCGTTGACGGGCTGTAACGTTTGAAGTTTTTCGAATTTCGCTTTGAAACTTTAGGAAAATATTCTACATATATAGTTCTATCGTTTAAAGAAAAAAAAAAGAAATCGATTTATTTTTCGTTGTAAATGTATATCCCGCCTTAAACGCGATTTTTTCTCGAAATGTCGTTTTTCAAAACGGTGTACCCTGTCAAAGGAAGAGTTTTTACGCTATTCGTCTCAAATTTAGACACAATATTCTTCACGCCATTCTTTATCTTGCAATGAAAGCTTTTTTGTTGCAATTTCCATATTTCTTTAACAAAAAACTGTCAAAAAATAGGCTAAATACGATACTTGTTTTCAAACCAACGCAATTTCGATAATTCTGATTAAAAAAAAAACCTCCATAGCAAGATAGCGGCTTTCATACTGATCAATAATCTTTTTACAAATTTTGTTTCAGATAATATCCACGGCCACAACCGTGTACACCGTGAGGACTCCTTTTTTTCGAAGACATTTTCATCCGTTAAAAAAAAGTAAAAGTAAATAAAAATAAACGTTTAAAAATTTATTTTCGTTCTTCATCGGTGCTTTGATTTGCCACTAAGGGGTTACCCCCACTTGCGATTTTTAAAAAATCGACTTATTTTTATTGCATTTTTTTGAAGTGCAATTTGAAGTGCAGTTTTTTTTTGATGCCCGGAATAGATGACTATGTAAGTTTACAAAAAAAAATATTTTCTTCGTGTAAACTGAAATTGAAACTTTAAACGCGTTTTTCTCAAAATGGCATTGCTGAAGTCGGTGACCAAGATTACTCGAACACTAATGAACCGATCTTCTTGAAATTTTGCAGGCTTATTTAATACATAAAAATGTAGTCTTTAATCGTTCGATTTTTTTTTTGAAAAAAATGTTCGTTTTATAGCCAAAAAACGGCCGTTTTTTTTCGTTAAAATCGAACCATTAACTTTGACTGTCCGCTATTTTGTGAAAAATGAATATTTTTTAAAATCCTTCGATTAAAGACTAGTTTATACTTATATTTGACTAAATCCATCCGCATTTTTTTTTCAGATGATCCACTTCGCCGCAACGTTGGTCACCGCAAACCGTGTATATAAAAACATTATTTCATTGACGGCCATTCGCCACTAAACAATGTAATATTTTTCAATAAAAAAATTACTGAAAGTTCTTCAAGATGTGTTCTTTAAGATGGTATATTGATCGATTAAAATTTTTTTGTAGTTTTCTTTAAAAAAATTCATGAAAAAGGCCTTTTTTTTGCGCTACAAGTGGGGGTAACGCCTTAAAAAACCAGACCGAACAGCGTATGTTAACCATCCAAAAAAAAAATATTCGATAATCAGCTATTTTTCGACTCGTTACACTGTGACGATCCCTCAAAGAACCAATTTTCAACACTTATGAATAATTTTTATTGTTATTATGAATCAACGTACCGATAATTATCCGATCTCGGTGTAGAAATGACATTGGCCGGTTTGGCCGTGTGTACATTTGCGTCGACGAAGACGTGTGAGCTCTTGGGAATGTCGTAGACGACTTTTGGATGTACGGTGGTCTGTTTGACGTCCAAATGTGAGGACGAATCGGGCGCCCAGTCGTAATACTTTGGTCTGTAATCCTTGTACTCTCGTTGTTGCGGGGGTTGTTGTTGTTGCTGAGCTCGTGACTCGGAGACGCGCTTTCTGTGCTGATACTCGTCGCTGCCGATGCTGCTCTTGCGATTGGCCATTTTACCGGGTGGTGCTGAGGTCGGTGACGAGGCCGAGGACGAGGGTGCGCCGTCCGGATCGGCGCGGGACAACTGCGAGCTGTCCCAAGCCGGAGGCAAACTACTGCAAAATTGTAGAAACAAATCGTCATCGACACGTTTCGCAATCCCCACTTTCGATCCTCGCGAGATCGAGGGAACTGGGAGTGGAAGAATAACGGTACCGCGAGAGACTTTGGAGACACTTTTCTGCTTAGAAAAAAAAACGTCGGGTACTCTGGCACGTCTGTGATCAGCGCGTTTTTCTTTCTCGTATAGGAAGCTTCGTTTTGCAGAGGTTTATTTTTCATTTGAGGGATCATCAGGGTGAAATATTCAAAAAATCCATTTTTTTGCCCTTTTCGATAGTATAGACGGTTATAAACATGCTGTTCAGTTTTTGGGGCGAAATTCGAATTATTCTGGTTGCTACAGCCCTTCTCCGAAAAAGGGATTCGACCAGCTGCGTGAGGCCTGGCGCTTTTCTCGAAATGTCGTTTTTCAAAACGGTGTACCCTCTCAAAGGAAGTGTTTTCAAGCTATAAGTCTCAAAATTGGACAGCATTCTTTACGCCATTCTTTATCTTGCTATTGGAGCTTTTTTTAAATCTTTATATTTTTTTCACGAAAAACTGTCGAAAAAATAGGCTAATTCGATACCTTTTTTTCAAACCGCCGCCATTTTGTCAATTTTTATTTTAAAAAAACCTCCATAGCAAGATATATAGTGGCTTTCATACTGATTAATAATCTTTTTGCAAATTTTGTTTCAGATAATATTTACGGCCACAACCGTGTACACCGTGAGAACTCCGTTTTTTAAAGACACTTTTAACCGTTAAAAAAATGTAAAAAAATCAAAATAAACGTTTAAAACGTTATTTTCTGTTCTTCGTGAGTGCTTTGACTCGACATCAAAAAATCAGACTGATTAGCGTATTTTAACCATCGGAAAAAAAATCGCGAACATCAGCTGTTTTTCTACCCGTTACACTGTAATGATCCCTTAAATGGAAATTTAGTGGAGAATTTCTCAAGTTTTGAAATATCGGATTGACATTTTTTATTCACGAGCAGCTGGAAATTTGAGATTGAATTTTGTAAAAATCGGCAAAGGCGTCCGGATGGCACAATTCTTATTTCTCGAATTGAAAAAAAAAAACAGTAAGCGCTTCAAGTCCCTCGAACATTGAGTTATGGGGCTGAACTTTTTTCGCATGCAGTACCGTCGATGATGATATTGAAGTTTGCACTGTTGGAAAGCACCGAAAGATCTGGAGCCTATTTTTTTGGCAAATTCAGGTCTTCAAAATCACTCAAACTTTTTTCAGAATCCTAATTAGAGATCTTGTACGTGAAAATGTAAGAACATTTTTTGGGTGATAATGAAAATGAGGCCGTAAAAAATCAAATTAAATTGTCGCTGCAGTTCAACGATGCAAACTTCAACATCGTCATTGATGACTGGTTGTCATGATTTCGGCTACGATAATTTGAAGGGTTGGCGTTTTTTATTTTAACCTTCGATGGAATGTGAACGCCGTAGATTTAAACAATTTGGAAATGTTGGCTATTTTTTTTGTAATAAACACCTTTGTGTTCATGTTTTTATAATAAACACCTCTATGGAGAGATGGTGTAGAAAAAAAAATCGTGAAAATAAAAAATATGCACATTGCTTATTATTATATCCTTATTATTCCACTTCGGTCACAAAGCTTCGTCTGTTCGAGAGCAATATTTGACAATCCGACTCGTTCATGGGGAAGTTTTTTAACTAGGTGGAACAACAGATTGCATTTTCCAACAATATTTTCATTCGATGGTATCACCGTTGAGCTATATTGTCTGAAAAATTCATTGAAATATTCCTAAAGTTGAATGAGCTTCCTAAAATTGAACAGCTTCTAACAGTCGGCTGGGCGAGCGGCAGCAGCATCATTTTTCAAACTTTAAGGCCTTAGGCCACAGTAACGGGTATAAAATCATGTGCTACTTTAACAATTTTTTTTCGTACGAAAAAGCGCTTCACTCATAAAATTAATTACACATCTATTAAGTATGAATATCAAGCTGTTAGAAAAAATATATTTTTCTTTCGGTGTCCAAAATGGTCGACTATTCGAACCTTCTCGAAACAGCTTTTTCCAATTGGCGTGACAAATAACTTCAACAATTTTCACTCGAGTTACTTCAAATTTAAAAGTTATGTTCCTAATTGCATTTCGCAGCGAAGTACGTACGGAATTTTGAATAAAATAATATTTTTTATCCGTACGTACTTTTCTAGGTATTCTAATGTAGATTGACGAGACTTTGTGTTTTGTTCTAGGTAAAAAATTGTGGATACTAAATGTAACGCCGCGGAGAGCCTAAAAAAAAGATAACAAAAGAAAACATTAGTAGTCGGCCATTTTGTACATCGAAAGAAAAAACATATATTTTCTAACAGCTTGATATTCATACTAAACAGATGTGTAATTAATTTTATGAGTGAAGCACTTTTTCATACGAAAAAAAATTGTTAAATTCGCACATGATTTTATACCCGTTACTGTGGGGTAAGGCCTTAAACGCGTTTTTCTCGAAACACTTTTTTCAAGGTCGGTGGACACGATATCTCGAGAACCACACGATGGATTATTTTCAAATTTACAGGAGACACGATGAGAAACATTTAAAGATCGTTGACGATCTCACCTTTTTTAAATCCATCTTCATTTTTGAATAGTTACGTAAAAATGATGACTTTTTCCATAAATGTTGTATGCTTGAGTTTCCATTCGTCGCCACGTTGTTAAAAAAAATGATTTAAAAAATCAACGATCGTCAACAACCTGTAGCTATCGTTAACTTGAACAACCCGTTTGGTTTTTAGATTTCGGATGGACAGTTTAAGCTGGAGAGTGTCCACTGCCAAAAGTCGCAAAAAACATTTCATCATCTGCCAGAAGCCATGTTTGTGTTGTTTTTCTGTATTTCTGGGGATTTTTTTTAAACGTTCCACTTTCACCAATCGTTTAAAAAAAAAATCGGAATTTGGTTATTTTTTCGCGCCTCTATGTAGATGTAGGCCCTTACTTTTACTATTACTATTTTACTATACTTTTACTATTTTTAAAATAAAATTGCGAATGATTGTAATTCTCAGGAGGCTTAACGGTAATAAAATCGCCCCTTCGGCGCCATAGAGTTGTGACAAGAGAACATGGCCAATGAAACGCAGGGAGTTCTTCTAAAAAAATCACGTGCCGAATAGTTTGCTGAAAACTATAAGTAGAGAAAGCCTCGAAAGTGCGAGCAAGCCAGACGCATCGTTGAGGAACAATCTTTACCTGGAATTCTCGTCCATACTGTAGAGTCTCAATTGCTGCCTAATATTTGCCTTTTCCCTGGCGCGTTTGCGTTGAAATTCCTCCTCGACCTTGCGCATAACTTCGAGCTCGCTTTTTCTCTGGCGCTCCTTGGCCTCGGCCTCGCGCGACAATTTTTCCGCCAGTCTTCGTCTCTCGATCTGTCGTACGGTCGATTGAAAGGTGAATCTTTTGGCCTTTTGGTTCTTCGCGATGATTTTTGCATTGGGCGTATCAATTTTTGGGTCCTGAAGGCTCTCGGGTCCGTTGTTCACGGGTGATACGCTTCTTTGCCTCATTTCCGATATGTTTTCGCATGATTTGAAGAAACTCGGATATCTTCGTGACTTCGTGCCGAGATCGGTGAATGATCTTTCGCGATAGAGGCCGATTTCGCGGTCTCTCGTCGCGCCGTTTATGCTGATACCGTTTATCCCGAAAGAGCCAATTTTATTCGGCACTCTCGGGTCCTCGTCCTTGCGATATTTCGTCGAGTCGGCCGTTTTGCCGACGACGTTGGTCGAATTTCGATAGTTCAGACTCTGAGTTCGATGCTCGGTCTCGTTCGAGTCCGGCAGATACATGACGTGACCACCGGAAGCGAGATAAGAGAAGGAGGGTGGTTTCATGACCATTGGAAAGTCCGTCTTGTCCTCGTTAGCCTCGACCTCCTCTTCGATCTCCTCGTCGTTGTTCTCGTGCGTATAATTGTTCTCCCAACCGGGCGACGAATTTTCCGCGCTCTCGCGACGGCTCGATTTGTTGTGCTGGAGAGAATTCGGCGCGCTGCTCGATAGCAACCAATTCTCACCGAGACCCTCGCCCGGACGTCTTCTGTCGTCGATCTCGTTCGGGACCAAACCCAGCGCGCCCGTAACCGATCTCTTCAGTTTCTGCAGCGAATTGAACGAGGAACTTTCCTTCGTCGTTTTCGCGTCACCCGAATAGAAACGATTCTCGTCGCGTGGCAACGAGAGCGAAAATACGTGAGGTCTCGTTGGAAACTTGATGGGCGGTGCCATCGGCGGTGGAGAATCGACGCCGGCGTCGCTGCTCGATTCTTCGCCGAGATCCTGTTGGGGTGTCCAAGCCGGTCTCGTTGTCGCCGGGGTCTTCATCCGATTGGTCGTACTGACGTCCAAGGAATCGTCGTTCGCCGCTCCCGCGTCACCGGATATTCCAGAGTCGCCGGATTTGTCGTGGGAACTGCGCGGCCCGAGAGCCACCAGGGGCGGTGGTGGCCTCGCGAGGCGCTCTATACGCTCCTCGTACATGACCTGTGCGAAAAAATGATGCTCTTTTAGTATCTAGTACTCACGAGTAGTATGCGTTCCTAGACAATCTATTAACGATCTCGAAAACGGAAAATTTATTATATGTCAGATGGATGATCGAGTATCTACATACTATATAGTAGATTATTTGACATCTGTTATCTAGATAGTAAATATTAATCAAATAGATATTATATCATCTAGATAATTCGTAGCTTATCTGTTATGTAGATAATCGATTACATAATTAATAGAAAATCAATTATCTAGAAAATATATCATTCATCCACATAATGAATAGATGATCTATCATCGGTTGATAGATAACTTCTAATTGCCTATCATCCGAAATCCAAAAAAGATAAAAACATCGTCGCCCATTGAAGATCTCGGCAATTTTTAATTTATTACTTTTTATATTGAGAATTGTGGTCTTTTTATATCGATGAATCTATCATTGTTCGTCTATAATCTGTTATTTAGCTAATAGCTATTTGATAATAATCAGATAACATTTAGATAACAATAAGATAATATTTAGATAATGTTTAGATAACATTCAGATGATATTAAGATAATGTTTAGATAACATTCAGGTGATATTCAGATAACATTTAGATAGTATTAAGATAATGTTCAGATACTGTTAAGATAATATTTAGATAATGTTTAGATAACATTTAAATAATATTTAGGTAATGTTCAATAATATTTAGATACTATTTAGATAATATTTAGATAATATTCAGATGACAGAGAACAGATCATACATAATATGTTACTTATTTTCTGTTATCTGGTTGTGTGCATGTTTTTGTGTATTTAGTTAATCGACTATTTATTACCTTCTATTGACTTATTTGTCGATATTTATCTATTAATTTACACATTATTGCCAGGAGCAACACTATACGATTGCGAATAAAAAAGGTTGTGCACGCCGCGTGACCTTGTTACGACCTCAGCGAGGTCACCCGACCGTACCTCAAGGAGCTTTATCGTTCGTGGATGCGTCTCGAGTTTCTACTCGATCGTAAATCACCCGAGATGATTTTCCACGCGTTTTATTGCCACAAAAATCGGCTAAGCTCACCGGTACTTCTTCGCTAGCTGTGCTCATTGTCGGTCCAGGCGTCTCCAAGGCTGACAACAATCTCCACGCCGCGGACGGTGAAAATCTCGGGATCTCGAGCTGCTTCTTTGGCAACGTGGGACGCAGTTTCAATGCAATATCTTCCGTACCACTCTGACTCTTGCTCTGTGAAGTGGACATAAAAAGTGCTTTTTTTTCTAGAGGATTTGTATACGGAGGCGATCTCGCTCGACCGAGAAAGAGAAACTGCGATTTCTCCCGTCATTAAAATTTAACAATTCATGAGAAATAGATAATTCTGCAATTAATTTAAGTGTTATTGTCTCCGTGACATTGACTGTTGTTTTACATCGAGAGAAACAAATATGAAGGAAATCTTACGTCGTCCGTTCGATTTTGTGCGTTATTCGAGGGATCATTGGAATCTCTGGCTTGTAGCCTCGAATGTGCGTGATCCACCTGCTGGATCTCCTCCTCCGGCCTAATATCCCTCGACAATCCATCATCCACGCTGAAGTAATACGTCTTCGGGGCTGACTTGCCACTGGGTGGCAATCTGAAAGGCAACATGCCGGTAGACATAAGATAATAATCATAAACGAATTGTCCACGAAGATGTTCATGGAAGCGCTCCAACGATTCGACATTTTCACACTAATGCTTGACTGGTGGGGCTGATAGGAAAGTGATCGAAATTCCGTAATGTTGATAAGAACTTCTAACAAAAGTCTCCATTTGAACACTGGGGTTGAAGTTTTCGTACTGAGAAAAAAATCATAGATCCAATATCATTGGTGTTATTGAATGAAATTTGGCTGATTCAATTGTAAAATTGTTGCTGTAAATAATCGGATTTATTAGTCCAAACAAAACGCCATTGACTTTAATAACATGATTAAATTAAAAGTTTTTTTTTCATTCAAAAGATATATTGTTTGCCGAGAACAATATAGTATTGAAACTATCTAAAAAGTTATCGCGAACAAATTATATAGTTTTGAATGCACTTTCTGCAACGAACAAAAAACGCGTTTCAATTCATAACATTAATATTATTGATTCGAGTACACAAGAAAAATAGAATTTCGCTCGTTTGATTCAGATAAAATTTCTATTGAGTAATTGTGTTATTTTATTTTTTTCACCATGTCCGAAATTGATTTCCAAGTTCATTATTCGTTAAAATATTAACATTTTATTTTGATTGAAAAATATTAAGCAAATGTCTGAATTGGTTAAAAAATTATGCGAAAATAAAATTTGTTTCTTGCGCATTTGGTTGAAACAATTCAAACAAATCATGGCCGAGCGCCACCGAAATGATAGGTGTGAGGAAACCCGTAGTTCTCGGAGTAACCGCTAGAAGCCGCACGCGCGCTCGTTTCCCGTAAGCGTAGCGCGAACCGAAAATCTACTTAAACGCCGGAGAAACTCTAAAGAGTATCGCTTCTTGGCCTGTGGCTAAGATGAAAGTGTAGTATCTGCTCGTATCAGTTGAATATCTGATATTCTCTCCATGGATATTCCATTGGGTATCTTATATTCTCTCCGCTATTATCGTGGATGATCATTCTAATGCTCACTTTTTCTTTCAGATTTAAAACAAATTGAAAAACGTACGTCCCATGGCATATTCGTTTCGACGCAGTAAAGAAATAATTCATTCTATTGATTATATTTTTGTACGAAATAAAAAATGTTTGTAGCAACCGCTTAATTATTTCATCCATGTATATAGAACGATTTCAATAGAATATAATTTTATTCGAAAGATACTGTAGATATTCAGCGAACAAAAGAACTTTTTCAAATAAAATAATATGTTATTTAAGAGGCCAGTCCAGTTCAGGTAAGAGTTTTTCATAGTATAAACTTCAAATGCGTTTTTCTCGAAACAACGTTTTCAAAATCTAGCTCCATCGTATCTCTAAAGCTAATAAACCGATTCTCTTGAAATTTGAACCACATATTGTAAACACGATTCGCAACAAGATGACCCTCGATGGTTTTAAAATTTTGATTTTTACTCTTTTTTTTGCGAAAAACTGCGAAAAAACGCGTTTTTAAAAACTTTTTTCGTTTTTCATCTGCCATTTTTTTATTTTTTGTTAAAACTTTATATCCGAGGATCATTTTGTAGCTGGTGTCATACTGAATCTAATGGACTTTGATTTCTTGTTTCAGACAAGCCGTTGCCGAGTTGTGATGGAGCTACCTAGCCCACCTATTTTTGAGGCGTTACGTTAAACTATAATTGCTGTACTTAAAAATGAATAAAAATGAATTACATTTTTTTTAAATGTATTTCAAGACTTTATTTATCAAACCCAACAACTTTTATATTCATATCTTTTATAAAATCCTTAAAAAAATCGCGAATATGCCTTTTGTCGTGGCTCCAAAGTGCCCCTCAAATCAATCACATTTTCCAATATTTTATAATACTGTAAAAATCTCATGTACCGGTGGCACTCCGCAGCAGCACATTTATTCGGACCAACCAATATATTTTTTCGATTCGATTGTTTTTTTTTTCTCAGTGCGTTCCGGGCTTTAAAAAATCGGGCAAAAATCAAGGTCACTTCTCAGAGCCTGTACTCCATTTTTCCAAAAGTCAACAAAGAACTTCGCCCCCTCCGAAAGTAAAAAATAAAAATTAGCGTATAAAAACTGATAAATACCCGTTCCAATTTTTCGTCCTCAGCTCTCTGGTCTCCTTGGTGACGTTTTTTTCCAAAATTTTCACGTCCACCGTATCGTGGCTAGTTTTAACGTTGCTGCTGGACCATCTTTTCTCGTTCACCACAAAATTGTCATCCTTCGTATCGTTGCGTCGTTTCCTGTGATCGGATTTTTTCTCCTTGCCGCGTGGCATTTCGGGGGTGCTTTCCCTGCCGGAGCCTTGGCCCCTGAGGTCGGTGCGATCGCGACAATTTCTCAAAGCGGGACTCTCCGACCTCGTTCTCGGTTGATCGGCGTTATCGTCGGGTTTGCGCGAATGTCTCGTACGTTCGTGGGCCTCGCGACGATTTTTCGCCTCGTGATCGGTGCGTCTGAGGCGTTCCGGGGGGTGCCTCTCGTCGGTTGAATTTTCGACGAACTCGTGATGTCTCTCGTTGACGGATTTACGGCCGGAAACGTGCTCGTTGGTGGCGTTCGTGGTTATTCTCTCCTCGTAAACGTAGGATTTCTCGACGACGCGTCTTCGGCGAGCATTCTCGAAGGAGCGAGGCTCGTCGTTGTTTTCCCTCGTTCTTCCAGGATTCTCGACAATCTCGTTCTCGTAGCCGCGCATTTCCTTGAGCGGACGATCGTTGCACTTGCCACGTGGCTTTCGGGTGCCGTCCTCGCAGAATCTCGCGGAAGTTCGCGCCTCGTCGCGTCTGCCGTCGAAGGCCTCGTCGAAGTTTCGCGGCTTCCTCTTGTCGGGGCGACGATCGTCGGTTGGCCTGGTGGAGCGCGGGTTCTTGCGCTCGTCTCGATGATGCTGATTGTGACGCCGGTGAAGGTCATCGGCGGACGAATTTCTCGGGCCAGCGTGAGAATCGATCTTGAAATCGTGGGAAGACACAACGGTCGCTGCGCCGATCGGCCCGACACGCCTGTTGTAATTCAATTTGTTGCGTACCTTCCTCGCAACTTGCATCAACTCGGCCTGAAATTCCGGACTGCTTAGACTTCGCTGAAGCGTATTTTTGCCGTCGTATCTACCGCTCGATATTCGCTTGCTGTCGTTTCTCGACCAATTTTCTTGCTCCTCCGAATGTTCGCGCCACGAGCAACGATTTTCCTTGCCGGTGGACTTCTCGCCGACGCCTCGCCAGCGTCTGCTCTCAGTGTCGATTGGACTCGTCTCGATGTCCTGTACACACGGTTGCCAATTGCTCTGCGCCTTTTTCGTCTCCGCTCGCGTCTTGAACAGACGGGATTTACGAGGCGGCGGCTGAATGACGACGTCGTCCTCGGCTCCTGGTCTGCAACAATTTTCACGCTCCTGGCCAATTTCCCACTTGTAGGAATCCGGCGACGAACCCTCCCCGTTGCCGGGTGGCGCTGGCGCTTTGTACTTCTTCTTGCCGCGATAACGACTCTCGCGCTCGCGCGATTCTCGCTCGGGATAGTACGCGCTGTGACGATTCTCGTGATTGCCGCTTTGGGAACGATGATTGTTGGGGGCCTGGTGATTGGCGGTGGTGGGATTGTGATTGCGATTGCGGGAGGGCTCGTTTGGCGAGTAACGAAGATCGGGCTCGCTACCGAATCTCTTGAGCTCCGCCATTTCGTGGTCACGACATCTGCCCTCGCTCGAACGATAGAGACAGCAGTTGTGCTGATTCTGATCGTTGCTGCGCGAACGAGGACCCAAGTTCGACGCGGAGGTGCTACGGCTCCGGTAAACTCCCTGGCGAACGAACGAGAACGGGGGTCATCGAGGGGCGATGCAGCGATGGAAAAGACGACGATGATGGAAGTGGGATACACGGGAGAGAAGGGAGGGGAACGGATATCTTTTTGGTCTGCGAGGCTGCGAATGGCGTGAAGGGAAATAACGAAAGGGCGAGGCGTAACGATGGAGGAGAAAGAGGAAGAACTAATGAAGGTAACGAAGATCAAACGATAATCAACGACTGTAGGATGCATGACGATAGCGGCATTGGAGTACCATTGAGAAGTGGGCTTAGGGTCGGAGATCTCTAAGGTGCAGGGCACACCCTGGCAGTTTGCCTAATCGTTCATTCATACCGGTTTTATAACCAAAAAACTAACCGTTGCATTTGGACAAAATTCTGCCGACTTTCTAACCGTGTTTTTAACCACTACCCGTGATTTGCTGAAGTTAGGAAGATGGTTAGAACGTTGGTTTGAAATTCGAATTACAACCCTGCCGAAAAGCAACCACTTGTAACCAAATTTCTAACCGTATTTATAACCACACTCAGAAAAAAGATTTATTAAGGACAAAGAATTTTGTCTCCTGGCGAATAAGTTTTCTTATTCGTATGTCGGCCTATTACGATTGTATTAACAGCTAAGAAATGTTTTTATTTAACTTTATGTTTAAGATTTACTAAGAATTTTTCTTAACATCTAATAGGATATATAAATTAGAAGAAATAGGTCTTTTATATCCGACAAATAGAGTTTTTCTTAACATCTAATAGGATTCTTCATAATCCCCCAGCTGGTTTTCTTCGAGGAATTGTGTCATTTCGTCCGTCATTATTTTTTCACTTGATCGTTTTTTTCTCACTTTATATTCTTACTTACACTCAAATCATTCCTCACTTTCGAGTTTCTCACTTCCAAAACGCAACACTGACACTTGTGCCAAAAGCATTGGCATAGGAAGAAGCTACATGGTAAACGTATGCGTGAGCTACATCTGACGAGCGGCCTGCTGTCGGGCCCGTCGCGTTGAAGGGCAAAGTGCGCATGCGCGCATTAGTATCATAGTCGCGAAATAAGAGGTTTTCGTGATTGGAAAGTAGTATTTATTTGATTTGAGGAAATATTTATTCAAATTTTCTATTTTAAATATGGCTTTTAATTGATGTGAAAAATCGGCACGTAAAAAAACATATTTAGTGACGCCGAATAAATTCTGTAGTTACAATCACATAAAAACGGTCTCCATACGAGTAAACGTTTATTAATTTCTAAGAAATTATGTTCTAATGTGCCAATTTATTGAAGCATAATAAAGCTTTTTTCTGAGTGCACTATCCGTGATTTGCTCAAGTTAGAAAGATGGTTAGAAATATGGTTGGAAATTTGAAATACAACCCACAATACATAACCACTTTTCGCTTTCTAACTTGACCCGAGTCGAAATTTTCGAGCCGCGTTCAACCCACAAAATGAAGGCGAGCAGAAATCGGCGTGAGCGGGTTATTGGGTATCTAAAGGAGGGTACAATGTTTGAAAGTACCATGCGTTAGAGCCTCCGATGAACCTCCGGCATGGCAGAAAGTAGACTTTTTGACTCAAAGGAGGTCAGGGAGGGTCACAATTGAACCTACGGAACCTCAGGTGGGCCTACTTCGAGCGCTCCCGCAGAACCTACTGCCCCCCCTTTCGGCCTACTGTACACGGCTAAACAAAAAAATTTATTTATATAGAATCTATTTAAATAAAATAGGTTTTTTCCTCGTCTCCCAGCCTACTACGATCATATTTCTTTCAAATATATTTATATATGTAAATAAAGATGAGATTCAAATTAATCTTCATTTGCTTACAATGTACACTGTAAAGCTTAGTGTACTATATGCAAAAAATATTTCATAAATCGAAAATAAAATGAACGCATTATTTGAGAGCTTTACTACAAGGATTTTTCATCGTAATTCGTCATTCCCTGGCCTTTGGAAATGATTTTTTTCGAAGAAAATATTTGCCCTATATGTGATTTGAACCTAGTCCTACCTACTCATAACTACGCGCCGCTGCCCCTATGGTACCGAGTGCTTATAATATTTTGGTCGCTGATATGGCATAAGAGACCAAATGAATACCTCCAACTATTTGTTGTATCACATAAGCTATAGATTTTTCAAACACACAGACACACACACACACACACGCGCGCGCGCGCGCGCGCGCGCGTGTGTGTGTGTATGTTTATTTATAGAAAATCAATCTATTTAATATCGTCCAATGACTACATATTTTATTTGATTCTAATAAATCTGTGATTCGGTTTCATCAGTTTAACATTTTCATCTGTTCAAAAAAACAATTTAGTCAAGTTCACTGAATGGATCTAGTTATTTTTTTTTAATTTACCTTAAATAAAATATTTGTAGAGTTAAGCATTTTTCTATTTGATTGAACTAATGGTCCATCTTTATTGTAACACTCATATCAAAGGGGCGGGGGTAGTGAAGGTGGAGAGAGAGGAATTTTATATATATACATACATATATATATATATATATATATATATATATATATATATATATATATATATATATATATATATAAAATAGGCGGGGGGTAGTGAATTCCTCTCTCTCCACCTTCACTACCCGCCGCCCCCTTGATACGAGTGTTGCAATAAAGATGGACCATTAGTTCAATCAAATAGAAAAATGCTTAACTCTACAAATATTCTATTTAAGGTAAATTAAAAAAATAACTAGATCCATTCAGTGAACTTGACTAAATTGTTTTTTTGAACAGATGAAAATGTTAAACTGATGAAACCGAATCACAGATTTATTAGGATCAAATAAAATATGTAGTTATTGGACGGTATTAAATAGATTGATTTTCTCTAAATAAACATTTTTAAAATCAATCATTTTAATAATGAAATGCAATAGGAAAAATTTGGTTCTATGAAAAATCTAGTTGATACAAATTTAAAAAAAATCAAATAGACGCGGTTAGTTAATATCATAATATTTAGCGGGAAAAAATAAAAATATGCTTCATACATACACGTGGAAATATTTTTTTAATTTTCGACGTGCTAAAAATGAAAACAAGGAAAAATCAAACATCTTATTTGAAATCGACGGTAATCGGCCACCGCCATTTATCAACTCATTATTGAATAAACAAAAAAAAAACAAAACGAACAAAAACAAAAAGAAAAAATCGAATGAGGTTGAATTCTAAACCGACAATTTCAATCCTTCAGAACATGAAATCGACTATAATTAACACCCTATCGTTCCATATAGAAATCAACATTATATGTTATTTAGATATACACTGCCAGCTAAAAGTTTTCGGACACTCTACATAATCGCAAAACTTTTGAGCGCTGGATAATTGCCAAATAATGTTAGAGTAATATAATTCATTTCATTTATTATTTCACGAAGATACTATAAAGATCTATATGATTAAGTAATTTCACAGAGCTTTATAGTATCTTCGTAAAATAATTATTATTCTACCATAAGTTTGCAATGATCCAAAGTGATATTAAGTTTTGCAGTTATCTGAAGTGTCCGAATACTTTTGACTGGTAGTGTATATTCGAATATATTAACGCAACCACATATTTCGAGTATTATATATATATATAAAGTATTATATAATATATACCGTCGCTTAAATGTTTGGATACACCAGTCGATATTTCTTGCTGCACTAAAAGTCACATAGCTTCGTAAAAAAAAATAACCAAATTTACCGAACGGCGTTTTGACGGGAATAAATTCAGCTGTATGTTGCTTTTCTGAAATATTTTTTTATCATTTTCTTTTCGACCCGGTACGCACTTTTATACGTGACTGATTTTCGGCTTTTTTTCGACCATCAAGAATTGAACGCATGACTTATGGAAAAAAAATTGTTACGTTTATCCATGATGAACTTAAACGGGGTAGCAGGAACTTCATTTGCGTTTTTTATAAAGTTTTGTACGATTTTTTTCGCAATGTTATTTCATTTTTTGCTAAAAAGACTAATTCTAGATAATGCAATGTAACTCAAGAACTAGAGGGCTTAAGAAGAAATGTCAAGAACGAAAAACGTCGCGTAAGCTTATACTGGATAGACTGGCATTTTTTAAAGAATTTTCCTGTGAGATTTTTTCTCACAGGAAAATGCCTATTAATCCGATAGAATTGGAGTAAGACTGTATACACAAGCATTCTTTTATCAATTGCCTATAAAATAATAATAAATCGATATTGAGCAAATTTGATTGTTTTCGCATATTAATATTGGACTATTAATTTGATAAGGGGACGATGTATTTTTATTAATTTCGTATTATTTTCGTCATCGAACGGGTTACCGATCAGGTCACAATGGAATGATGATGGAGGAGATATCGAATTTGGGCCGAAAGCAGGTTAGGTGGGGTCGAGGCAACAGTTTGAGATTGAAAGGAGGTTAAGGAGGCCTGTGCTCTGCACGTTTCACTGAAACTGGGGGTCGAGAGAAGGTTTGGGAGGTCTAGCAGAGGCTACCCTGGGCCAAGAGGAGGTCTCTTCATGGCACTGAACTCAACAAATGAGGTTTCGTAGGTTCAACGGAGGCTGGCGGCTTATGTATTACAAAAGAAATGAGTCCTGCGAGGGTTCAGAGGAGGCTAAAAATTTCGACTCGGGGAGCGAATCACGAATAGTGATTATAAATACGGTTATAATTTTGGTTACGAGTGGTTGCTTTTTGGCAGGGTTATATTTCAAATTTCCAACCATATTTCTAACCATCTTTCTAACTTGAGCACATCACAGATAGTGGTTATAAATACGGTTACAAATTCGGTAACAAGTGGTTGCTTTTCGGCGAAGTTGTAATTCGAATTTCAAATCAATTTTCTAACCACCTTTCTAACTTGAGCAAATCACGGGTGGTCAGAAACACGGTTAGAAAGTCGGCAGAATTTTGTCCAATTCCAACTATCCGAAAAATCTAACCGTTATCCAGTGGTTATGTAAACTGCCGGGGCAATGACGGATAACGTTGAAACGGGTGCGATCATGCATGTTTGCCATGTAGTCGGAACATTGATGCTATTGTTGTTTCTTGTTTTTAAGGGGAGATATACACCTAGATGGTCGAAAAAATCGATTTAGAAGCTTTGAACATTCCGTCGACCGTAGAAGACCTACACTATGGGCCTGGTATCGATGATTCCATGTGAGTTGACAAATTTCATGATTTATTCATTCCCAAATGTTTAAACGCGTTTTTCTCAAAACCACGTTTTTCAAATCGGTACCCAAAATTTCTCGAAAACCAATGAACCGATTGCCTTGAGGTTTTTTGTGGTTATTCTATACACCATTATCTAGTACTTGTCATAGGATTTTTTTTTCGGTTACTTAGGTTTTGTTTCATAGGCAAAATAATAACTAATTTTTGGCCCAAAATCACTATTTATGTTCAAACGTCCGCCATTTTGTCACAAATCGATAGTTTCAAAATCGACTATGACAAGTACTAGATTATAGTATCTAATTTAATAATCTTTTTGGTTTTTTTTTCAGATGATTATTGAAGAAACGCCAGTGGGTACCGTATACGCAGATTTTTTTACGACGCTCCAAGGGTCATATAATATCTTTGTATATTTTTGATATTTTTAAATAAAGAAAATTAAACATATTTTTTAATGTAGATACTTTTAGATAGTTAAAACCCCAATCCGAAATATCAAATAGTTTGCCTTGAAAAATTCACAAAAATGACCTTTTTTCCGGCTCCTAGGTGTATATCTCCCCTTAACGGTGTGCTGTTTTACTTACAAGGAACATCACTTGAGTGTCCGCCTTCGATTTTGATGAAACTGATGTACGTAATGGAGCATTCAAAACTATTAGACACGTATTTTTTTTATCGGCGGAGAAGGGTTTATATACAGTTTTAAGGGGTTTTAAGGGGTTATATACAGTTAAAATTGTCGAAATATCTATTTTTTTCAATTGAATTTTCGCAATGTACATATAGTTAAGGGGAGGTACCTGAGTAAACGACGAGAAAAACAGGTAAACTTCGGGAATTTTTATCTCAAAAACTAATGTTTCGATCGGATCCGGGTTTTTTTATTGGAAAATATTTACATTGAGGTATGTTTAGGAATTTTTTAAAATTAATTCGTTGACTGGAAGCGATTCAAACGTGATTATCTCGAAACATAGTTTTCAAAGTCGGTGGCAGATGTATCTCGAAAACGACTTGTCGGATTTTGTCCAAATTTGGAGACAATATTCTTCGATAGTTTTTCTCGTTCGCTACGTAGGATTTTTTTGAAATTTTCATTTTTGACGGAATTGCGACCGTTTTAATTTAACATTCGTTTTTCGTTCGCAATTTCCGACGATGTTGGATTGCATACACATTGCATAAAAAAGCAATGGTTCAATCAAATGAAAAACCCCTACGTGGCGAACGAGAAAACCTATCGAAGAATATTGTATCCAAATTTGGACAAAATCGGACAAGCCGTTTTCGAGATACACCTGGCACCGACTTTGAAAACTATGTTTCGAGATAATCGCGTTTGAATCGCTTCCAGTCAACGAATGTATTTTTAAAAAATCCTAAACATACCTCAATATACATATTTTCCAATAAAAAAAACCCGGATCAAATCGAAACATTAGTTTTTGAGATAAAAATTCCCGAACTTTACCTGTTTTTCTCGCCGTTTACTCAGGTACCTCGCCTTAAGTACACACACAGAAAATTTATTGTCAATCCGGCGAATATTCTCGAAATTACACGCACATTTGTAATGACGTGTCAGAGCGTTCACAAGTGCTTTTGAAACTTTAAACGCGTTTCTCTCAAAACTGTGTTTTTAAAGTCGATGAGCAAGATTTCTCGGAAACGGCTGAACCGATCAGTCTCAAATTTCAACACAATCTTTTCAAGTATTTTTTTAGTAATTGATCGAACGTTTTTTCTCACCGGTAAATATTTTCCATTTTCTAAACAATTTGAGGCCTACATTTTTGTCAAAAAACGATTTTTTTTGAGAAGCCGCCATTTTGTCAAAAATTATTATGTTGCTTATTTCTTCGATCAATTACAAGATAATTCATTATATTGACGAAATATTTTTGGTTTTTTTCATTTTAGGTGATCCAGTCCAGAGACATCGTGCTCACCGCAAGACGCCTTTTTTTAGAGGTGTTCCCGGAGATCAGCTATAGCAGCTTTCAAAATAATTATTATTACAAATAAAAAATGTTAAAATACAGTTGAAAGTTACCATAATATGTGTACAAATTTTTACGTTAACAGATTTGAAGGTCTTCTCACGAAAAATTCTTGAAAAATCGATCTTTTTGGGCCTCCTGACTGTATATAACCCCTTGAGGGGCGAATCCACCACTTAAAGAAAGATGCATCTAGAGGTGATTTTGCAGCACGATTTTCACCCACGAGCAGTCCGCCCATTTGAATGAAACAAAAACGAAAATTCTTCTGATGTAAAGCGATAAAAAATCTACTGTAGACGCATTGAACAAAAATTAAATTAAGGGGTGACGCACCTTTCTTTGAGGGGTGGTTCCTCCCCTTAAAACCGCTTTTCCGCCGATAAAAAAATACGTGTCCAATATTTTTCAATGCTTCATCACATATATGAGTTTCAACAAAAACTTTTTTTTTTACTATGGTCTTTGAAATTGGAAAAGAAGAAGAAAATAATGGAAAGTGACAGATAATGATCAAAATAATACAGATAAGAATTGAAATTAAAATGATCGATGATAGTAGTAATAATAATTATAAATTCAATAAAATAACTGTAGGAAATTGAAGTTGAACCGAAAAAGGTGCTTGTTCGGGTGTGGAAATGAACTGACTGAAAATCTTCATGCGAAAATCGTCCCACCTCCGCAATGTGTGCAAATAATTCGAGTCCAGTGTTTTTTATTTTTAAATACCGCATTATGTACCTAATTATTGTTCGACGGTGTACGAAACTTTGTAAAAACGGTGTTTTTCCGTCACAGCACTCATCAATCTCTCCTACGCAATTAAAACGAATGAGAACAATGTACGAGGGCTAGAGAGATACGTAATGTCACTGTCGCAGTGCCGGAACTTCGACTGTTCTACGAGATTTCTCTTTGTCGTTTCGTACCCGCGGCTGTAAGGAGCTCGCGATACTCTTGTTTTCTTTTTCTCCTCTGCGTTCAACGACAAAGTGTACGAAAAAAAGGAAGGGGATCGTTTCCAGAGGAATGTCGCGAACGCGGGAGGGACTACGGGTCACCAACGAGGCTCCGTGGGACTTGAGATCCTGCCAAGAGCGCTTGCACGCTCTATGATCCTCTAGGCCAGATAGGAACGGTCGTAAACCTTTTTTTCATTGCATTGATGGGCTAAAAAGGCACCGTGGAGAGAAAAAAAAATGGACAAAATTCCAGTGAATTCGTAATCAATATTCTGAGAATTCGAACCGCGGGGAATGTCTCAAACGAGCTAATGTCGATGTGATGTTGAAGTTTGCATCGTTGGTGTGCAACGAAATATCATTTTTTTTTATATTGCCAATCTTCATTGCTCGTTAGAAATTTATTACCTCGATCAGGAAAAAAATATTTTCGGTAATTATAAAAACAAATTAAATGTAGAAATAAGTAAAAGAAAAATCGGTGCATTCCAACGATGTAAATTTCAAGTCCAAGCGGTTCCATGTTTTTGTTTTGGGGTATCGTAAAGTGACGTTCGGTAGTGGATTTTTTTTTGGAAAATTTAATTCCGAAATTAATTTTTTCTAAATAAGACTAAATTGGACTAAAAGTCTCATTTTTTTCCAATACAAAGTTCTTGAGGAGTTTCCATACCGTTCCTTGGCTGCAAGATTGTGGATGATAATACAATAAATTTTCGGCAGGCTGCCAACTATTTACGAATAAAATTTCACGCAAAAATAAAATCATTATTGCGCAATATCCAACTCATAATATTGTTGAAAAATATTTCGAAGCCTGGAAATCATATTAATAGTTATCATTTTTGCAAATAAACATAAATATGTTGCAATTTTATTCAAGAAAAAAATTACCGGTAGATTTGGCAATAGCGGCCGATTCTGCCATTGGTACGACTGATTGATGCTAAGGCGTCGTCGGCTCCGGATTATTTACACGGTAAAAAACGTTCAAGGTTTTATAAAGTTTTATAAAGCGTTTTTGATTCAACAAAGTCGAGAAAATGCTAAAAATGTTGAGCGGACGAATCATTACATTTTATTATAAAGTTCAAATGCTGTAATGCTATGTACGTTTCAAATACCCGCCGAGTTTGAAATTCCCGCCACTTGCTGCTTGACTGTGAGTGGCGCACTCAACAGAGCTAGTATCGCAGTGTTGACACGTTTAACCTACAAGTTTCTTTAATGTACGAAAACAAACCGTTCGAGTTCAAAATTCACATATTTTTGTCGAGTATTATTAACGAATGAAGTAGAGAAACTACTGAATTTTTTGACGCGACATTCCCACCACTGTAATCACGGTTTGCTTAGTTATTAAAAGTTCCATCGAAGTATTGTTTTAGCCCTTACGGCCCTACTAGTGTTTACGAGGTGCCGTGTGTATTTCGAAATGGATAAAGGTTCGACTTGAACATTAAAAATTTCCGAAACTACGTTGTGCAACAGATTAAATTTTGGACAGTTAAGGGGTTAGGCCACTCTAAAGGCCGAAAAATAGGCTTTTTGGGGATTTTTTTCAGAAAAAGTACAAAATAAATCGAGATTACAAAAAAGGGTGTTGATCACACATATCAGTGACTGTATAAAATAATTTTTTTGAAGCGATTAATTTCAAAATGGCGGCTGTGCAGCGTTTATCTCAAAACTGCATTTTTTAAGTTGGCCGGAAACATAACTCAGACAATTTTAAACCGATTCACTTGAAATGTTGAATATATCTTGAAAAATACATTGTCTATGGAAGTACATAGGATTTTTTTTTATATTGCATAGTTCATTTGTTATTAACAATTATCTGACGATTTTTTAAGCAAATTTTTCACTCCCCACTGATATTTATGATAAGCACCCTTTTTTGTAATCTCTATTTATTTGTGTAGTTTTTCTGAAAAAAAAAATCCCCGAAAAGCCTATTTTTTCGGCCTCTAGAGTGGCCTAAGGCCTTAATGCATCCTAAATAATCTCTCGGTGATATAAATGGAAGTCGTCTACAAGCACTTCGATTTTAGTCTCGAAACTTCTTAAAGGGGAGATAGCTTTAGGCGAAGAAAAAATTTGATGTTTTTAAGGGGAGATGTACACCCAGATGGTCGAGGTCGAGGATTTAGAAGCTATGAACATTCCGTCGACCGTAGAAGACCTACACTATGGGCCTGGTATCGATGATTCCATGTAAGTTGACAAATTTTATTATTTATTCATTCCCAAATTTTCAAACGCGTTTTTCTCAAAACCACGTTTTTCAAATCGGTACCCAAAACTTCTCGAAAACCAATGAACCGATTGTCTTGAGGTTTTTTGTGGTTATTCTATACACCAGTATCTAGTACTTGTCATAGGATTTATTTTCCGTTACTTAGTTTTTGTTTTATAGGCTAAATAATAACTAATTTTTGGCCCAAAAATCACTATTTATGTTCAAACGTCCGCCATTTTGTCACAAATCGATAGTTTCAAAATCGACTATGACAAGTACTAGATTATAGTATCTAATTTAATAATCTTTTTGGTTTTTTTTCAGATGATTTTTGAAGAAACGCCAGTGGGTACCGTATACGCAGATTTTTTTTACGACGCTCCAAGGATCATACAATATCCTTGTATATTTTTGATATTTTTAAATAAAGAAAATTACACATATTTTTCAATGTATATACTTTTAGATAATTAAAACCCCAATCCGAAATTTCAAATAGTTTTCCTTGAAAAAATTCCCAAAAATAACCTTTTTCCGGCTCCTAGGTGTATATCTCCCCTTAATGAATTTCTTTTTAAATAAGGGTTCTAGTTTTGCCTATTACATGGTATTTTTTAAATTAATTTTCAAAAATGGCGGAAGTATGGCACGGTGTTTTAAACTGCAGTTTTCAAACTGGCGAGGGGTAGAGCTAAAAAACTAATCGACCGATTCTGATGAAATTTGGTATAAATCTTTCGAACCTTATCGTCTAAAACGTGACCCTAAATATTTTTGGAAATAAAAAAAAGTATTTTGTTTATTGCAAAATGTAGCGATTTTTTCGGAAAATTCAATCCTCTTGTTTCAAAGCGTAACATTTCATTGATTTTCAACATTTCTCACTTTTTCTTAGTTTATATTCTGGGTATGAGTGTTAATGAAAGTAAAATCTTCGTTGTTTTTTTTTCAGATTAATCTCGCCGACGCTACGTGTCACGCCGTCTGACAACATCCACCGCAACCCGTTTAACAGGGTGTGCCATACCTCCGCCATTTCTGAAGATTGATAAAAAAAATACCATGTAACAGCCGAAAGTAGTAATAAAACATACCCTAAGTATCAAAAATGGTGAAGAAATCTTTCCTTTAAAAAAAAATCATGAAAATCAACATTTTTTTTCGCGCCTAAAGATATGCCCCCCCCCCCCCTTAACAACACAACGAACGTATGCAATGAATGGACGAAATTCTGAACCATAGTGTCGCTCTGCACCGCCGAAGAAACTGAACGCACGCAACCGTGCTCATTTTTTTCTCCCACCCAAGATTTTGCGTGTGTCATTGACAAATGATTTTGTCGCGGGAGAATCGTAATTTAAATAAAAGTAAGGACCGGAGACGTTAGAGCCGAGATATGTTACGAATTTGTAAAGAGAGCGATTTGACTCGAGGCGAGAGGAGAGGATCATGAACGATTCGTCAGGCTCTTGGATCCAGCCAGCTAGATGATTCTCAAGCTCCGCGTATTATTTTCCTTCATCTTCTCTCATCGCTGGGACGCGAAATGGTATATGTACATGCGCTTGTGTCCATGGGCCATTCCAGCACGAATGGCCCAACTATAACGTGTCTGAAAACGACCTGACATTTTAATTTATTAAGGGATTACTCCCACTAGCGATTTTGAAAAAATCGATTTTTTTTTATTGCATTTTTTTGAAGTATAAGTATCTGGGCCCATACTTCTGATGGGCCCGGAATAGATGACTCTATGTAAGTTTACAAAAAAAAATATTTTCTTCGTGTAAACTGAAATTGAAACTTTAAACGCGTTTTTCTCAAAATGGCATTTCTGAAGTCGGTGACCAAGATTACTCGAACACTAATGAACCGATCTTCTTGAAATTTTGCAGGCTTATTTAATACATAAAATTGTAGTCTTTAATCGTTCGATTTTTTTTTCGAAAAAAATGGCCGTTTTATAGCCAAAAAACGGCCGTTTTTTTTCGTTAAAATCGAACCATTAACTTTGACTGTCTGCCATTTTGTGAAAAATGAATATTTTTTAAAATCCTTCGATTAAAGACTAGTTTATACTTATATTTGACTAAACCCATCCGCATTTTTTTTTTCAGATGATCCACTTCGCCGCAATGTTGGTCACCGCAAACCGTGTATATAAAAACATTATTTCATTGACGGCCATTTGCCACTAAACAATGTAATATTTTTCAATAAAAAAATTACTGAAAGTTCTTCAAGATGTGTTCTTTAAGATGGTATATTGATCGGTTAAAAAAATTTGTAGTTTTCTTTTAAAAAATTCATGAAAAAGGCCTTTTTTGCGCTACAAGTGGGGGTAACGCCTTAATAAAACGTATTATTTATTTGAAAAGAACGAACATTTTTATTTTAATATAAGTTACAAACATGGAGGTTATGTGTGGAGCACAATATCCGATAAATGGCCACCTTGTCCCTGTTTGCAAACGTTCACTCTTTAGACGAAATTTTCAATAACATTTTGGCATAATAGCGCACTAATTTCATTAATGGTGGGTCCAATTGGTTCCTTGAGCTCCGGAATGGTCTGTGGATCATTGGCATACACTTTTCCTTTCAGAAATACCAAAAGAAAGAAGTCTAATGGCATCAAATCGAATTTATGCTATTTATCAGGTATTGTGTTCCGCACATAACCTCCATGTTTGTACCTTATATTAAAATAAAAATATTTGTATTTTTCAAATCAATTACGCTTTATTAATCAATTAAAATGTCAGGTCGTTTTGAGACACCCTTTACTATTTATTGTGACGCCATTTCAAGTTATCGATGACGCGGTAGAGCCTTTTGCCGATGAGTGCTAAAGGCACGGATTTTTAGGGAGGTTGGAGTGTTACCCACAACCCAAGATTAAATTCAAAGAAATATATGTTATTGCTTAAAGTATACCGAGTTTTTACAAATTTCTCGATTTTTTTTCACCACCAAACACCAGAGATAAAAAACAGATTAATGTACATAATTTTACGTGCGGTTAGATACGCAAGACGTTCACGCTACGGGTGATGTAATTTTTATGGCTATTCAGCACCAAGATAAACTATTTCTAACGGATTTAGGCAAACTTAACCTTTGTAAATATTTAGAAAAAAACGATCTCGTCCATCGTAAATCATATATATTCAATATTGAACTATGAAGGTTTGATGAAAGATTACGAATCTCGACTGTCGAATGAAGAGCATTGCTCCCTACCTCAATGCCCGCGAAGTTGCCGAATTTCGGCAACACTTAACATTAATTAATGGTAATAATAAATAATCTCGTGACATAAATATAATTAGGAATAATTATAAATGTCTGAAAATTCTATTCTGAGTTCTATAAAACACTCACTAGCGCAGTTTTAAAAAATAATAATCATCGATAATGTTATACTTTTTTCAAGTTGATAGTAACACCAAAGTTTTTACTATTTACGTATTAAAAATATGAAAATGCATAATTTTGCCCTTTCATTATGTATTTTATGAAAAATTTGCATTTAGAGAATAAATCTATACCACGTATGCATTTTTTGAGGTTCACTGAAAGAAAAATTCACAAACCGTCATTTGACTCAACTGGATCGCTCCAACTTTCTAAAGACAGCAACATTGTGTTTGAGAAAAAATATTACAGCGAAGCACGACTCTGCCAGTAAAGAAATCTGTGAGAAGTTTTCGGAACTTTTCTCGAAAATGGCTGGCCCGAACGACCAGAAAAGGGATGTTCGGTTGATCTAATCGCGAATCTAAGAGAAACTCAACCTGGCCACCCCATAAACACGCATTTTGACCCTCGAATTATTGCGTTCTGGGTGAAAAGGACGGAGAAAATTTCCAAAGACAGAATTCTATTTTAAAGAGAGATAATTCTATTTTCTAGAATCCGAATTCGAAGAATTTAGACAATTCTAATTCTAGAATTTGAATCGGAAACATTTAGTAAATTCGAATTATAGAATTCCAATTAGAAAAATTTAGAAAATACTAATTCTAGAATTCGAATTAGATTTTTTTTGAAAATTCTAATTCTAGAATTCAAATTAGAATTTTTTTGAAAATTCTAATTCTAGAATTCAAATTAGAATTTTTTTGAAAATTCTAATTCCAGAATTCAAATTAGAATTTTTTTGAAAATTCGTTTTCGAAAAATTTAGCAAATTCGAATTCTAGAATTCGGAAAATTTAGAAAAATCACATTCTAGGATTCAGAAAATTTAGAAAATTCGTTTCCGAAAAATTTAGAAAATTCGAATTCTAGAATTCAAATTAGAAAATTTTAAAAAATTCGAATTCTGGAATACGAATTAGAAAAATTTTGAAAATTCGAATTCTAGAATTCAAATTAGAAAAATTCTAATTCTAGAATACGAATTAGAAATTTTGTGAAAATTCTTTTTCGAAATTTTTTGAAAATTCGAATTCTAGAATTCGGAAAATTTAGAAAACTCACATTCTAGAATTCGGAAAATGTAGAAAATTCGCATTCTAGAATTCTAGACTTTTAGGATTCGAATTCTATGATAAATTATAAGCAACCAATTAGCATATTGGATTTGATTCGGTAATCGTTGATAATTGCGACGAGGGTGTGCGCCGCTCATTCGTACAGAGTGCACGTTGCATGCGAATCAGTTGCAGGGGTGGCATCAAGCGACATGCAGCGTCAAAGAGAGACAAAGAAACCGGCAAAGATCCAAAGGGGTCCGAGTTTTTCTGCGTTCTTTCGGCAATGTTGAGAACGGAGGTGGATAATTTAAGTGGGAATGGAAGATCCGTTGATTCGTAGCGAAAGGCCTGATACACGTACGTACGTAAAGGTGTACAAAATGGAGGCTACGATTGAAAGAGGAATGGGGTTGGGGCAGGGGGTATGTATACCTTGTTGAGATCATGCGGCAGAGTCAAAGCCGATGGCCTACGACCACTTATGGTCCCACCGTTGTGAATGATACTTCCATTATTGGTAGCTCGTAGACGCTGATTGGGCGGCTCCGGTAGAACTTTGTGCCCGGGGGGTTGTGAATGATGCCTCGTGAGTTCTCGGGGAAAGGAGTGAGTCCATCCGCGTCCCATCTCTTGGTTACCCGATGGACATTGCTGTTGATGGGACGCCGAGTTGTTGCTGCCGCTGTTTCCCATTTTTTTTCTTCCCCACGTTCTTTTATATTTTCTTTTTTTTTCAGTACCTTGGACTTGTTCGGTCACTTCTGTTGCGAGAAATTCTCGAATTCTCTCTCTCTTTCTCTCTCTCTCTCTCTGTCTTTCTTACACCCTCCTTCCCCCCTTCGCGATCTTTCGCTGATATCCTATGGATGATCTCCGGGAGCACGCCTCTCGATCATTTTTCATCTGGAAAAAGAAGAAGACATGGGGATTCATCAAAAAGCCATTAGCACGCGGGTATGGAGGGCGCGCTTCGTTCTTCTCCCCCTTGTGCAAACGCGTCGCTTCGGTGTGAAGTTGTTCTTCCACGGAGGAGAGATCAGTGCGAAAAGAAGGAGGAAATTTTGTTGGGTGAGAGACACGAAGCAGCTGCCAGGTTGACGGGAAATTCAAGGCCGACGCACCGGATGTGCACAGGCGAATATACATTTCGAGGTCGGATTAATTTCGCAAAGGACGGATTTTCAAATGAGGTTTTTTTTTGCGAGAGTCCTTGAAAAGTTGCACGAAGAAAATAGTGGTGAAGTCTTTATCGTGGGGATGTAAAGAAAGTTCGCTCTTTTTTTGAATTGTTTTATTGGTGTTAGTATTCGAGACGTTTCCGTTGCTGATTTAGTTTGTGGGTCTTTAATGAGGGTTGTAAAAAAACGTTTTTGGAAATTTCGTAATCTGAAATTGCAAAAAAAATTTGAGCTATGGAAAATAATAGCAGTCAAGTGCGGATCGGACTCGTTTTCTGCTGATGAACGATGGTTGCTTAACTTTTTAAAAACTTTTTTCGAATTCGGGAGCTTTCAAAATTTCCCTGTTATCTTAACAGAATGATTTATATTTTCGATTTTTTTTTCAGGATTGTTTATGATTTGGTTTGGAAATAGAAAAAATATTTAATCTGAGCTTTTAAAAGGAAATTTCAACGGATTTCTCGTGAAAAATAATTTGGAAAGTTTGAAAGAAATATTTTAAAAATCTACGCACCGAGTCTTTTTCAGCGACATGTCACATGCCGTATGAAAAAATATTTCTTCGTCCGATTCACTTTGGAACTTACGAGCGGCACAATTTTTCATCAATTTTGAATACGATTGCGATATTATGTGCACAATTCTCTGACCTAATTATAAATGACTCAAAATTCTATTCCGAGTTCTATAAAATGCTCACTGACGAAGTTTTCTTTTCATAACAATCATCGATAACATTATCCTTTTGCGAGTTAGTAGCAACCAAAAGTTTTTCTTATTTACGCAATAAAAATATAAAAATACATAACTTTGCCCTTCAATTATGTATGGCATGAAAAATTAGCATCTACAGAATAAATCTATTACTCGTATGTATTTTTTAAGGTTCGTTGAAAGAAAAATTCATAAACCGTCATTTGACTCAACCGGATCGCTCCAACCTCCTTAAGGGGTTACCCCCACTTGCGATTTTGAAAAAATCGATTTTTTTTTATTGCAGTTTTGCAAGCGGCATCGTCGGCGGAAGAACTTTTGTATGGGCCCGGAATAGATGACTATGTAAATTTACAAAAAAAAATATTTTCTTCGTGTAAACTGAAATTGAAACTTTAAACGCGTTTTTCTCAAAATGGCATTTCTGAAGTCGGTGACCAAGATTACTCGAACACTAATGAACCGATCTTCTTGAAATTTTGCAGGCTTATTTAATACATAAAAATGTAGTCTTTGATCGTTCGATTTTTTTTTTTCGAAAAAAATGGCCGTTTTATAGCCAAAAAACGGCCGTTTTTTTCGTTAAAATCGAACCATTAACTTTGACTGTCCGCCATTTTGTGAAAAATGAATATTTTTTAAAATCCTTCGATTAAAGACTAGTTTATACTTATATTTGACTAAATCCATCCGCATTTTTTTTCAGATGGTCCACTTCGCCGCAATGTTGGTCACCGCAAACCGTGTATATAAAAACATTATTTCATTGACGGCCATTTGCCACTAAACAATGTAATATTTTTCAATAAAAAAATTACTGAAAGTTCTTCAAGATATGTTCTTTAAGATGGTATATTGATCGATTAAAAAAATTTTGTAGTTTTCTTTAAAAAAATTCATGAAAAAGGCCTTTTTTGCGCTACAACTGGGGGTAACGCCTTAAGAGAGTAGCATTGTGTTGGAGAAAAAATATCACTGCGAAGCACGGCTCTGCCGGTAAAGAAATCTGTTTAGGTAAAGAAACTGAAGTTTTCGGAACTTTTTTCGAAAACTGTTGGACCGAACGACCAGAAATTTTTACAGCCGATGCCCGACTACTAGCGGAAGGACTCCCGAAATTCGGGTATTTGGAGAAAAAATTGGATTATCGTGGTAAATTTTAACTTGATACTGTTTTTCCATTTGTCAAAATCCTATAATTTTAATACTTTTCTCATGGGACGACGAAATAATTTGGGATAAGTGAAAGACTCGAAACTTAGATGTGAAAAAAAATCAAAACTTTTTTCAGTTTGAACCTGTATAATTTATATTTGGCAGTAATTAAAATGAAGAAAATGCAAGTTAAGGAGAATGTCACGCATTTGCAAAAAAAAAACATCATTTCACGCATAATTTCTGTCAAATATAGATTTAAAGAAGTTTTTTTTTCTAAATTCTTCAAAAACAATTCTCGTCAAGAATTCTATCGTTTAAAGAAAAAAATCGATTTTTTAACGTTGTATATATCCCCTCTTAAGGCGGGATATACATTTAGACAGGAAAAAAATAGGCAATATTGAGGAATTTTTTAAACTCAGAAATAACTATTCTACGATTATCAAACTTTAGGTATACTTTAATAGTATATTTAAGTATACAAAACAATTTTTTAAAATTAATTCATCATCAAAATGGCGGAGCTGTGGCAGAGTGTTACATCAAGGTCGCCGCGGGAGTTGCGAACCGGCGTGCAGTCTAGCTTTCCGTAGACTTTGAGTTGCAAAAAAGTTGAAACATTTTTTCAGTTAGAACATGTATACTTTCTATGTGACGGTAATTAAAATGAAGAAAGTGCAAATTTAAGAAAATAGCACGCATTTACAAAAAAAAATCACCATTTCACGCAGCATTTCTGTAAAATGTGGATTAAAAAAGTAGTTTTCTTTCCAATTTTTCAAAAGCAATTCTCGTCAAGTAAAAGGTACCAGTATTATCAATATTTCTACCACGTTTCAACTCAATCGGCTTAATAGTTTTCGAGTAATCCTGCACGTCAATTTCGATAATGCTGTTTTGAGAAAAACGCGTTTGTTTGGGTTTGAAGGTTTGGGTTTTGAAGCGAAAAAGCAGTTTTAGGCACCCAAAAAAAAAGTTTGACGTACTGTATTCGATTTTGTTCGCCTGTTCCTCAAATAGAATAAACAAATGCATAAGCGGATCCGCTAGGAGAGTATCGGGAACAGCGAATTCTCGGTCGGTCGATAATTTCCCGATGGAATGTCCGTTCCAAAGAGGACAAGTTGGAGAAACGAAAATACACGAAAAAAAATAAGATAAATGTGCTTTCTCTCCGTAGATTCGGTGTCGATGGGTCAATGGGCTAAACGACGAGCATGCAGTAATGCAAACACGCCGCGACGAGATATTCAACGTGTCAAAGGGGTCAAGTATGCACGTAAAGAGCCCCGAGGGCACGAAATAGCTCGGATGTGCGTCTTCGGCCGCGAGTTTCACCAAATAACTCGTCGTCGAAGATCCATAGGCGACGAGGAGGGGCCGAACAAACGAAGCTCTCGCTCGGAGGATTTTCCAAACGTCGCGCTGGCTCGTGTCGTCACCGACTACTTTGGTAAATCTTATGACAATTCTCGCTCACGAGAACTCATTGAGGAATATAGCGCCGTGCGCTCGAGCTCGGAGGCGCGAGTGCAACGATCAGCGGGTTCGACGATAAAGGATCGCGGATGAAGATCTCGTCAATACCAGAGGCACGCTTTCTTTGCAATTGCGGCTCTATTCGAGCTTCACTAACGCGTTTCACTTCTCGTCAATCCGGACTGGTCAGCTATCTTACAGTTAGTTAGACGCGTCTTAACCCCGGCAACACACATTCACACGTACGCACACACGCACGTTTGAACTACCGGTCGAGAGTATTTTCCTTATGGGGCTCGAGGTATTTTGAGAATAAGGGAATACTATGGGACTCAAAATATTTTGGGACTAAGTATTTTCCCTGTCCAGGGTATTTTCGTATTTCCCTATGAATCCCTATTTTCCTGTTTTCCTATTTCCCCATGAATGGGTATTTTTTATGGGACTCGAGGTATTTTGGGAATAAATATTTTTCGTATAGGGCACGAGGTATTCTGGGAATAAGGATTTTCCCTATCCAGGGTATTTTTCGATTTCCCAACTAATCCTTATTTTCCTGTTTCCCCATAAATAGGTATTTTTTATGGGACTCGAGGTATTTTGGGAATAAGTATTCCCCCAATGGGGCTTGAGTTATAATGGAAATAAGTTTTCTTGTTATTATGGAAATAAATGTTCTCTATGGGAATCGAAGTATTTGGGAATAATGATTTTCTCCATAGGTACTTGGGAATAAGTATTTCTGCATGGGGGTCGCAGTATTTGGGAATTAGTACTTTCCTAGGGGGATCGAGGAATTTAAAGAATAAATATCTCCCCTATGGGACATGAGTTATTTTGGCAGGCAGTATTTTTCCTATGGAACACGAGGTGTTCTGGGAATAAGTATTCTCCCAATGGGACTTGAGTTATTATGGGAATAAGTATTTTCTCCATGGGGAACTAACTATTTGGGAACAAGTGCTCTTTCTATGGGGATCGAGGAATTTTAGGAATAAGTATTTTCCCAATCAAGCACGAGTTATGGTGGCAGTCGATATTTTTCCTATCAGACATGAGATATTCTGGGAATAGGTACTTTTCCAATACGGCTTCAGTTATTATGGAAATAAGTTTTCTTGTTATTATGGAAATAATATTTCTCTATGGGAATCGAAGTATTTGGGAATAAGTATTTTCTCCATAGGGATGAAGGTATTTGGGAATATGGCTTTTCCTATAAAGATCGAGGAATTTGAAGAATAAGTATCTCCCCCATGGAACATGAGTTATTTTGGCAGTCAGTATTTTCCCTATGAAACACGAGGTATTCTGGGAAGAAGTATTCTCTCAATGGGGCTTAAGTTATTATGGGAATAAGTATTTTCTCTATGGGAATCGAACTATATGGGAATAAGTATTTTCTCCATGGGGAACTAACTATTTGGGAACAAGTGCTCTTTCTATGGGGATCGAGGAATTTTAGGAATAAGTATTTTCCCAATCAAGCACGAGTTATGGTGGCAGTCAATATTTTCCCTATCGGACATGAGATATTCTGGGAATAGGTACTTTCCCAATAGGGCTTGAGTTATTTTGGGAATAAGTGCTTCTCCTATGAGGATAAAGGTATTTGGGAATAAGTATTTTCTTCATGGAGATAGAAGATTTGGAAATAAGTATTTTCTCCATGGAGATCGAAGTATTTGGGAATAAGTACTTTCCTATGGGGATCGAGGAATTTTAGACATAAGTATTTTCCTGATGGGGCAGAAGTTGTTTTGGCAGTAAGGAATTTTCCCTTGGGACACGAGGCATTCTGGGAATAAGTATTTTCCCAATGGGACATGAGTTATTTTGGGAATAAGTATTTTTCTTTATGGGCATCGAAGTATTTGGGAATAAGTATTTTCTCTGTGGGGATCGAAGTAGTTGGGAATAAGTACTTTTCTATGAGGATCGAGAACTTTTTGAAATAAGTATTTTCTTCATGGGGTATACGTTATTTTGGCAGTAAGTACTTTCCATATGGAACACGAGGCATTACGGGAATAAGTATTCCCCCAATGGGACTTGATTTATTTTGGGAATAGTTATTTTCTATAAGAGAATCGAAGTACTTGAGAATAAGTACTTTTCCTATGGGGATCGAAGTATTTGGGAATAAGTGCTTTTTATATAGGGCACGAGGTATTTTGCCAGTAAGTATTGTCTCTATGGGGCACGCAGTATTTTGGGTATAAGTATTTTTCTATCGACATCATAATATTTTTCGAATATTTGGTCGCAAACTACTCGCACGTACCAGGGGTCTTCAAATTTCCTCGGATCACTGTACTCAAGGAATATCTTTAGAAATCAAATAGAAATAGCCTTAAGTAGCAATAACACGTTTCTTCCGAATTTACCATTTTAGGAAAGTTTGGACGTTTTATCGATGAATATTAAGTATATCCATTAATATATAAATATGTATTAATCGATAAGATTTCAGTCTACGTAAGATAAATGTTGAAGATAGGAATATCTGCGTGTTTCTCCAAAGTGCGAAAAGAAAACGCATCGAGGCCTATATCGCTCTCGCTCATTCCCTCACAAGGTTTGTTTTCCTCATTCGCTCTTTACCTCTGTCTCTCTCGCTCTCTTCTCTCTATCGTTTTTCTCCCTTTCTCACTGTCTCTCCGATGCTTCTTTTCCCTCCATTCACTTGGAAGCACCTGCCCAACCTGGACTCTCGTGCAGGCGACTTGTGAGAGGGAAAGAGAGAAAGAGAGCGAGAGAGCACTCGGATCGACTCCAAGTACCGCTAGTCTCGCGTTGAGAATCCGCGACTGCATGTGTGTGTGTGTTTCTCTCCCTGCTGCGCTTTTAAAGGGGCTTTCCCGTGCTCTTATTATCCTGCTTGACGTATCCTTTGATTCAAAAATAATAATGATATCTTGGTTCGATAATATGGAATAAATAATTCTTCCTGACGCATTTTTATATTCGAAACAATAATGATAGTTTTCTAAAGTACATTTTCGAATTATTCTCTCGGTATCTTCCCTCAGTTACATTGTTGCGCGCAAATTGTTTACCTCTATTAAGGAGGTACACCAGCTTCATACAATGTTGCCATGCTAAACCATGGTCAAATTTCAAAATGGTGATAGATCAATAAAATTTGGTGAGTATATTCTCTAGTATTATATATGTCAATACAATTTTTTTCAGATTTTTTCATTGTGCCGTTATCGAATAATTGAACATTGAAGTTCACGTGTACAAGCATAGGGTTTTTATAGATATAGGTATATATTCCGGGTATAAGAATAAACGCTTGTGAATTATTTGTAACAAAACGGCACAACCAAAAAATCTGAAAAAATTTGTATCTACATGAATAATACTAAAGAATATATTCACCAAATTTTATTGATCTATCACCATTTTGCTGAAGCTAGTGTACCTCCTTAAACGATACAGGACGATGCCATCCGTTTTTCCGTAAAGTGCACGGTCAATGGTTTTGGGTTTGGGCGTGAAAAAAATTGACGAAACAAGTGAAGTCACTTTAAATTTTAATTTAGTACGAAATAATTGTGTTAGTGATTTTTATCGATAAGGGTACTTTTTAAATTTATTTGATTTATTTATAGTGACGGTGTATGCATATCGTGGGAGAAAAAATCACTGCTTCAGGTCCAGACAAATGATATAAAATTCCTTATTGTGTCTTACACTTTATCTCAATGTCATTAAGGGGCTGTATCAGTGTGACACTAAAAAAAATCGATTTTTTTGCCTTTTTCGACAGCCTATACTTTCAAGAATATTCTGTAAAATTTTCAAGGCCGTATTTCATTTATTTTATCTTGCAAAAATCGGCAGTTAAATCTTTAAACGCGTTTTTCTCGAAATAAGATTTTCAAATTTGCTGACATTGTAACTCAAAGAGCAATTATCCGATTGACTTGAAATTTGAACTGAGTACTCTTGAATATATTTACTCTACAATGACGTAGGATATTATTGATTGGATGAAAATTGACGATTTGGCATTGAAAAAAAACGACCATTTTATAGGCAAGAAAACACACTTCTTTCATAACTACGCCATTTTGTTAGATGTTGATATTTTTCGAAAATCCTACGTCATTGTACAGAAAATACCTTTCAGTTTAACGACATTTTTTCCTTTTCCGGTTTCAGCTACTCAATCGGCCGGAATCATGTCAGCAGTGGAGGAACTTTTTTTTTGGCGCCACCGAAGACAGCTCATAAGTCGCTTGGATCTCAATATTTTTTTATGAAAAAATTATGCAATACAGGTCAAATATAGCCAAATATATTCTTAATTTTCCGAAACATTTAATTGCGTACTTTTCTGCCAAAAAATTCCCGAAAGTCACCCAAATTTTCAGCTCTCACACTGGTATAGCCCCTCAAAACGAACAAAATGATTTTTCTAAGGCAGTACGAATTGACATCAATTTTCTCATTTGATCGCACTGGAAGTCGCGGAGGATTATAAAAATTTTGAGGCGACTCGAAACGAGCCTGCGTGTATTGTGACCGTTTTGCAATCGGCTGAAGGGGGAAAAAAGAGGCGCGAGCAGGAGCAAGAAGGTGTACGTTCTGACGGGAGATTAGCTTGACGCATCGTTCGTGGTGGCTCATCAATTACGAGCTATAGATCGCGTGTTACTTCGTGTTAAGCTTTTCTCTCCTTCCTCTTCCTACCCGTGTGCCTCTTGAGCGAACGAAAAATGCGCAGAGAAATTCCGATGCAATACAATGTCGACAGGAACATCGTCACGCATCGTCGATGATGCAAAGGAGTTTGCCTATCGCGAGCAAGAAAGAGAGAGAGAGAGAGAAAGAGAGAGCGAGAAATGGCGAAGGAGAAACGAGAAAATTCTCTTAATCTGCAACGCCCTGTTCCTTTGGCTTCTGATCCTGGCGTGGATCGTCGATACCACAGGATCATGAATAACTCCTCGACCAAAGCTGCTAAGAACGAGGAGAGTTTGCGCGCGAGTAGGTCCATTTTTTAAAATGCAGTGATAGGGGTACATTGTCTCGTCTATTTGTTGCTATTTTATCACAGAGTGCAAATGAACAATGAGCATGGGAGAGAGAAAAAAAGGGGGTGGAAAAGAGTGAGCGAGAAAGATCGAAAGAGAGAGTAAGCTTCGAAGTTGTACTTCGTAAACTGCAGTTTAAGATGACGGTGAAGTTTGCATCGTTGCAATACAAGACGTAAATTTTTTTGTATGACAGAATGATTTTTTTCTGCTGATTCTCGTTATGAAAAACACTCCTACTTTTTTACGGATTATTATTAGAGATTTACAATTTCGATCAGCAAAACAAGTTCTGGAGAATAATAAAAATTAAGAAATAGAAAATCAAATCGTTGCGCTCCAACGATGCTTCACTGCGAAAGTTTCAGGCTGGACACCACCGTGACGGGTAAATAAAATCGATTTTTTTTTGCAATTTCTCAAAGTATACATGAATATGAGGAAAATTGTTGAGTTAACATATTGAAAAATCATAAAGTTACACACGATTTAGTGAGAGCAAGTACCGCAACGATTTACGGATAGTAAAACTTTCAATCATGTATTTCTCGACTTGGCCGGAATAATATTTTCAGCTATAATTGTCCGATTTTTAATTTAAAAAAAAAACAAAATACCGTCATTGTAGTAGTTATCGTTGTACGTAGCTATATTTTTTAATTCAGTATATTTTAAACCCCCGAATATAAGTAGAAATTTTGCCAAAATGACGCTTGTTTTTTTAACACCTGCCATTTTGTGAATATTTTTTTCGAAAAACGGCTACGTATAACGAGAACTATATTTATATAGATTATAACAGTATTTTATTGTTATTTTTCAGACGAACCATTGTCAAGTTATCAATCCGACTGTTGAACCACATTTTGTATAGGTACAGCGGCTCTATTATACCTCAATTAAGTTGTTAATTTTTAATTTTCTACCATAAACATTTACACGCAACAAGTTTAATGTATGCTTAATGACATACCTTTTTTTCTAAATCCTATATGAATAATTTCGTAGAGAATTTTTTTTTCTCAAAAACGACCTTTCTTCGGCTCGTCACAGTGGTGTCCTTAGGGACAATCGAGTGTTTCACCGATAAATGTTAAGGTCATCGATTTTTTTCAGCGACAGATACACATTCGCAGTTATAAATATAGACCGCACAGCACGCCCATCCTTCCAAATTCGTCCATCAACAACTCAATTTCTATAAATATGACTCCATCCATTTTTCGAGAAAAAAATTCAAGTACTAGCAATTCACCTAAAATCGCCCCAAAAACGCTTAAATTTGGCTGCATTTATTTCTTCCAATTGTATTTGCTTCATTTCCAACGTTCCTCCCCGCCCTTGTCAGCCTTTAACCATTCGGTAACTTTTTCCGAGT